>JAHRHZ010000268.1:31624310-31671104 GCA_024137785.1 Ginglymostoma cirratum | reverse complement strand
TCTACACCTTGTTATTTCATGCTCTGAGTTCATCTGTCTTACCTGCTATACTTCTTGCATTGAAGTAAATGCATTTCCAGTCCCACTGAGACCCGCGACTTCCCTCTGCCTGCTATTACTCTGTGCTTATGCATATCTCAGTTTCACCTTTGTCCCCAGTCCCTGCACTTACTGGCCTGCTGTTCTGCTTTCCACCCCACTGCCACACTAGTTTAAACCATCCCGAAGAAGTCCAGCAAAACTCCCACAGAGGATATCGGTGCCCTTCCATTTCAGGTGCAACCTGTTCTTCTTATATAGGTCCTACCTTCCCCAGAAGAGTTCCCAATGATCTATATATCTAAAGCCCACCCTCCTACACCAGCTCTGTAGCCACATGTTCAACTGTACTCTCTCTCTGTTCATAGCCTCACTAGCCCTTGGCATGGGTAGTAATCCTGAGATTACTAGTCTGGGAGTCCTGCTTTTTAGCTCCCTACCTAATTCCCTGAAATGTCCTCAGAGGACCTCTTCCTTCTTCCTACCTATGCCATTTGTGTCAATGTGATAATGACTTCCGTCTGTTTTCCCTCCCGTTTCAGGATGTCCTGGACCCACTTAGAGACATCCAGGACCTTGGCACCAGGGAGGCAACATACCATCCTAGAGTTTTGTTCACAGCCACAGAAATGTCTGTCTGTGCCCCTGACTACCGAGTCACCTACTACTATTGCTTGCATGGACTTTGCCCCACCCTGGTCTACAGCAAAACGATTTGTGGTGCCACAGGCCTGGCTGCTGCTTGTACCATCTCCTGAGAGGCTATCGTCCCCAACAGTATCCAAAACGGTACACCTGTTGGAGTGGGGAATATCCACGGGAGATACCTGCACTACCTGCCTGCCTCTCCTGGCAGTCATCCATCTATCTGAATAAATGCCAAGAATTCAGGACATGGAATTCTCAGCAGGTACTTGGCAACTCTAGCTCATTGCTTGCTTCTTCGGTCTGCCACCTTGGACATGTGACATCAACATCTCAAGGCATGCTCAACGGAGCTTAGCTGCATGCATCCATGCCCATGGACTTCAGCATCCAGCACATGATAATCTCTCCACATCACCATTGTCCATCTCCAATCCTTTCAATATAGAGCCACACCAGAAATAATGATCTATTCTGTGTTATGAACCAGATCAAACACCCTCAAAATATATTAAGAGGATAGTCTAGACATTAACTTTTACTTATATTAAAGGCAAGTGCCAGGCATTGAGTTCCTGATGCAATTCAACCAGTCACCCGACCAGATTTGAAGCAAAACATACTTTAATCATACACGATAGTTACAATACAACAAAAGAAAGACAAAATTGAAATAACAACTATATTGCAAAACTTAGCAGAATCATAAATTATTTTATGATAGAACAGTAACTGTTCCAATATAGTAACATTCCATAACACACCTTGACAAAGGCAAATTCAGAAAAAATAGATTGTCTGGCAGGCAATTCTCCAGTCCATGGTAAAAAGCATCAAGAGAGAAAGAGAGAGAGAGAGAAAGAGAGAAGGAGAAAGAGAGAGAGAGACAATGAGAGAGAGAAAGAGAACAAGACGACAGAGAAGCACAGAAAGATGTATTGGTACTTCCAACCAGTTTCAAGATCCGGTGACAGCTACTTCTGAAAACTAAAAATGAAAAATCCTGGTTCTGTGGGAGCTTGACCCCACCCATTCAGGCTGCTTCTATTGTTTCAACTTTGAAGAGAAAAGGCCTCATAAACTACTTAGCATCTCTGAATAGATTTCTTATCACCTCTTCCTTAAAATCTCCTTAAAATACATCACTTAAAGCCATTGTATCAGCACATCTGGAATATCTCAGAAGTGGCGAGACCTTTTGGTTACAGTCAGAGTGAAATCAGGCTGGCATCAGATGAAGTGCCCATTATATGGGCTGGGTAAGTAATGAAGTAAGTTTGAGATGATAGTGTGAGAAAATTTACTAGGCCTTGCAGAGTGAAGGTCTCCATGATACTCAGCAAAAATGACATTTAGCCAAAATGTTGTGAGATTGTATCTCATTCATCTGTGTTTTCTCTTTCATTTCAAAGTTATTGAAACATGAGATGGAATTTTCCAGTTCAACATGAACCCGCAAAGGAAGTGGGAATCCTGGAAAATGAGGTGGGCTGTTGTCAGGAGAGATATTTGATGCCTTTTCACCTCCACACAAGAAAGTAAGTGAGAAGCCCTGCCTATATATAAGTAGCCAATTAACAACCACTTAATAGCTGATTCCTTTCAGGACTGTAATTTTCCTGGCCCCAGGGAAGCAAGTAAGTAAACCAGACAAACTGCCTATAAAGTAGGGAATGGTGTGCCTCAATCTTCACGATTTTGTGCATGAGCAGGAATGTGAGAGACACCCCCTCCCTCCCTGTTTCTGAAATGCATGCTGCCATCTCCCCCTGACTCCCAAGAACAGTAAACACACCCCTACTTACCTGGCACCCTGGTCCGTACAATATTTATTGATCAACAGTTCTCTCTGGGCACGATCTCTGACCCTTGGTGATTGATTTCAAAGAAAGGCCAGTCACTGCTTTCCAAGCAGCCCGATTGGAGGAAAATACAGGTGACCTTGGTCTGGAGAGGCAGGATGGGTGTCACACTACTGTTTGATCAAATAAATGAGACACCAAACAAGAATGGAAGATCCTGCCCATTAAGTTTCACTGATGTCAATGTTCTGATGTGATATTGATGTTCTTAATTTTACATGAAGAATAACAGCTTTGAAGCTTGAAGCTGTTTGTTGTTTGCAGCTGAATTTGTGACACTGGGGGCTCTGATCCAGAAATACTATAATCTTAAAGTGTTGTTTATCCACAGTCCAGTGATTTTGTTTTTCCGTGAAGAAGCAGACTGTAATGATTTCACTTCAAAAAGCCTTTCGAACCTTGCAATGCATCCTGGTGGCAGTTTTGGTCCATTTCTGATGATAGTGAACAGAACTGCATACTTTATTTAAACTTTTGATGCTCCTGGGTTCAATAGCCTCATAAGTCTCATCCAGAACTTTCATATAAATTAATATTACCATCTCTTGCAACTACTTCCAGAAGTACAAAAAATTGAAGGACATTTTCCTGATTCTGTTTCTTTTGTTCAATGTATTTTTGCATATTTAGCACTTAAGAATAAAACTCAAGGAGCTAAATCTTAACTTTTTTTAAGTTAAGTACAAGCTGTGTCAAGTTTTTTTGGAGGGTTTTTATTGCCACTGAACCTGGTGAGATTTGTCACCTTAACTTACCAAACCTGCTTCATAAAAAGCCTACCCCAAATCACAGCATCGGTCCGTTTCAATGTTAGTTCATCTTACTACACACCTTTCCCCAAACAACTCGCCACTGCTGGGATTCCAAAATTGACTGGCATTCCTGCTGCTGGTGCCATCTTTAAAAGACTGTTGTGTACTCGGGTAAGCACATAGTTTGGAGTTAGCCCACACAATTCTTGACTTTTGTCCTGGTCATTGTGGGTAGAGACCTGGAGGTCCAGCTGGAGAGGTGGGCTGATAAGCAGGATGTCCTCTTCCACGGGGCTAGGGGAAGAAGCCACATACCATATCATGCCAGCCTCACTATTTGGTGCGTGTGGGGTAAGGCATTTGGAGGAATATATTGTTGCATAAGTGGCACAATCTTATTCTCCCTCACACTCACTCCACCTCTGTTACTGTACCTACCTCTCATCAAGACTCAGACCGTACCACTCTCAGTGTTGTTCACTATTTCACTATTTACAATATCCTTGTTGACACATGTCAACCACATCAAACCATACCCCTCCCCCACCCCCAACCACCCCACCACTAACACTGCATAGCCCTTGCACTGCCTACTCATTGGCTGTAGATGCCTCCCTACCAACACAGAAAGTAACAGCTGTGCCATTCACTTTCCTCTCCCTTAATAGGTTCCTTTCTCTCTTCCAGGTTAAAAAAAAGCCCACTATGAGGCAAAAAGAGTCAATGTTTTGAAGATCTGATTCTGACCACTCTAAGCAGCTGACTGGCAGTGACCAAGCCCCAGGAATAGTATTAAAGGCTTCCCTTGACTTACTGTGATGGGACCACCAAACTGAAGACCATCTTCCTTGCCTTGATTAAAGATAGCTGACAGCGTAGACAAGATTTCTGACTTTGTATCTGTGCTAAATGGTAAGGTAGTAGAGAAATCCTGTTTGGCTATTATCTCCAGCTGAGGAGATAATTGCAAAAAGGTAAAATAAAACAGTGCAAGGCAGGGATACCTTGAGCATTCAGGTTGGCTCGGAGTGAGTGAGTGAGCGCCAAGACAATATGCAATCAAGCCAGAGATGCAGCCCTGTCTAAACAATGAGCTGGTATGTGTCCCTAAGTGCAGATGTCCTTGCAGTAACATTACAATGATACTTGTGAGTGCAGCATTGAAGTGCAGAAGTGTACTGTGAGTGGTTTGGGGGTGTGCCACCATGATTCTTAAAGACGGGCACATGCCAGATACCAATGTCTGTGGTAATAGGGTGTGCTGTCAGAGAAGCTGGTGCCTGATACCCAATGTGGAGATCCTTTGGAATAAGTAGCCAGCTGAGATCACCAGATATTTGCTCTGACTTCCCTGTTGAGAATTTTTGACGTCTGTCTCTCTTGTTTGGCATGTTTGGTAAGATAAGCAACTGAATATTACGGAGGTGAGTTGTACCTCATCACTGCCTGGTAAGACTCATACCTCTTGGCAAAGAAATAAGCAATGTCTTTAAGAAAGGCCGAGTCAAACTTCACACGTGATTCTGCCATGAATCTTGCCAAAGCTCACACTGCCCATGCCATTACAAGATTCCGCCCAAAACAACTGCAGCTTGTATTCATATTGACCCTTATGATGGGAGAGCATCTCATAGTGCTTCACGTATGCGTAATAAGACTAAATCAGAAATGGTTTCAAAGAGAATATTGGGAGAACGGAGAATGGTAGAGAAATGGTAATCAAAACTTCAAAACTAAGATGTGTTTAAGGTAAGTCTAAATTTGCACTGCTGCCAACTGAACTTTTGTTTATTCCAATAGTGTACATTGTGATCCCTGTGGCTTATGTTAAGGCAAGCCTGTATCCATAGTATTTTTAACATTGCTCTATATTTTCTTATGTCAACAGTATATTCAGAATAGCTTTTAAACAATCAGCAGATTATAAATTGTTTGTCAGCTTCTGCTAGTTTTCCTGTTTGATATGTATGAACCTATACATTGACATGCTATTTTCATGAACATAGCAGTTCAGATACCCACCATACATAGTACTTATTCACCTCTTATATATAGAAACTCCAAATATATGTATAAAATTCATGCTCTGAAGCAAATATTCTTCCAGCTGAGTTCAATCTCATCTTTTAAAAATCTTCTTCAGACCTCTCAATCAACCTGAAAAACATCTCCCCATAGCTTTAACCACTAGCAGATGTTCCAGCCATGCGCATCTGCACCCGGTTCCACTCACCAAAGTACAAACCAGGGAGGAGTTTCTGCTTGATTTATTTTCTAAATTTGGATAACTTAAAAATTATACGGTCAGGTCAATAAGGGGTACTCTTCTAGACCACTCGGGAAATCAAGATCACTGTGGGACATTTTGCAAACCACTATGAAAATGAATGCTTTTAAAGCCCACAGCTTCGTTTGTAATGGATATTCCAGCTGGGAGCCTGGCTTGAGAGAATAAAAGCAAGGGACACACTGTTGCACGGTACCTGCTACACAAGTAGATACGGCCTGAGATATGCCTTCGTAATCTAATTGCATCAATATACACGAATCCTTGAAGGAAAAAGGTTCTGCTGCTAATGATGAATTGGACGGTGATGGAATACGCAGCAGTCTGGACTCATGACAGTAGAGATTTTGTACAAAGCAGTAAGCTAGAGCAAGACCACAGAGAGATTTGTAAACAAAGACAAGGCTTTCCAAAATCAGTGCAGAGTTTGCTGTGAACTGAAGTGAGTCTTTGTAAAGGATAAATGAATGGTACAATTCTGAATTAACACCATTAGCATTGGATGGAAATCTGACTATTGATAAAGGAGCAATGGAAAAGTAGGACAAAAATATTAATAAAAATTTCCGCAACAGTGGAATTGATGCACATTAAAGTTTAGAAATGAAAGTAAGTGGCTGACTGAGGAAGAGGAGAAGCTAAACCATAAATGCATTCTGGCTTTTTGTTTGATGTGTGTGGAAACATGGAATGGTAATGCCATGCAGAAAGATTATAACACGGGGTAATGGGGCACAATGGAATGGATGAACATAGCCAAAAAAATTAAATAATGCTATGTCAATGAATGCTGATGCTGATCTGAGAAAGACCATTTTCACTCTATCGTTGAAACAGAGTCAGGCTGAAGGTATTTGATGGGAGAGACATGCGTGCAATTAAACATGGCAAAATACACACACTCAAGGGTCTGAGAGAGGATGGGGATGTTGGAGACATGTCAGTAAATAAGAGAACAGACTGTTCAAACAAGTGAGTGATTAAACCTGTGCTTGAAGAAAGGGAGCAACGCATGAGAGCTGTTGACCGAGAGGAGGTAGCAGTAGTGTAAGTATTGACAGGAGAGGTGAATGTGAGTGAAGCTGTTCACAGAACAATTGGAATGGGCAACAAGTCCTGATCTTTCCGAATTTTGACAAAAAAAACGAGACATGATTCTACTAATTACTCGTGAAGATAATATGTAAATCACAGGATAATCTGAGGTTGGGAGAGGAAGTTGGACAGAGATTAGTGGGAGAGGAAGAACTGGACGGCAAAAATATAATCAACCTGAGGTACAGATTTATTACAGTGTTTAACATGTGTATGGAACAGCATCATGAAATATACAGTTGTATAACCAATACATTATTCCCTTAAGTCATCCAAATGGAGACAAACTTGAGACTTTGTAAATCTCTTCAGATCACATCATTGATATCAAATATAGAATCTGGTAGAGTATGGATTCAATCTGAATTCATATCTATTCATATCTTCTTTGAGTTGTAGGTTAAAAACAAAGCTCTTTTAAACAATTGTTTGGGTGATGCAGTTGCAATCAATTATAAACTAGTTTTCATAACTCATTGTATAAAATTGCTTCTAATTTAATATTAATTAAACTCTCATCTCAAGCCTGCACTTTCACAATGCTTGAGAGACTTTTTGACTTCACTAAAATGGTGCTAGAGTCTCCATTTTAGAAGAGCTGTTCCCAATCCCCAGTCCCAATGAAGGGTCTAGGCCCAAAACGTTGACTGTCCTGCTCCTCTGATGCTGCCTGACCTGCTGTGCTCCTCCAGCTCCACACTGTATTGGGCGGTTCCTGAACCTGGATTGTATTTTTTACATCTGTGGTTCATAGAAACAGATGCAAATATTAAAGGGAATTTGCTTTCAAATAGATCCAACTTTAATTTGCAAGATTTTCAAAACAGATTTTGTGGACTTTACCTTTTTCAGAAAAAAGTGTAAAGCTGCCTTTTTAGAAAACTATGGAATTCGTTTGGATACTTCCATGGACAACTTTAGGAAAGGTGATGTGCTCTTTGGGAGAGGTTGGATGCTGTTGGAGTTTTGTTTTCATAGAATTCATAGAATCCCTACAGTGTGGAAACAGGCCCGTCAGCCCAACAAGTCCACATCACCTCTCAGATTATCCCACCCAGACCCATCCACCGAATCTACACATCCCTGAACACTACGGGCAATTTAGCATGGCCAATCCAACTAGCTTGCACATCTTTGGACTGTGGGATGAAACCGGAGCACCCAGAGGAAATCCACATAGACATAGGGAGAATGTGCAAACTTCACACAGCCAGTCACCAGAGGGTGGAATTGAACCCGGGTCCCTGGCACTGTGAGGCAGTAGTGCTAATCTGCTAGATGGGAAACTGGCTCTAACCAGATGTGAAAAGTAGACTTGAACGTGGCTAAACAGTGAGAGTAAAAACACATTTGAATGTTAAATCTCATCGGAATTGTAAACTTGCCAAGGGAATTGTTAAGCCATCAAAGCATTTAACTCTCCTGATTTTTTGAATTTTTTTGGAAAAAGGAGCTGTAATATAAAAAGAATGCTTGCTACTTCAGTCTGACTTACCTAAGCGCAAGGGCTATTATCACTGGAGTGATGCTGCATGACTGATTTCACAATTTATGAACAAGTTGGGATGCCTGTTCAGAGTTTGATAACTCGAAGTTAAACTCTTAAGTCAAACTAAGGATTTTTTTAATAATGGATTAAGAAATTGAACAAAGTGAGTCATAGTGAATGGGATTTAACAATGAGAGTGTCTTTCTTTTCTAAAAAGTAAACTGTTTAATAAACATTTATTTTTAAAAAGAGGAGAGAGCCCAGTAGAAAAAGCAAGATAAGAAAGAATGCAGTCTAAAAGTCATTTGAGTGTTCATGTGTTACAACTTAATGGAGTCACATGCTGGAAGTTAAGCACAGCTATTCCTGGAGTCAACATGAAAATGAAAGATTGTATCAACATATACAGAATTCCCCAATTTACCTGTCCCTTTAGATCCAGATTGGCAAAACAAAAACTCCTCCCTACACATACACAGACAAACACAGACATACAAAAAGGAAATAAACGTTGGTGTTATGCATGGAGGGATGAACTAGGAAGGCATTTCAATGGTCCCTGTCTACACAGTTCACTGAGATGAACCTTCTGGCCCGCTAGAACATGCTGTTCCTCGATCTCTCTTTTCCAAATACTTTAGCTTCTTGAAAGAGGCACAGAATGATTGGTTCACAACTTAGAAACTTCTGACTTACTGGTTAGAAGCAAAAGCTAACAGTAATTTGTGAGTGAAAATAAATTGGCTTTCTTCAGGCTTTAGATATTTTTCATTGCAGACGCATTCCCTTGTGCCAGTTCAGTTACAACTAAACTTCTCCTGCTAGTTGAACAAACAATATAAACAGCACTTACAATTAGTGTTGGCAACTTGTATTTAAAAAAAGTTCAACAATCCCTTCCACAATCCTTGGTTTCTGAACAGTCCTTTTCTTATTTCATCAAAATACAGAAAAATCCCAGACATTAAAATCAGCTGATGAAAATTGAAAATTGGTTGGCCACATTTTACCACTATCATGACAGTATATTGAAGGCCCAGGAAAGCTCAGCTTTTATATAAATCTCTGTAACTGTGTTCAGAAAATGTCAGCAGGCTTGTCCAACATGCATAACTGGTGGTATCCATGTCTCTGAACCAGAAGCTTTGAATTCATGTCCTGTTTCAGGACCTGATGGCGACAGAACATGCATTTATGGTGTGGCCAAACTGTCAGTTATCAACCTGCAAATCCTTCTAATAGACCCATGGTAGATGATGAAAGTGGGAGTGTTTCCTGGCAAACCAAGCCACCTGGTAGCTGCAGAACCAAGCTTCTCCACATGAAAAGACTCCATACACAAGTTCTTGCCATGGGCTGCACTGCACAACAAAGTCCTCTTCACTCAAAGAACTATGAAGAGGAATATGCGATTCAAGGAGTTTGGTTTAAATTTCTTAGTAATAAAAATGAAAATTGCTGGAAAAACTCAGCAAGTCTGGCCTCATCTAAGAGTTAACATTTAGGGTTGAGTGACTTTTCCTCAGAACTGGTTTAAATCTCTTAGTAATTTCTAATGTGCCTATTTAAGGCAGAGTGTAATTATTATGAATCGACCTTTTTTTACGTAAATTATGTATAATTTAATCTGTGACCTTGGATTTAGATTGTGAACTCAGAACTTGATTCTTCAAGTGGATATCTAGATTTTTGTATTCTAAAAAGTAACAGAAATGTTGTGGATTTCTAACAGGATTGTAACAGTAGTGCAATGAAAACTCGAGCTACCATCTGTGTTGTACTGCATCTGGGAATTAGTGAGTGAAAGTGAAAAGAAAAACGGAAAATGTTTCACTCTTCATATTTTTCAGCAAGATGATCAAAAATTTGCTGAGTAAATACATTCTGCGTAAACACTGAACAGCGTCTACGATATATTACATGTGTAGAACAATCTCTTGAGACAGAAGATGAGCAGAGATTTGGCTGTTTACATTTGAGCCAAAATCCAGTTTCTTATCGAATGTCAAAAGAAGAGTTAATTTATGAGGAGATTATATATGGAGCAGTGCCATGGACAACATCATCAGCTGCATGATACATTCCAAGCCATTAGTGTGAGAGTTATGCAATTAACAATGTCTACTCTTAAATGGTCGCTAGCAACAGTTTAGATTTCTGAAAAGATTCATTGCTGTCCCCAAAAATCCTCAGATAGCTCCTGCTGCTTACTCAGGCAAAATTACACTTTGCACTCATGTCACTGGATCATAGCCAGGGAACCTCCCAAAATAAGATTCTAAAGTTCATCTAAGGTCCCCTCACCTACAACAACCTTGTGGAATCTCCAATTGGCCCTTCTATCAAACAATTACATTATAACAAATTAAGATCCTGGGTTTAGTCTCCAGTTAAACCCAACTTGCTTTATTATTGAAATCACTCAATTGTCTCAGCAGACAATAAACAGTCAAGCATGCAGCAAGTTTCAGTCACGAAAGTAGGCATGTGGACCTTAACTAGCAGAGTTCAGATAGGAGAGAAACTAAAGTTAGGTGTAAGCTTCATGGGTTGTGAATCTTGAGGGAATTTCTTTACCTAGTGGGCACGCAGAAGGAAGTTTTCAGCAAGAGGGAGCTGATTGCATGACCACAACTGGTGACAAAGAAGTCCATTGGTTCTGCATATTTGCTGAAAATGAGAATGTAATTGGTGGAGATGTGTGGGAAGGATCTGAAGAGATGTTTGATAGTAGAAACAGGAAATAGTTTGCAAGCCATGTTTGCATCCTTGGGTAATGCACAATTTGGGCAAAGGTCACTTCCACCAAAAATCCGAAATCTTGTCCATTCATTCATATCCTACTTAGCTTTTCATCAATGAAATTCTCCTCTTGGCTCCCATGCTTGGTGAATTTGTTCACGGTATTTGTTTTTTGGACACTCATGCCCAACCCCTTTTAAAACCTTCAATCATCACCACCTTCCTTACAAAGAGAAAAACCCTCTAATCCTCTGCCCTCCAACTTCTAACAGCCCTTTCTGCCCTAGTGCATACATTGTATTGCTTGGCTACAACACAACACAGAATATAGTACATAGATTTAATTTAAATCTATTGTTTTAGAGATAACGTGTTATGAGGAAAATAGGCAGCCTGTAGAAAATAGGTTTAATAATGTGATAAAATCCAGTAACAGACACACACAGAGGGCATTTCATGTCCAGAATGGGTGCAAGATCAATGAAACAGCACATCAACTATCTGCCTAGAACCAGTGTGGAGAATCAGAACCATTTTGCAATTCAGTCCTCAGTTAAATGCCACCAGTGAGGTTTGAGATTGAAGTGGGCACTATGCTGTAAGCCTGGCTTGTGGGAGGATAAAAAAAAAATCAGATGATCTTGGGGTCAGGAGTATGAGGAACCTGGGAAGTAATGCTGAGGGGATCATGGATAGGCTATCACATGGGACAATGGTGAGCTGGCGGGCTTTGTAGCTTCAAGATAAGCAATCCTGATTCTCCTGGTCCCTTGAATACAAAAGGCAAAATTTCTTCGGTTTTTTTGGCAAACCTCCAACAGCCCATAATGAACATTGGTTGGGCCATTTGTATTTACTACTAGCAGTGAGATCCTAGAATTGATGTCAGACAAGATTTTCATATCTAAGGAACCTCTCCATGGGGCCTGGTAGGCAAACAATTTGCAAATTTACAGAAATGCCTAAAATTACATCAAATGATCGGTAGTCAATAAAGAGTTTGAGATTCAAAACTAGGCTTCACCTCGCGACTACTTGTTTGTCCTGTAAGAAACAGGGTGCAATCAGTTGAAAATAGATCCCAGGATCGCATAGCCCAATATCTGGATTGTTTTATAATGAGATAGTCAGGTCAAAGCAGGTGAAAATAAAAGTTTGGTGACTGAATTTGAGAGGATAGGATGGAAAAAAGAGCAAAACTAATGGAAAATTGTAGTGGAGAAGCCAGAGTAGAACCAGTGACATTGCAACTTTGATTATTTTGATAGCAAGAGATTACAGTATAGGAGAGGAATGAATACTTGTTCATGAATTGAGGGATGCAGAAATATGTAGCATATTCAAGTTTATGTGAGAATAGCAGGAGAATGGGAAAAATTGTAAAAATGAAAAGAATTAACAACCAACAATAAACCCCTGGAATAATCATTACACAAACAAAGGATCGATGGATTTGTTTGAAGTAAAGTAAACTACACACACATTCTGCTATTTCATTGTAAATTTAAATGCTGAAGACAGAAAACCAAATTCCCATCTATCCTCAAAATGTATTTTATACATCAAAAACAATTGCCACTAACTATATTTCCATATCGCTGGTTAGCACATTTATCATTCTTTGCAGTATTTAGAAAGTACAACCATTCAGAATTTTCCAAACAATAGACTTTGTTTTATGATTCAGTATGTGCAGAGCACATAATTAAATTGCCCTTGTTTGTTTCTCGTCTGTTATTTTTCAGAACTAATAAATGTGGGCAATGCAATCTTCACACTGAGCATTGCATATTCATCAACTCTATTTGCCAATGTCACGCAGCATTTTCTTCTAATTGCTCCCTTTTTGTTGTCCTATAATGCCTTGGTCTGAAATGAATTATAGTATATTTAAGCTTGCCAAGTCCACCTGTCTAAAAAGAAACCTTTCGCTTAATTTAACACCTGAGGCTTACCTGAGTCATCCACAACATTCTAGTTATGCTGATAAACACTGGGACGGGGGAAACCTATGTAAATGGTGTGAAAAATTAGTTTCATGAATAGATTGTGGTTTATGTGGTTCTTTGTTAGCATATTATGCAACAAATTTGTTGCATTAGCAAAGATAAGGGAATGTCATGTTACATTCAGACAAAGAGAGTTCCTCTTTCACAACAGCTACAATACTGGCACATACCTAACAATGTGGATAATTGTCCAAATATGACCTATACACAAAAAGCAGGACAAATCAAACCTGGCCAACTACTGCTTATCAATCCATTCTCCATCATCTGTAAAATTGTCATTGACAATGCTCTCAAGCAGTATTTGCTCAGTAACATCCTGTTCACTAACAGGTCTGGGTTTCGCTAGGGCAACTTGACTCCTGACCTCGTTATATCCTTGGTCCTGCACCATGACTACACTTGCTATCAAGGCAGCACTTGACCTAGTACGGCATCAAAGATCCCTAGCAAAACTAAAGCCAGTGGGAATCAGGAGAAAAACTCTGTCCAACACAAATTAAGCTGGTTGTTGTCTTTGGAAGTCAATCATATCAAATGCATAACATCACTGTGGGATTTCCTCAAGATGTGTATGTTCTGGTCAATTTGTTGAGAGATGACACATCTCTACACCAAGTGGAACTTGAACTCAACCCCCTTGGCTCAGTTGTCAGAATAGTACCACTGCTCTACAAGACCCCTCAGGGTAGTAACCTAAGCCCAACTATCTTCAGTTTCTTCATCAATCACCTTTCCTCCAGCATAAGGTCAGAAGTGGGGACGTTCACCAATGATTGCACAACGTTGGGCTGCATTTACAACTTCTCAGAAACTAAAGTAGCCCATGTCCAAATGCAGCAAGATTGGGATAATACTCAGGTTTCAGCTGACAAGTGGCAAGTAAACCACATAAATGCCAGGCAATGACCATTTCCAACAAGAGAGAATCTAATAATCACCCTTTCAGATTCAATGACATTACCATCGCTGAATCTCCTATTACCAACATCTTAAGGTTCCTATTAATCAGAGATTTATCTGAACCAGTTATATAAATACTGCAGCTACAAGATCAGATTAAAAGCTGTGAATTATGCTTGAATTAACTCACCCCCTGTCTCTGAAATGTCAGTGCACCATCTACAAGACACAATCAAGAATGTGATGTATTCTTCACTTGCCTGGATGGAGGCGGCTCCAACATCTTTCATGAAACCTAACAACAATCAGGACGAAACATCCTTCTTGATTTGCAACCCATCCACTACCTTCAACATTTATTCCCATCACCAGTGCTGCAATGTGCCAGTATGACATACCATATACAAATGCACTGCAGTAACTCACCAAGGCTCCACCAACAACATCCTCCCATCTTGTGACTACTGCCATCTGGAACACCACTAATTGCAAGTTCCTGTCCAAGCTACACACTATCCCAACTCGGAAAAATAATTGCTGTTCTATCACTACCACTGGGTCAAAATCCCACAGCTCCATCCCTAACAACACCGTGTGTGTCCCTTCAAAGCAACAACTGCAGTGAGTGTTTCAAGTAGGCAGCTCACCACCTCCTTCTGCAGGGTATAATATGAAGCCCATGAAATATCTACTTTGGTATTTTTATGTCAGAAAAGGGAATTGGGACATCATCTGTGGGCTGGTCTGCATCGCCATGGTGGGCAGCAGTTACAGCAGCTTGATAATAAGTACCAGTGCTGAAAATAACAAGAATGATATTGGATAACCATTTCATGTGCCTTTCACAGACTGATCTCTTCAACTATCAACAGAAGTGCATCATCTGAAGCTGTGCTATCCTCATCAGAAGGATTTATTGCACGTCTATCACGTTAAGTAGATGGAAGTATGCAAATAGAGATTCTTTTGGGAGGTTGCTTTCTGCAAATTGACTTTCACATTTCTTACAACAGCGACCACACTTGAATTGTACTTCATCAGCAAACAAGTATTTTGGGACATCCTGTGTAACTGTAATGCAATCGTTTTTTTACGTCATTTTTTGGTAATCATATGCATGTTAAATACAGTTATCTGAAAGTGATGACCGGGTAGAATCCTTCTTGACTATACCCTGCCATAGCCTGCGAACCTAACACAAATTAGCTCTGTACCTCCCCTCCCCCATCATCACTTGACCCACTGTGCCTCCACTTCCTGAAAGAAGAAATATCAAGACTGACCTGTGTTATGCTACCGTTGATGTCATTACTAGACAAGTCAGATGAGATTGAAATCTAGCTGGAGCGGTCATAGTTTGTTTTGTTTTGGCTTTAATGAGAAAGTCGTCTTTCATTGAAATAGAAGCACACAATAGCACAGATTTCATATGAATAATAAAAGAGGTGTTTATCAAGCAAAATAAATTAAGAAGCAATGGAATAAATCAATCTATTTACATATAACACAAATCTAAAGAGTTTTAAATACTTGGAAGAAGGATAATCCCAAAACATTCCTCTACAAATTTAAAAACAATCCTTTGGATAGTATCCAACAGCAATCCTTGTACACTACTTATGCTAGAATCCCTATCCTTTTCACCTTGATAAGTTTAAGGTAATTGCTAATTTAACTCATAGACTGGAAACACTAATATCCTCTTCCTGGACCTATCATACAGCTAAGACTAAATATACTCAGATGTAAGTAGCATTGTCAGGGTTTTATCCCAATAATTCTGGTTTGTGGCTGTTACTAATTCCTTACTTTCAGAAATCTTGTTCACTATGTCTCCTCTTCTTAGGAGCACTTTCTCACACATGCATTTCAATGCAAAGACTCCACAGAACTGTCCAAAAATAAAGTAAACTAAAACAAAATCTCTCCTCCTGAACTATGAGTGTTTCCGTTGAGCTTAAAAAATAAATCTCAGTTCAGAAATTTCCATCAGAAATCTTAAGGCACATTGTGTACTGTGTTAGATTGTAAAACTGTCAAATAAATAAGAACCCGTTCAACTGTTATAATAGCTCTCGCAAGCTACTTTTCAAGAAATTATTTTGGCTACAGAAAAACTTACAACTATTAACTTCAGACACACAGAAAAACTGTGTATTCAAAATTCAAAAACTCAAATAAAACTGAATGGCATTAAAATAATGTATCAATCAGACAGTTTCTATTACACCAGGAATCAATCTAGGGACATTTCTGCACTCTATGCAATTACATACGGGGCTATCATTGTGTTAAAAGAAGTCCAAATGAAATGAAAGGAACATAAAGCACCTGTACTGATGTTATTTAATATCTCAAGTTCTTTCTCTTATTTTTATGAATTTGAATTTTCCAAAACTTGACAGCAATAGTGAATGAGAACTGAGAATACTGATATCCTCGGATGAGAGATTGTAGGAAAAGGTTGCCATGAGAACTCTCCTGATCATCAACTGGAACTTCAGCAAAATATCTGCAAAGACTCCAGGGGATTGCATAAATCTCTTTGGACCAGATCTTTGTCAGTTATGGAGGCTGATTGACAAGCAACACTGAAATTTAACCCCTATGATAGCAATGGCATTTTAACGCTAGCTTGTCCATTTAAACTTAACGCTGATAGAATGCAGCAGCTGCTGTTCTATGAAGTGAAAAATGCACTTATCGGACCAAGATGAAAATCTATGAAAAAGAATACTAAGCAGACCCCCAGATATTCAAGTCAACAGTACAAAACTTTGAAGCACCACATGGCTGGTGACATTTTTGTAGCAATACACTGTAAAAGATTTTTTTTTAACAAAAGATCTGTTTTGTTTCTCTTCAAATCTGTTCACTTGTAGAATCTTGCATTGGTTTGGAAAATGACCTAATACAAAAATAATGCACTTGAACACAGAGATCAAATAATTGCCTAATTTGTTTTGGAGGAAAATATTTAAAGCTCATGCAATTAATGTATCCTGACTGGCAGAAGGGCAGGGTGTTGGTGAGACATCTGGAATGGCTGTGAAGTGACCATTAATTGCTTATATGTTATCTTCAATCTTTCAATCATTAGTCTAATAATTGATTTTTCAACAATAAATTCTCATAGGATGTCTGTAACAATTAATCTTCTTGCTGATAATGAAAAATTTCTTCCCCTGCCGTATAGCACCAGCGATATTGCAACTATTTTAAAAATCATAAACAGAAATGATAGCCATAGAATGAGGAGGTTTATTGCATGTTACAGAGTAATAATTCGACCATGTTCCACAGAACTTAATTGCAAGCAACTCAGACGAAGGAAAGCCTGGTTATCCTGCAAGCAAACGCAAATGTTTATTGCCAGTTTCTTTTTTTGTATGAGTGCAGATTTGTCCATTTAAAGAATAGTAGAATGGGTCCTTTTTCTGCCCAGGACCCAGTTTAATCTTGAATTGAAAGGCTCAAGGTATAAAAACTGGTCCTTGGGCTATAACCAAATGTTCGGTGTCAGCTCACAGGCAGCTGTCCTTTCAGAGTGATTGACTTTTGGGACATTTATGTCTTCAATGGAGACCTCATGTAAGGCCTAGGGATGGCAGTGAGTAATAAATTGACATAACAAGCTGAGCTCTGAGCTGGGAGCTGCATTATTCATATTTCTAATTTTACATCAGCAAAAAAAAAGTGTTATATGTTTTCCTGCATGCAAATTGATGCTACTTTCAGACTTTAGTGAATTCCTATTCTGGAATCCCAAATCCATATTGGGATAAAATTAATGTCAGCAATATACAAATGCTGATGGAAGGACAAGAAGATGATTTTAAAAGAGGTAGCCAATTAAAAGGACATCCGTGGAAGGCCTGTTCAATTAGGAATGGTTGGCAGGGAGAAATCAACTTGAGTCTGATTGTACAAAAGGAGGACCTAGCTGCCAAAGACCAGTGCTCCTACTTTCAGAAGGGGTTACTGAAGCAGTTAAGATGGTGCAGGAAAGGATTGTCACTGCCTACCAATCAGGTGAGAGGGGCAAGAGGGTTAAGGCCTTCACAGATTGGAGAAAGTCCCACACGGTCATGAGCACTACTATAATTGCAGCTGCTTTTCAAAGCAGAAGCTTCTAAATAGATATGAATGTCCAGCCCTGATACCCAATGCTGAGAGACTGCCAGAATTTCATGGACAGTTTCCCGACGCAGTGGGTACTTGTATACCAAATTGAAAGCCTAGGGGGTATCAGGGAATGTCTGTAATTAAGCTCATAATGGGCCTGTTCGGTTACACTGCTGCTACTGGGCTTGTAACCTTTACCTCCATCAATCCAACTCCTCCATTAACCTGTGGAGGAAGGAACATGTTGCGGAGTTGGCCTGATTGAATTTCCTTCTCATTTGCAGGCATCCCCTGTCAAGGCCCAAGCTGTCACTTTAGAGTTTTTTGAACAATTCACATTTAATTGGCCAAGCAGACAGACAATTGCTTCAACTTTGACCAAGGTCCTGAAGGACCAATGGAAGATCATACTTACAAGAAGAAGTGGTACAAAATCAATTAGAGTTGAAAGGTGAGAATCATCACTAGATGCCCTCATCTGGCAAATTCTAAAAATAAAACATTTTCCATTTGGGAACCCGGAAGAGGGAAGCAGAGTGGTGATGCTGATTGGCTGACGTGGGGATGACTTGCATCAGTGCAGTCACTGCTTCCAAAAGGTGGTTTGCAGAGGGTCTATTGTCAAGTGACAGATCATTTGCCAAAGGATTTATTGGTGGTCTTGAAAAACATTAAGATAGATAAGTCCCCAGGGCCTGATGGGATATACCCCAGAATACTGAGAGAGGCAAGGGAGGAAATTGCTGGGGCCTTGAGGGAAAGCTTTGTATCCTCACTGGCTGCAGGGGAAGTCCCAGAGGATTGGAGAATAGCCAATGTTGTTTCTTTGTTTAAAAAGGGTGGCTAGGATAATCCAGCTAATTACAGGCCGGTGAACCAGTGATAGGGAAATTATTGGAGAGGATTCTTTGAGACAGGATTTACTTCCACTTGGAAGTATGTGGGCGTATTAACGAGAGGCAACATGGGGAGGTCAAGTATTGCTAACTTGGTTGAGTTTTTTGAGAAACTGATGAAGATGATCGATGAGTGTAGGGCAGTAGATGTTGTCTACACGGACTTCAGTAAGGCTTTTGACAAGGTTCCTCATGGCAGACTGAAACAGAAGGTAAGGTCGCATGGGTTCGGAGGTGAGCTTGCAAGATGGATAAAAAGAACTAGCTTGGTCATAGAAGACAGAGGGTAGCAGTGGAAGGGTGTGTTTCTGAATGGAGGGCTGTGGCTAGCGGTGAACCTCAGGGATCAATGTTGGGACCTTTGCTATTTGTAATATATATAAATGATTTGGAGGAAAATGGTCTGATTAGTAAGTTTGCCAATGACACAAAGGTTGGTGGAATTGCGGATAGCGAAAAGGACCGTCAGAGGATACAGCAGGATAGAGATTGGTTGGTGATTTGGGCAGAGAGATGGCAGATGGAGTTTAATCTAGAAAAATGTGAAGTTATGGATTTTGGAAGGTCTAATCCAGATGGAAAATATACAGTAAGTTGCAGAACCCTTAAAAATACTGATAGGCAGACGGATCTGGGTGTACAGGTACACAGGTCACTGAAAATGGCAGCACAGGTCAACAAGGCATACAGCACGCTTGCCTTCATAGAACATAGAACAGAGAACATTACAGCGCAGTACAGGCCCTTCGGCCCTCGATGTTGCGCCGACCTGTGAAACTAATCTGAAGCCCATCTAACCTACACTATTCCCTTATCATCCATGTGTTTATCCAACGACCATTTAAATGCCCTTAATTTCGCGAGTCTACAACTGCTGCAGGCAAGGCATTCCATGCCCTTACTACTCTCTGAGTAAAGAATCTACCTCTGACATCTACCTCTGACATTCATCAGCCAGGGCATTGAGTTTAAAAATTGTCAGGTAATGTTGCAGATTTATAGAACCTTAGTTAGGCCACATTTGGAATATTGTGTTCAATTCTGGTCACCACACTACCAGAAGGATGTAGTGGTTTTGGAGAGGGTGCACAAAAGATTTACCAGGATGTTGCCTGGTATGGAGGGCATTAGCTATGAGGAGAGGTTGAAGAAATTTGGGTTGTTCTCACCGGAACGACAGAGGTCGAGGGGCGACCTGATAGAGGTCTACAAGATTATGAAGGGCATGAACAGAGTGGACAGTCAGAAACTTTTTCCCAGGGTGGAAGAGTCAGTTACCAGGGGTCATAGATGTAAGGCATAAGGGGCAAGGTTTAAAGGCGAGACAAGTTTTTTACAGAGGTTGGTGGGTAGCTGGAACCCGCTGCAGGGGGAGGTAAATGAACCTGGTACTAAAGTGACTTTTAAAGGGCGTCTTGACAAATGCATGAATAGGATGGGAATAGAGGGATACAGTCCCCAGAAGGATAGGGTGTTTTAGTTGTGACGAGCAGCATGTCGGTGCAGGCTTGGAGGGCCGAAGAGCCTGTTCCTGTGCTGTAATTTTCTTTGTTCTATAAGTTATCTCTTCAACGTATAAGGTAGTCTTATATCCATATAAGTGCTCTGCCACCAAACTCCTTCAATTGCTCTCCACTACCCCCTCCCATTCTACTTCCACCTCAATTAGAGCAAGGGCTTCTTTATCATCCACAAGATCATTAATTCAGCAACTTTTGTCATGGTTTTTCTTTTGCCCCATCTTCCAGGTCAAACAGAGCCAGAAGGTTGTACAGCACAGAAACAGATCCTTTGGTCCAACTTGTCCATACCGACCAGATATCCTGTATTAGTCGAGGCCCATTTGCCAGCATTTGGCCCATATCCCTCTGAACTCTTCCTATTCATATACCACTCCAGATGCCTTTTAAGTGTTGTATCAACTCCATCACTTTCTCTGGCTGTTCATTCCATGCATGCACCACCCTCTGTGTAAAAAGGTTACCCCTTAGGTCCGTTTTACATCTTTCCCCTCTCACCTTGAACCTGTGCTCTCTGATTTTGAACTCTCCCACACCAGAGAATGTTTCATCAGATGTCCCTGGTTCTGAACTGAGATCTCTTTCTGATTTCTGCCCCACCTTTGATGTTGGGGTACCTGAGCTCATCTCGCTTATAAGGCACAATTCCTGTGCCTTTTACTCCCTTTCACTAGATTGTTGAAAATTTCTTGACCTGCGCAAATTGATTTTGTGTGTGAATTTGTCTTCTTGGGTACTGATCTCCTTACTTTCAGAGCTGCTTACTTTCAAAGTTTTCAATACCTTTTCAAAAACTTTATTTTTAAACCCTCTGGACTTGCAAGCTATCACACACATCTATAATTTCTCTTTCCTATCCAAGTCCTTGAATGTTTTGTCATCTCTAAGGTACATGCCCAGGTTTCCTATAAATCCGTGTTTGAATCCGTCCTATCAAACTTCAGCCCCTAACACAGCCCTGTACAAAATTAGAAATGTATTTCTTCAATATTTCAACAACTTGAATTTGTATAGTGTCTTTAATGGAATAAAATATGCCAGGTACTACGCAGGGGCATTACAAAACAAAATACAACATCAAGCTGTATAAGACTAGTTAGGATAAGTGACCAAAAGCTTGGTCAAAGAGATAGATTTCAAGGAGCATTTCAAAAGAAGACATATTAAGTAGACAGAAGAGAGATTGGAGAGAAATTTCCAGAGTTTCTGGTGCAGTTGTTGTTCTTTATAACTATTGCTCTTGTGGCTTGTGAGTGTGTCATTCTCCATCAACCAGCCCGTTCCACGATTGGGCTTCTATTATATAAATATATTGAGCTGTTTCTCCCCTTAATGCCTCCAAACTATTGCATATGAATTTTTCTATTTTTGAACCTGACCTTTTCTGCACGTTACATGCTTGCCCTTGGTATTTTTTGAAATCAAAACGAGTACTTCAGTGTTTCTGGCTTAACTAGATTTACCATCCGACTGTATCCATAATCTTAACAATGAGCTTTAGTTCCAGCATTCACCCTCACCACCATTCAGGGCCCTGGAATCTAGGAAAGTCCAGCAGACATCCTGCAGTTCACTGTTTTCTGTAAATAAAACCCATTGCCTACTTGTTCCAATGAAAGAATTGCTTAGTACACCCAATTTGTGACAGACGGGCAGGCAGAAATCAATTTCTATTGGATGATAGGATGTCTATAGGCTATAGGATGTAAGACATTTATTGGTTCAAAACAACCATCCTAATTAACGGAAGCAATTCATGCCCACAGTGCCAGGCAAAGTCTTCACCCCAAACAAAAACAAAGTTGCTGGAAAAGCTCAGAAGGTCTGGCAGCAACTGTGAAGGAAACCACCAGACCCAAAATGTTAGGGATAATAGGTACTGCAGATGCTGGAGAATCCGAGATAACAAGGTGTGGAGCTGGATGAACACAACAGGCCAAGCAGCATCATAGGAGTAGGAAAGTTTGACGTTTCGGGCCTAGACACTTCATCAGAAATGGGGGAGGGGAAGAGGGTTCTGAAATAAATAGGGAGAGAGGGGGAGGCGGATAGATGATGGATAGAGGAGAGGATAGGTGGAGAGGAGGCAGACAAGTCGAAGAGGCGGGGATGGAGCCAGTAAAGGTGAGTGTAGGTGGGGGGGCAGGGAGGAGATAGGTCAGTCCAGGGAGGACAGACAGGTCAAGGGGGCGGGATGAGGTTAGTAAATAGGAGATGGGGGTGAGGCTTGAGGTGGGAGGAGGGGATAGGTGAGAGGAAGGACAGGTTAGGGAGGCGGAGATGAGTTGGGCTGGTTTTGGGATGCGGTTGGGGGAGGGGAGATTTTGAAGCTTGTGAAGTCCACATTGATACCATTGGGCTGCAGGGTTCCCAGGCTGAATATGACTTGCTGTTCCTGCAGCCTTCGGGTGGCATTGCAGGAGGCCCAGGATGGACATGTCGTCTGAGGAATGGAAGGGGGATTTGAAATGGTTCGCGACTGGGAGGTGCAGTTGTTTGTTGCAAACTGAGCGCAGGTGTTCTGCAAAGCGGCCCCCAAGCCTCCGCTTGGTTTCCCCAGTGTAGAGGTTACGTGGAACAATCCCTCTTCCATACCTGCACTGGCCCTAAACCCCACCGCTTCCTCCGTTACATTGATGACTGTATTGGCGCCGCCTCGTGCTCCCATGAGGAGCTCGAACAGTTCATCCACTTCACCAACACCTTCCACCCCAACCTGAAGTTCACCTGGACTATCTCCAACACTTCTCTCTCCTTCTTGGACCTCTCTGTCTCCATCTCAGGTAACCACCTAGAAACCGATGTCCATTTCAAGCCCACTGACTCAGACAGCTACCAAGAATACACCTCCTCCCACCCACCTTCCTGCAAAAATGCCATCCCCTGTTCCCAATTCCTTCGCCTCAGCCGCATCTGCTCTCAGGATGAGACATTCCACTCCCGTTCATCTCAGATGGCCTCATTCTTCAAGGACCGCAACATCCCCCCCGCAGTGGTCGAGAACGCCCTCGACCGTGTCTCCCGCATTTCCCGCAACTCATCCCTCACACCCCGTCCCCGCAATAATAACCAAAAAAAAATCCCCCTCATCCTCACGTACCACCCCACCAACCTCTGGATCCAACGCATCATCCTCCGACACTTCCGCCATCTGCAATCCAACCCCACCACCAAAGACATTTTTCCCTCCCCACCCTTATCGGCTTTCCGGAGGGACCACTCCCTCCGTGACTCCCTTGTCCGCTCCATACTCCCCTCCAGCCCCACCACACCCGGCACTTTTCCCTGCAACCGCAGGAAGTGCTACACCTGCCCCCACACCTCCTCCCTCACCCCAATCCCAGGCCCCAAGAAGACTTTCCACATCAGGCAGATTTTCACCTGCACATCTGCCAATGTGGTATACTGCATCCTCTGTACCCGTTGTGGCTTCCTCTACATTGGGGAAACCAAGCGGAGACTTGGGGACCGCTTTGCAGAACACCTGCGCTCAGTTTGCAACAAACAACTGCACCTCCCAGTCGCGAACCATTTCAACTCAGACGACATGTCCATCCTGGGCCTCCTGCAATGCCACAGTGATGCCACCCGAAGGCTGCAGGAACAGCAAGTCATATTCAGCCTGGGAACCCTGCAGCCCAATGGTATCAATGTGGATTTCACAAGCTTCAAAATCTCCCCTCCCCCAACCACATCCCAAAACCAGCCCAACTCATCTCCGCCTCCCTAACCTGTCCTTCCTCTCACCTATCCCCTCCTCCCACCTCAAGCCCCACCCCCATCTCCTATTTACTAACCTCATCCTGCCCCCTTGACCTGTCCGTCCTCCCCGGACTGACCTATCTCCTCCCTGCGCCCCCACCTACACTCACCTTTACTGGCTCCATCCCCGCCTCTTCGACTTGTCTGCCTCCTCTCCACCTATCCTCTCCTCTATCCATCTTCTATCCGCCTCCCCCTCTCTCCCTATTTATTTCAGAACCCTCTTCCCCTCCCCCATTTCTGATGAAGGGTCTAGGCCCGAAACGTCAAGTTTTCCTGCTCCTACGATGCTGCTTGGCCTGCTGCGTTCATCCAGCTCCACACCTTGTTATCTCGGATTCTCCAGCATCTGCAGTACCTATTATCCCTAACATTTTGGGTCTGGTGGTTTCCTTCACAGATGCTGCCAGACCTGCTGAGCTTTTCTAGCAACTTCTGTTTTTGTTCCTGATTCACAGCATTCGCAGTTCTTTCGGTTTTTATCTTCACCCCAAAGCTGGTTTTGATCATGCAGTGACTAATAATGTTGACAAGTTTCATCACAACTACATATTGGGCTAAATCCTTTTTTGGCTAAGAGCCACTTGCAGTGAGTTTTTTGAGGTAGTGGTTTGTTATGCGGCCTTGTGAGATTTCTTGAGGTATTTTACCAAACCCACTTAATTACCTACCTACCTCGCCCATGGCATCGCTCTCATCCGATTCTAGACCCATCTTACCACACACTGTTTCTCGAACAACTCACTGCTCGACAGAAATCCAAAGAAATACCAGTATCTCACGCACTTGCACCATCTTTTTAAAAAAAAACCCACTGTGCATCCCAATAAGTATTAATAATTCACCCTGTCAACGTAATGGAACTACAGCCACACTGCTCATAGCACATAGCTGGCATGGCTGACACTCCCTCACATAAACAACCTCATATAACCCTTCATCACTTCTCAACAACCACATCTGCACAGCTTATCTGTCCTTGGTGACATTTGTTTAAGCACCATCTCAACCTCACTACCACTCTGTCCCTGCTGTCTGCTGGAAACCCACAAATTGTTATTATCCTGTGGGGGACCATTATATACAAATAAGCAATTGGATAATTCCAACCACATATTATTAATTACAAACCCCAGAAGTGAGCATAAGTGACACATCCATAATGCAAACCAAATACTGGCTCAATGACTATTCTACAGTCCAGGATGGCCTGCTGTACCCAGGCCTCATCAACTGTTAATCAGGTCCTGTGTAGCTTGTAGCACCCAACATAGCTGAGCTCTGCCATGCGCTAGTACAGCTCCCTCATCCCCAATGTCCTGATCATCTTTAGAAGACCACTCCCATTCTTAACATAGCCTCATTGCCTGCTCTATTGCCTGCAATACTGACACTGCACACTCTGTCCAGTCAATACAGAAGGGCCCTCAGACAGGGTTAAAGTAGCAGAACCAATACCTGCAGTAGCCCTATCATCTGCTCCTCCATGGCTCAAGTTGTAGAATATGCCCAAAAGGCACAGAATCTTGGAGCTGAAGATTATCAGATCAGTCATGATCTCATCGAATGGTGGAGCAGACTCGACAGACTGACTGGCCTACTTCTGCTTTCACATGTTATGGTCTTATGGGATTTGAATTAGGTGTACCTGTCTTCACAAAGCAGTGTCCACTGACGCTACCACAAGGAAAACAGCTTCCCTGAAACAAATCATGCAAATTGTTCTGAAGTACCTCATCAAGAGAAGATTTTTTTCTTCTTTAGCTCAGGCATTTTTGATTAATTCATGGGATAAGGACTTTGCTGCCTAGGCCAGCAATTATCACCCATCCTTAATTACCCTGAGGGCAGTTTGGAGTCAACCACATTGCTGTAATCACATACAGGCCAGACTGGGAAAGGATGGCAGTTTTCTTCCCTAAAGAACATTAGTGAACCTGATGGCATCTTCCAACAATCATTAGACTCTTAATTCCAGATTTTTATTGAATTCAAATTCCACCAGCTTCCATAGCAGGATTCGAGCTCGATTCCATAGAACACTAGCTGGGTCTCTGACTTAACAGTCCAACAGTAAAGCTACTAGGCCATCACCACCAAATGGTGGTGAAAAGTGCTTTTTTCATGATATGGGAGTGGGGATCACAGACAAGCACAAAGTTGTCTTCACATTGTGTTCAAGGTTTTACATTCCTTCATGTGAGCAGAATTTTTCCCTGCTTAGGCTTATTGAGGCTAGTTGCAATATTTAAACTAATTGCGATGAAATGTGTTTAGTTAACTTTCTTGTCCCTGAATCAGAAGGTTAATGGTTCCCATACACTATTCTCAAGGCCTGAGTACTGCTCTAGGCCTAGAATTCAAGTTTAAGTACAAAGAAGTGCTAAAGTGTTGGCAGAGCTGATTTTCAGATGAGAAATGAAGTGGAGGCATCATCTACTTCCTCCGTCAGATTACCAATTTCTAAGAAGAGCAGAGGAGTTAATTGTTGTACCTTGACCAATAATTGTTGCTCAATCAACATGATTAAAAAGATCATTTTGCATTGCTGTTTGTGTGAAATTGCTGAGTTCAAATTGGCTGCTATGTTTCCTAAAGTGAATTGACAAATTAGGTTAATGGGAAGGTCAACAGGCATGCATTGGCAGACATTTAAGGGATTATTCCAAAATACATCAAATAGGTACATTACAAATAGTAAGAACATTTCAACGGAACAGACACACTTACATGGTTAACTAAAAAGGATAGTATCAAATATAAAGGTAGAGAAGACTACTGTATAGGTACGGTTCAGAACATTGGACAGAATATTAAAAAAAACTTCAGAAATGTCCAAATAATTGATAAGGAAGGGAAGATCGGTAAAAAAGCTAGCCAGAAGTTGAAAAAAAATCAAGAGATGCTTTAAATATTTATATAAGAAGAGTTAACAAAGTGAGTATTTACCCTAAAGAGAGACTAGAGAATGAGAATGGAATATAAGAAGATGGCAGAATAATTAAACAGGTATTTTACATCCGTCTTACTACAGAGGACACATGTAACATCATAGATGCAGCTCTAATTCAAGAAATAAAAGAAAGGAGGATCTCAAGAGTATTGCAATTTCTAAAGAGGTCATACTCAGTAATTTGTTGGAGCAGTGGTCCATCAATTTCAACAGTAAAGATCACCATTCATTCCACAGGGAGTTCCATCCAAACTATGGGATAAGGTCACAACTGATAGTTTCCATGTTCAAAGTCAGAGGTCACACGACACCCAGTTATAGTCCAATAGGTTTTTTTGAAACCACAAGTTTTCAGAGCACTGCGCCTTCATCAGGTGAAGTCAGAACGGAGCTCAGAAATCTTGTAATTTCAAAATAATCTGTTGGACTATAACCTGGTGTCGTGTGAATTCTGACTTTGTCGACTCCAGTTGAACGCTGACACTCCACATCCATATTCCAGGATATGGTTACAACCTGGTCACTAACTATTTCGCTAAATTCCATTTCTTGAAACAAATCAATGACACTGTTAGGCAACATATTAACTGCCATATTCATACTGATGATAACAAAGTGTAGAGCTGGATGAACACAGCAGGCCAATCAGCATCAGAGGAGCAGGAAAACTGATGTTTCGGGCCTAGACCCTTCTTCAGAAATGGGGGAGGGGAAGGGGGTTCTGAAATAAATAGGGAGAGAGGGGGAGGCGGATAGAAGATGGATAGAGGAGAAGATAGGTGGAGAGGAGACAGACAGGCCAAAGAGGCAGGGATGGAGTAAAGGTGAGTGTAGGTGGGGAGTTAGGGAGGAGATAGGTCAGTCCAGGGAGGACAGACAGGTCAAGGGGGCGGGATAAGGTTATTAGGTAGGAAATGGGGGTGGGGCTTGAGGTGGGAGGAGGGGATAAGTGGGAGGAAGGACAGGTTAGGGAGGCGGGGACAAGCTGAGCTGGTTTTGGGATGCAGTAGTGGGAGGGAAGATTTTGAAGCTTGTGAAGTCCACATTGATACCATTGGGCTGCAGGGTTCCCAAGCGGAATATGAGGAGCTTATAAATATGACCTTATAAAGGTTTATAAAAACTTGAAGAGCGTGGATACGGTAAATAAACAAGATTTTTTTCCCAGGGAGGAGTCCAAAAGTAGACGGCATAGTTTAAGGTGAGAGGGGAAAGATTTAAAAAGGATCTAAGAGGCAACTTTTTCATGCAAAGGATGACACGTGTATGAAATAAGCTGCCAGAGGAAGTGGTGGAAGCTGGGACAATTACATCATTTAAAATGCATCTGGATAAGTATATGAATAGGAAGGATACAGAGGGATATGGGCCAAATGCTGGCAAGTGGGACTAGATTAATTTAGGATACCTGGTCAGCATCGATGAGTTGGACCGAAGGATCTGTTTCCATCCTGTACAGCTCTATGACTTTATGGCTCCAGTTAAGAAACATAACAGCAGAGTTTGGGTGAATTTAAGTCCATGAAGGTTGGAAGTTGACAAACCAGGAGAGTATAGAATAGTAAAAGCTGGAAAAAATAAATGCATGGATAAGGCTTCAGCAGCAGATGGGCTGAGACAGAGTGGAAATGATAAATCAACACAAAGATGAAGTTGACAGTTTAGCTCACAGTTTTGGTGATGCTGTGGATATGAGATCAGAAACTCAGTCAAGGTCAAATAGGGTGCTAAAGTTGCAAAAAGGATAATACAACTCATAATATTCATTCTTTTTTTCCTATAGAAGAATCAACACAAGGAAAAACATGAAAAGGATCTCAGTGTAGAATATATCCCAAGGATGGAGGTTGATGGAGGGTTTTGCGGTTTTTACAAATTCATATTTTAAATCTGTGTTTAATGAGCATAGTCAGGAAAGAAAATAATAAATGAAGCCTTGGAAAATTGTTGAAGAATATAAACTCCCACATATGCCATTGGAGATCTTCAGTATTCAGTGCCTTATTTAACTTGTGTTCAATGTTAGTAACTGCAAATTTAAAACATACATTTTTCTGCTCTATGAATAATAAATCCTGGAATTCAAAGCATATGATCTGATATTGCCATATAGCATATTAGATATCAAGTATCAGTTGATCCTTGCTAAGAAAATATGGTACTTCCTTTATTTTCTTTCACCTAATCCTCCAGTCAACACACTGCTGACAAAAGTCCGCAGTGGTAATTATACAGTGTATAATATAGCATTGCTCCAGTGGGCAGCCATACACAAATCACTTCATGGATTAAATTTCATGAAATGTGGGCAGTTATTTCCTTCCTTTACTTAATTATCAACATTCTTAAAGGTACCAGAACCGCTATGATCCCAGAACAAAGAGACTATTTTGTGCTTTACAGATTATAGGAGAGACTATGTTAAAGATACTAATGAGCACTTCTGGCCTCACATAATTCTCTTCCAATTGCCACTACTTTGCCGTCCATAGAGTAACATAGAAGACACAATTCAGTGTAGTTTTGAGTGCGCACCATCTTTAGGAAGACATGCTAAACTGAGGTCTTTTCTGCCCTCTCAAGTGGATGGAAAACACCCAAGGACACTACTTCAGGAGAAGAGAGCTGTTCTCCCAGGATCTGACCAATATTAACCCTCGACTGATACCTCTTTTAAAAAAAACAGATTATCTGGTCGTTACCGAGTTACTGTTGTGGGTAACAGTGCATAAATTGCTGCATATAAATTGCTTGGTGTGCTTCCTGCATTGAAGACTGCACTTCAAAGTGCTTCCTTGACTTTAAATTGCTTTAGGATGATGTTATGAAATATATCATATAAACCCACATTTTTCTGTTTTTCTTTCTGTATAACATAAGAAAAAAACGCTTACATTTTGGCCCAACCTGGTCCATGCCATTTTTTATACGTGATGTGAGCATCCTTCCACTTGAATCATTTATTCCCATCATACTTTCCCTCCCACTATTCCCTTCTCCTTCATGTGTGTATCAAGTCTCCCTTTGAATACATGAAATATATTTGTTTTAATCAGTTTAGTGAATGTAAGGTCACAGATTTGAAACATTCCCTCTGTCCATCTCTCCACAGATTACTTCCTTCACTCTGCGTAAAAGAAGAGTTGAAACAGTCAGACAATCATTCTATCAGCGACATTCTGACAAAGTAGACTAATTGACTGCAGTGAAAAGAGAAAGTGAAGTGAGAAAACATGATCAATTCATTCACATACAGAAGATTAGTTGAAATATTTTGATGTCAGAAGTTAGATGCTACGTCACTTTTTTTTCTCAGATTAACATATCTTTGTATTTGAATTTCTTATCCTATTTACTGCTGGCAGAAACACAACGTTAATTTACATCTGTGCATTTTCTTGCATATGACAGCACCATTGGCCTTTCAAGTGTCTTTTTGTAGTCTACAAATGTTGAATAGAATCATGAAGTTTGATTCCCAAAACATTTACAAGTATGGAAAAATTGTAAAGTAACAATATCATGCAATTTTCACACATCCAGTGCCTCATTTCCTTTGGTAAATTTGAACAATGTGTGATGTAATCTGTTGTTTATAAGTTTGGGTATATTTTGACTGAAGTTCCAAAGCCGGTATGAAGTTATTTTTATATTGCTCCTAACTGAAGCAGAAAACCAAAAACTAGGTTTCTATTAGGGATTATTAATTGGATTTCCTGACTGTGACATCAAACTTCTGAGCAATGAACCTTCAGAAGGTGGCTAAGAAAATGTATTTTTTAAAATAAGATCACAGTAGACTACATCATGTACCAGGATGTTAATGAGTGATTAGAGGAAGGTGGCTGGGGGAAAGCTGTACCATCAGAATCATCATGGCCTATGTGAAGGAGATTTTGTAGAAGTGTGCCATTTTGGTGATAAGGGTATCTATGGAATTTGGATGGAGTAAAGCAGTTGGCGAAAACTACTTGAGGATCAGATCTTCACTGACAAAGAGTGGTTGAATTCTACCAGAAGAAGATAAAGTTGAAATGGACATTGGAACTGCACACTGTGCCACATTTGTGCTAAGAGGTCTGACTGAGAAATCCATCAGCTTTGACTTTGTGACGTTAGCTATCCTAAAGTCTAATTTATAGTTTCTACCGAATTCAACTTGTTTGTTGATTTATATTTACTTTTTCTTCACCTTGGCTCGATCATTACTGGAAATGTTTTTGTTTAATGAAACCAGATCCATCAGTTTCTTCTGTTGTCTTATTTAGGAGGTTCAGTTACTTCTTGTTAATGGCCTCCGCAGAGATTGTAGCAAGTTGTCAGGTTTAACATCTCATATGATATGAAATTTTCCGTATCTATAAAATACACTATCTGAAGATTAGTCTCAGTATTGTCTCAAATATACATGAACCCAAGTGCAAAACTATCCCTAAACTGGCATTAAATTGCCAATTTCATTTAGGGGCTGGGGGGCTGGGTTAGGCTGGACGGAAGAGGCACCGAATGGAAATAACAAAACAACATTTGCTAGGTTCGTTGAGGTCAGTTCTGAATGATATTATTCACTCAGTAAGGAACTGGAATTTACTTTGCATCTATGCTAAAACTTTTAAAAAAAAAGGTTTTTTTTGAAATAACAAGCATGGGGCTGGATGAACACAGCAGGTCAAGCAGCATCATAGGAGCAGGGGGTCACCATAAACCACCAGATTTAATTTTAGATGGAATCAGAAAATGTAATGCTTAAAATGCTGATAAAAGTTCCTGAGTCTTCAATGATAAAAAAACAAAATTTCACTTATCCAATTGCTGTAAAAATAATGGCCATGGTGATATACCTTGGTAAAGTATATTTTTCAATCCCTTCTCAATGGGAATTTAAAATCAGGATGTAATCTATTGGCTGCATTGTCTTGTTACCCTGACGAAGAAGTGGAGGAAGAGCCATTTTACCTCATTTACTTGGCACCAAGGCTAAATTTCATGGGAACCAGGATTTAAATTAGGCTAGAGCTTTATTAAAATATTCTTTTTCTTTATACTTTTAAAGTACTTCATTGATTGTGAAGTAGTTTGGAAAGACATCTGCTAAATACTTTGGTAAGTTCCTAAATGGGTCTCCTTCCTGTTTTAATAGATCTTCCCAAAATACTTGTAACTTTCAAAAAGAGATGCTGCTAAAATAAAATAAAATTCCAAAGTTTAACATTTATATTCAATGTAAATGTCTGCAATATATTGGATATAATTGACATTGATCTTTCTTGTTTAGCTTCTATTGTTGTTGCTTGAAATGTTACTGATTAAGTAAGTGGTATCATAACTTGAACATTTGGGAAAAAGTACAGAATGGTTTAGATCAATCTGTCAACATAATTAGCTTAATGAGAACATGCAACAAGTACAATTAACATGTTTTGCTTACATATGGGAAAACACAAAAGCTATTTACTTAATTCTACAATGTTTTCTTCACTAATTAATCTCATTTTAATCATTTCTATATTTCATGCTTTTCATTTACACCACAGCCTTAACTGCGTTCCTATACATAGAATTAAGCATCACAATACATTTTGTTCCTCAAAGAATGTAGTCTAAAAAAAAATCTAAAATATTACAACAAATGCTTGTCTAGTCTGTGAACCCTCTGGGCTCTGTTTTCATTAATATGTTCATGTTGGTGTATGTTTCTATTATTCCTGATCAAAAATATATATTTAACTTTCATGCAAAAAATCTTACAAATGTCAGCCATCCCTTGGCTTCAATGAAAACAGTGTAGAAGTGGAATTTAACAATATAGCATTACTCAGCAGAACAGGCAGCATCTCTGGAGAGTGAGACAATACTAATGGGCAGAATTTCAACTTTAGGACTAACTTGCAACAGCACAGTAGTGGACAATGGGTTGGAAGTTCATGGGGTGAAGTTTATAGTCACCTTTCAACCCAGCCACGACATTAGCATCCCACTGCTGGACTTCCCATCTAATCAGGGTGGTCAGGCATAATCATGAACTATATGAATTTTTCAAGTCTCACTACTTAAAGGATGTCCAATAGGAGCCAGCATGGAAGCATTCCACAACTGTCAGGTTGGAGATAGGAATGTACCGATAAAGGGTCAATGTGAGAATATCGTCCTTTGGTTCTCTGAAGTGTGCTTGGAAGTAGTGCTGATGGAAGGAAAGAGCCAACTTCTGAGAACAAACAAGGTCATATCAGACAACTCTGAATTTGCACAGTAGTCACCATTTTATTCCTCCTACTGTTCTGGTTTTCTCTACTGAGCACGCTACCACGAAGATGATTCAGAACACTTTTGCTGAGTGCAAACTGAATGCATCCCAAGATGCTTTCAAACATCTGAATTGCAAGTTCAACAATCTCATAGCTTGTTCAATGTCATTCCTTGTATCTTTCCTGGTCATCAATGATAAGACTCCTCAGACATACTGTATAAGAGCCATATTTGTCGAGGTTAGCCTTTGTTTCCATGAATAACCCACTGAATAGGTTTGGAAAAGTAAAGATCTCAGGAAAACTTGACTGGCACAGAATGAAAGCATAATGCAGCTTCCTGGACATCTTAAAAAGATAGGCTTTTTTTTAAAATTGTTCATGGGATGTGGCCACCACAGCCCACATTAGCATTGATTGCCATTCCCTAATTACCCTAAAGAAGAGGGTGGGTGAGTTGTCTTCTTAAAGCATTGCAGTCCTTAGGGTGTAGTGGCACCCACATTGCTATTAGGAAGGAAGTTCCAGGACCTCCAGCCAGGAATAGTGAAGGAACAGTGATATGATATCCAAAGTCAGAATGTGTGTGGCTTGGAGAGGAACTTACAGAGATGGTGTTCCCCTGAATCACTGCTCTTGCCCTTCTAAGTGATGGACCTTGCAGATTTAAAATAAGCTGTCAAACTAGCCTTGGTAAGTTACTGGAGTGCAGCTTGTAGATGGAGCACATTGCTGTCATTGTGTGTCAGTAGTGAAGGGCATGAATGTTGAAGGTGGTAGATGGGGTGCCAATCAAGCAGCCTGCTTTATTCTGAATGATGTCAACCTTCTCAGTTGTTGTTGGAGATACATTGATTCAAATGAGTGGCGAGTATTCTTTCACATTACTGATTTGCACCTTGCACCTGGTGGATAGTCATTGGGGAGACAGGAGGTGAGTTTGGTCAGTGGTAATGCTTAGGATGTTGATAATGGGAGATTCAGTAATTGCAATGCTATTGAATGTGAAAAGGCAATGGTTAGATTCTCTCTTGTCAGAAATGATGTTTGCCTGGCATACTGTCCAAAAGCTGATGGATGGTTATTCTTTTAAATTGATCAACACTGCTGGTTGACTTGAGGCACCTCAGTTACTAGACATGAACATCCAATTGGCGCAACAAATCTAAAAGCTCTTGTCTGATTGATCACACCAGTCACTAAGGGCTGTAAGTAGAAACCTTGGTAAACATGGTTACCGTTACCTGGGAAATGCAATTGTATGCAATGTACGGTGCAATTCGACAAACGCCACCAGCACATCACTGGAAATATTGAGAAACAAAGCAATTTAGAGATCAAAGCAATTCAGAGATCTTGTTCACCACTGGCAATGCATGTCCAGTTGGTCCACTGGGCAGGAGGTTTTCATCCAGGAGGATGCATATGTCAAGAACAACCTGTAAAGAAACTGGGAATCTCTTGAGGCCTGTAAATGATTCTTTACTTGTCTACCCTGCTTTTGAGATCAGGAGCAGAGGTATAGCCTCTTATGAGCTGGAGCTCAATACTCATCTTCTTTGTCCTGTGGACAGCAGACGACTGAGGAGAAGACTGCATTGATGCTTCTCATCAAAGGTCAGGTAATGTTACATTAATTGCTCCCATATCACTATACAGGTTGACACCTGGAAAGTGGAAATCAAAGTGAAAAGAAAGTCTAATGTAGCATACGTGGCACGGAAAGTCCTAGAAATCACTTCAATACCGATGAAAACACACTCTGAACAGAACATTTCAGTGAGCAAAAGCTCAGAAAAGCCAGCAAAAGGCTGAAAAATCTCTAGAGCAAAGATGCAGCTGGAGCAGTTCAGTATTTGAATGCATTCCAATTTCACAGTTTTGCCAAACTTACAGATATTGCACTGTCTTCCTGTCTTGGTCATCCAGCTGAGTTTCAGTCAGCCAAGGAAACCTGTGTGCTGGCAGTTAAAGCTAGAATCCAGGGTTAAATGTTCAGTCAATTGGCTCCTTACACATATAAATTGCAGACCCACCTGCCTGCTGAGGGTTTTCTATTCTCTATGCAGAAGTCAGCAGATTTTTGCATAGATTCTTGTTTCCTTTTACTGTCATTCATCTGATGGGCTACCAAACTTCATTACTATCACTCTGCTGGAGAGAAGCTTGATGTAGATCAATTCTTCACTGCAAGGCCTTGGCTAGCGTGCCTGCCATCTTAGCTAAGGTGCCATGTGTGCTTGTTTCCAGCATTTGTATGGCCATAGTCAAGGCATTACAAACTCTTTTAAGTGTTATGATTTATGTATTGATGCCCCATGGTAAAGGATATTCTGTTACAACTAAGTGAGGGTGGTGTATCAGTTCTCCTTTTCTTAATCCATTTAGTTGTTTGTAACAAGGATGTATTTTTTTTCTTTTGCATGCCAATTTCACACTTCAATTAAATCATACTTCCCTGGTTCAAAATGAAGAAACTAATTACAAGGTTGCCTTGAGTGAAAGAAAAGGGAATTTTGTCACATATTAATCCCCAGAAAAACAATTTACGCACACACACACAACAACGTGTTTGAGGCCGGTATACCTTTAGCAAGTCACCTTTATTTCCCCGTGGAGGTGCCTTAACACTGATCCAGCTTCCTCAAAGCCAGCTCTGAGTGAGCAGCGGCTCTGACACTCCTGTTTATATGGCATACAGGTCTCCCTGATTGGACCAGATTAACAGACCCAATCCGGAACTCATAAACATGAGGTCAACTTGGCTGACCTCATTACAGTCACTATAAGATTTAAACAGTTATTAAATGGATCACTTGCATCCTCTGTATTAGCAAAATTTGTCAATATCTTTGAGTTCTTGTTGAATGGATGTTAATTCAATTTGATTTATCACCATACACTGTTTTTGAAAGGCTGAGAGAAGAGGGGGAGTTGGGGGGGGTGGTGTCACAGAGAGAGAGAGAGAGAGAGAAAAGGAGGAACTTCCAGTTATGTTCTTTGAAAACTACTACTTTTCTCTCAGCTCTGCTGTAAGAGGCATCTGGATAGTAATATGAATAGGAAGGGTTCAGAGCGATAGGAGCCAAATGCTGACAATGGAATTAGGTCACATTGGGATGTCTGAGGAAGAGTCACCAGACCCGAAATATTAACTCTATTTTTTTCTTCACAGATGCTGCCAGGCCTGCTGAGCTTTTCCAGCAACTTTGTTTTTGTTCTTGATTTACAGCTTCTGTAGTTCTTTCAGTTTTTATTCGGTTTTTATTTACATTTGGGATGTCTGGTTGGCGTGGACAAGTTGGACCAAAGGTTCTGTTCCCGTGCTGTATGACTCTCTGACTCTACAAAAAGTGATTACCCGATGTACAATTCCTGGTCTATTCACTGCCTGTCTTCATTGTTTTCTGAACTGAATATTCAGCAGTCAACTTCCATCCCAATATGTGAAACTTTTAGAAAGGGATAGGCTGAACAGGAGATATCTGAATGATTGGTTTTAGGCATATTGATGACATTCAATTTTAGTCCAGACTATGTCTTGCTTATTAATAGTTCTATGGACTTGTTCAACATGTGGTTAAGTGATCCCTGTGATCGTCTGAAGTCTATGTTTCTCCTTTCTCAACACCATTTTAGTCCATGATAGGTTCCAGTTATTATGAATTAGATTATACAATCAAAATTTTCATGGCCCTGTTTTCCTAGACTGCCATTTGGCATCGGCTGACTGAGGTAGGAACTGAACGCCTCTCTTGTCTGCATTCATCGACATTATGTACAGGTGCTATGTCTATCGTCTACAGATTTTCATTAATGATTATCATTAGTACCAAGATGTGTCCAGCTGAGCAGAGCTTGGAGATTGAAATACCCACCAATCACTCTTGCTTATTCTTGTTCAGCTGAAAACTGTGAGATACCATGTGAAAACTATGTGCCTAACTGAAGCTACTAGCACACAGGTTTCAGTGTATTTGGTGAGTGTGATATTCAGGGAGTGGCATCAAATAGAATCAGAATCAGGGTGAATAGTAGTGTAGGTGGATAAATGAGGATGTGAGTGAGAGAATAATGTATGTGCTTTTAATATTAGAGAGTTTGAGGATGAATGTAATGGAGTAGAGTTGACAAATTAAAGTGAAGAAGGGTTTGGAGATGAACCTGTAACTATACTCACTTTGATGAGGACATCAAAGCATCTAGCACTGAATCAAGGCACCTGTTACAAGCAACTCCTGCTGATCTCCTCAGCTAACTCCAACCAAGCATGTCTTGTATTAGCAGCATGTTTACTCCTTGCATTTCTGCAGTATATTAAACAAAACATTGTTGAAATATGATGCAGCCCATTGAAATCTATTACAACATTTCTTTGTTTCACTCCTAACATCACCAAATTGCATGCTTTAGCTGGGTCTTTATTCCAGCTGACAATGTGCTCTGTGGTTCTCTGCCACACTCACTGTCACACATTGGAGAAGCTGAATTAGAATGAAAATTTAGAATGGAGAAATATCCTATTGAAGTGGAACATTCTGTTGTATCAGGGCTTCTGACTTTCATACCTCCAATTCAACCAATTTCAACCATGCTTCAGTCATTATCAAGTTCAATGTGTTTGCCAAACATACTGCCAAACAAGGCATGCTTTTACATCTCATTAGTTGTTTAATTATATAATAGAACATTGCAAAGTATGAACATATCAACACTAATTGTAAAATCTATGTGCAATAAAGCAAATTTTAAATTTGAGCAATAATTTTGTGATACTGAAAACTTATCCAAGCATAATTTACAATACAGGTAATAATGATCCTCATTTAAAAGTCAACTGGACTCAACCTTTAATAATGCAGTTGATTGTTTTTGCAATTTACTGTTCTTCAGCATTCACCAGTGTGTGAACACAAACATTTGCTCCACCAACATCTAGTAAACAATATTGATGTCACATCTGCTGTTTTCTGATTGTTGTTAAATTATAGAAAACAAAAAATATCTTTGGAACACCAGTATAGCCTCATCAATTTTGGGGCATCAATTATTTTTACAAAATGTATTGTTACACTATATTGAATGTAATCTTTCAATAATTATTTCCTTCCTATTCAATTACACACATGGAGCTGAAGATCAGTCCATATTTGACCGAGATTAAGGGTGACATCAGGTAATGTTTGACCTCAAATTGTAGAAAAATAACAGGCAGCTTAAAACCAGCTGGTCTGCTAATTTTGTCCAATGTTGTAATTAAGCATCAGAACACCCATTAATTCCACTCATTTGTTCTACTATACTGATGAATATAAAGACGTCTTGAGAAAATTTTTCTTTTGACATTTGAAATTGTTCTTTCCTACATTTTTGAATAAACAGATGTTGCTTAAAAGCCATTTTGTTTTAGATGTAAAGTAGCTAAAATATTTATTTGTAGCTGAACAAAATCTGGAATATAAAAGGATTTTACACACAATGAATTAAACACAATGATATTATTTAATTCTTTATTTAAGTAAGGATGCTAAAGCTCAGAGAGAGTTCAAAGGAAATTTACTAGAATGATACCAGGAAAAAGAGATTTTAGATCCAAGAAAAGATTAGAGAAATTGGCCTATGCTTCTTGGATCATAGAAGATGAAGGGGTGAACAAATTGAGGTGTTCACCATTATGAACATTTTTGGCTTAGAAGGATATCCTATTTCCATGAGTTGGAATGTTAGTAACTAAGGCTCACAATTTCAAGACTGTCAGTAAGAGAGGTAGGCATGAGGTGAGGAGGAACTTCTTTACTGAGAAAGTTGTTAGGATTTGAAATGCACTGCCTGGGAGAGTGGCAGAGGTGGATTCCATAGGAGGTTTCAAAAGAGAGCTGAATATAAATTTGAAAGTAATGAATGTAGAGGGCTATGCAGGTAGAGTTGGAGGATGGGAACTAGCTGGATAACGCTTTCAGGAGCCAGTACAGACACAATGGTTTGAATTGTATCGTGTATAGTAAATTCTGCGATTATTTTTAAAAAAATCACAAATGCTTCCCGTAGGAAATGTCCTTAATATTAAGAAATTTCCTCAGTATGAAAATATTGATTATTTTGACCGCTTATGCCTTTTAGTCTCAAAGTTAGTTATGATCATGAATCATACTGTATGTCTTAAAGATATATGAGCCAGTACTGCTAAACTCAAACAGCCTGCAGTTCTTGGAGCATCAAAGCTATCCATTCTCAAAATTTCACACATTATCCTTTCTTTCAAAAATTCAATTAGAGGCATTCACACATCCATCATGCACTGTGCTATTGTATAATTAAGTTTTTCATGTTAGGGACTCTCAAGTTCAACCTGAGAAATTACTCCCTCGTTTGCCCTAGACCAAAATGTGCTGTTATCTGTCCAGTGTTTTGGTAGCAAAAGTTGAGACATGGATGTTAGTTTACATGTGTTGTGAGATCTCCTTAATTTTGGTACATAGGTGGATAACAGAAATAAAAGATTGCATTTACATAGCACCTTTCAAGATGTCACGATGTGTCAAAGCACTTTACAACTAATGAAGTATTCTGGAAATATTATCAACCATGAAATACTGCATTTGGCACATACAGGGTGATCAGAGGACATCTTTGTCACTCTGGGGTCTTGATTTCAAATATCAGGGTTATAGACTGTGCACTCGAATGCAGTAGGCCCTCCTGAAGAATCCCCTCCTTTTGCCTCTTCTCCCTGCACATGTAGGCCTTCAAATTCTTGTCTATTGCTTCTTTTCCAAATACTCTATCAGCCACGATAGTAATCAACCTCCCACACCCATGCTAAAACCTTTGGCCAGAGTGCCAGTCAAAAATCCAGCAAAGGCTCCAAAAAGTAATTTCTCACAATGTTTTGCTGCTGTTCCAGCAGTTGAGAGAGCCAAAAGTCGTCAATAAATCACTGGCAGCGAACATTAATAAACTAGAAATATACTGGGAAACAACTGAAAATCATATTAAATAATGCTGCCTGATCTGCACTTCCAATTTTTCCACCCATGATTCTTGGATGATTTGGAGGTTTGGCAAATGGAATGCTGAGGAATTTCAAAACCATATTATGGTCCAACAGCAGCCACAGGATATGGGCCCCAGTTTCAGAGAATATAATAGATGCTAAAAACAGACCCAACTAAAAATGGCATCAGGCATATTTCTGAGGCTGAGGAGGTTCCAAGGCCCCAAACTAACTCTCAGAGTCCTAATGCCCAGAATATCATCTCAGGTTGCTTCCAGTTGTTGAAGGAAGCAATGTGTAAACATAAATAAAAGATTAAAAATGACTGACTTTAAAACCAAGGACAGGAGAAACGTTTTTTTTGCTCAGATCTTTGAGAGGCTGCAAATACAGTCAAAATTAGTGATCAAAGCTGAGACCATATCAACACTTAAAAATAGTTTTGATAAATGATTAGAACAATGAAAAATATTGAGACATTTGGGGACTGTCAGGGACATGAAATAAGGACTGGTGTTCATACAGAGTGTAAATATTGATATAAACTTGACCATACAGCTTGTTTCTGTTTTAACATTTCTGTCTAATTTTGTGCAATATTATGAATCAGATATCGTGAACCTTGGAAATTGCAGCAGGCTCTATTTGAATGTGTTAACATAATATCAAGACTGGATTGATTCCTGGGGTCAGAACATTAACTTATATGGAGAGAATGTGTGGAATGGGCCTGGGCTCTCTGGAGGTTTGAAAAATGAGAAATGTTCTCATTAAAACATTAAAATTACCAAGAGGACTTGATGACAAAGGTGCTAAGATGTAGCTTCCCCTTATGTAGTGTTCTAAACCAGAGGGAAATCTCACAGGAAAGGAATTGGCCATTTAGAATAGAGATGAGGATAAATTTCTTCAAAGGATTGTGAATCTTGGTAACTCTGTACTCCAGAAAACTGGACAATCAGTCAGTGAAAATATTTAAACCAGACAGTGTTAAATATTTGAATTCTCATCTAATCAAGGGATTAGGCCAGAAAGTGGACTCACATTAATGCTCTAGATTCCAGTTTGTTTAATTAGTTTGTTTAATCTGTCCTCATAATTTAAAGTTTAATGTCTGCATCCTGATGAGCATTTCATATAATTCCACAGTTCTTTGGTGTCATGTATTTTCTATGAGGTTCCCCAATAACTACACTCTCTGAGATTTTTGAGTCTGAAATGTCCGCACTTGTAAAGTTAGTCTTTACAGTTATTTGATAATATGTGAGCAGGTATAGCAACATCAAGGAGAAGATCGAAAATGAACCCTGGAAAGTAACTGAAGAGGTTCCCTGGGACTGAGATGAAAATGGAAAATGTCTAATTTTGTGTGCTTGTCTTGAGTGCAGGATTTCTAGGAGTTAAGTTTAGAGTGTTGTCTATGGACTCAGGGTTTCTCAATGTCTCTGTGGTACTCAGTTGATATTGTACAACCATGGAGTTGGAACTCATCAATAGAAAAATAAATCTACATCAAAGCATAGTATTTTTTACATAGAAATTATCGATAAACACTACTTAATTTCATTGCTAAGACAGTGTGTTACGCAGAATTTTTCTGAAGAAGGGCCCCAACCCGAATTGTCAGCTTTCCTGCTCCTCTGATGCTGCCTGGCCTGTTATGTTCCTCCAGCTCCACACTGTGTTATGTCTGACTCCAGCATCAGCAGTTCTTACTATCTCTTGACTTCATTGCTGATGTCATTATAGAGGCAATTTACAGTCTCTTAATTTATAAGTTCACCTGTTCACAGACAGACCTGAATCAAATTTATTTCAGTGTGAAGCCCAGCATGGTTAAGCAAACAATGAAAAAGATGTAAGACTTCTTCAGCTAGCACCAGTAGAGATGCTGCAGGATTTGTACCAATAGATGATATTGTGTTAGCATCATGGTAACAGAAACCATAAAATTACTCATACAGGAAGGCAAATTGAAGAAATCAAGTTTGTTAAAATAAAATCAGAGTCTGTATAATATTAAATATTAGTTGAAAAAAATCAGTGGCAAGAACTCTTAAAAGACCAATGCCAGAGCTGGTTTATTCTGTGATGGATTCATTGGCTTCCCATTTGAAGAATATTATTGTGTAAAGGGCTGCAGTATCTGGTGAGCAGTGTATTCTGCCTGGGGCTGTACCAGACAACAAATTCTGGATTAGTAAATGATATTATAAAGTACACTGTATTCTTCTTACATATCACAACTATGAGTTTTACGAGTTTTACAGGTTTAAGTCCAAGTTAGACACTGAGTCACTGCACCACGTTGTTAGATCAACCATGCAGCAGATTTTCACAGGCCACAGTGTGGTGAGGTCTGATCCAAGTGACCAGGGTTTCATGCTGGATGATTTGTGAATTTCACTTGTGGAGGTAATGTGATATCCTTGCTTGGAGGTAGTGGGTCATTGCTGATAGACCATTGTTTTGAGGGTGGTTGAGCATTGGAAGTTTTATTGTTTGATCACTTGCCAGATTTTTTATGCTGATGTTGATGTTAACCCACAAGGTGAGTTATTTGTCCTACTTGTGATAGTACAATTATTTGTAGATCTTGAGAAAGGTTGCGTGGGGTAAAAGATGACAACTTTCACATGGTCCACCCTATTAAGTAAGATCATCACATGCACAGCACAGCAGTAATATTGGTACAATACCATTGAACTGAGCAGTACATTCATTCATGAATTCTCTGTGTTATTTCTTGGTGAAATGACAGAACTAGAAGTTACTTGGTGAATAAGCCTACTTTCAGTGAAGCTGCAGATAAGTCAAATGCTTTTTCTCAATAAGGGGTTTTCTTGGCAGACTGTTTACAGCTGTTGAAGGCTGATTGCCTTTAAATCACAATTTTTATTCACTTAAGTATTGTGCTTTTGCCATTAGGATGAAATTATGCCTATATAATTTGGTTGCTTAAGAGGAACAGCTAGAGGCATCTTGCTCTGTCAGTACAAAGAACAGATCATGTGATAAGTTGAAAAAAAAATGATGATTTCTTCAATTGAAAAGTTAAAGCCATTGGCACTGATATTATGACTGTTATCATGATTTTAGGGTTAATTTGGCCTGTCATTTATTTCTCTGACAGGATTTTCTTTTCTTTCTATTTCCAGTTGAAATAATGATTCTACAAGTTCCCATTTGTGCTTAAAATAAATTATTATCATGGACTGAATAAACTGTTTCTCTGTGAATTGCTGTCTGATATCTGTCAATCAGAAACTACTTAAGGTGGCTTTGTTGTAAGAATGATAATTTGATACTGTGGAGGATGTTCTAGACCAGTTTGTTGTAATTTAATTCCTTTAGTGTAGATGCTGAATAGATGAGATAAAACTTGACATTTTAAATCACTTAACAATGTAATGTCAGTTTATATATTGATTGTTTCAAATTTGGTTATAGCAATACACAGAACTTTTTGGCTTATACAAAAGTTAACTCCTGACGTCCATGAAAAGACCAGTGAAGCTTTGATAATGATCTTCCAGTAGCCTAATAATTTTACCAATAATTACTTTGAAAACTGGCGCACAAAGAATAAACAACTGGGTTGCGTCCTTCACACAAATCAAAACTTCCAAAAAGCAGAGAAGAGAAGATTAAGAGATAACAAGGTGTGGGGCTGGATGAACACAGCAGGCCAAGCAGCATCATAGGAGCAGGAAAGCTTGACGTTTCGGGCCTAGACCCTTCATCAGAAAATCATCTCTGAAGAGAAGATTAAAACATTTTGACACAAAGATGTTATTTACATCATCGTCAGGACTTCTGTGGCAGTTTAACCTAAAACAAAAGTTTTAATTTTATTGTACGAAATGTGTTATTGGCAGTTTTAAATATCAGGAGTATATGCTTCACCACATTGCTCTCTTCGGCAATGCCCACAAGGCTCTGTGCATAAATTCTGGTTGAAATCCTTGCTATTAGCAGTATGCTTGAATGTTTAGGTGTTTTTTTTTTCAACTGTTAATAATAGCTATTTTGGAATGGTTGCTTTTCCATTTCACTGATGACAAATTTATGTATGAAATAATGGGCTGAGTTTCACCAAAATTCAGCGAACAGTAAATTGTGGTGTGTTTCATACAGGGTTTATGCGTTTGCACTCTTGTGAGTTTTCACTTGCACTACTCTGCAGAGCGCCTCATTATGTATGCACTATGCCTCTGTGGTACCTGGTCACACAATTGTATGCTCAACAGGAAGCACTGGCCACTGCTGAGCTGTGTAGCGGTGCAGCTGCTCGGATGTTCCACATACACCAGTTGGCACACTGATGCGTTGACTTCCGGTTCTGGAAGCCATGGCTCTAGACAGACTTTGGAGGTCCATGCAACAGAAAGAAAATCTACAGAGAATGTCGCTGCCAGGATCCCTTTGGGATTTCCAATGCCAGCAATCAGCATTGGCATGATATAGAAATGATGCTTTTGCAAAGTCATCAACACAGTGTGACATGGAAACTCTGTCAAGGACGACCATGGATTTCCTTTGCAAGGATGTTTGACATAGTTCAACTTATTCTGATGTATGCTGCAAAAACAATTTTGCACACATACTTTAGGGGTTTACAAGTGTGGTGTGACACGTGAATACTTGTCCTGCAGTCCCCACAACACTGAAGAAAGGCAGCATTGCTTATCAGAGCATATCAGCAAATAAATACTGTTGAAGGTGAGAAGGAACGAATTCCATGCCCTTGTTGCAGCCTGAGAAATGTTAGATTGTCCTTGTGAACTGTGGCCCACGGATGTGACTTTTCAGATCGCCTGTAACTACTTCTTCTCCCAGACGTGACCATGAATAACCTATAATCAATAGAATTCCTACAGTGTGAAAACAGGCCATTCAGCCCAGCAAGTCCAGACAGCCCCTCCGAAGCGCATCCCACCCAGACCCATTCCCCTACTCCTACATTTTCCTTGTCTAACCCACCTAACCTAAGCATCCCTGGGCAATTTGGCATGGCCAATCCACCTACCCTGCACATCTTTGGACTGTGGGAGGAAACCAGAGCACCCAGACACAGGCTCAATGTGCAAACTCCACGCAGTCGCCTGAGGCTGGAACCGAACCCGGGTCCCTTAGCGCTGTGAGGAAGCAGTGCTAACCATTGAGGCACCGTGCAGAGATTTATACAAATTAAGTTGTTACAAGACTTACCAGGAATACCAATGATAAGAATTGGTAGTATACTTTTTTGATCATTAATCTTACAAAAAGCATTTTGTTGCTTTCTAAACAACCTCTCCATTCCTACTGCTGGAAGTCTGTCAGAATTGGAGAAGTATCTCAGAATTGGAACTGACACAGTTCCAGGGACATTATTTTATGTTGTGTGACATTTCCATTGGGAAACTGTGATTACATCTTCAATTTTTTAATTGTTTTGAACAAACAGATTAAGAACAACATATTTATTTTAATGATGTGATATCATTGAGATTTAAGTTTGTACTTGAATACCCCAAAGACTGGATTATTCTGATCCTATTAGGTCTCAAATGTTAATTGCAACTTTTCTTCAAACAACAAGACTTGCATTATTTCACACACACTGTCAGACCCATCAATATCGAAGTATCTTTTCATATTTCTTTTCAGTGATGACTTTCATTTTGCAGAGGCTATTCGGTCAGTCAATACCTCATGTTGTAGAGCTCCTTGAGAGTTGTTCCACTGCACACTGTTAGAACACTGCTTTCCTTGTTAATTCAATTCATTTGGAAAATAAGCACTCTAATACAAACCATGAAGTTAATATTAACCACACCAACAGCTGGAACTTACACTGGGTAATATTTTCTCAGAACAAATACAAAGAAAAGGAAACTAATTCAGAATCTGAAATTCATAATTATACAATGGCAGGATCTCAGAGCAGAAGAGATCCTTTGGCCCATCGTGTTTGTCCAGAAAAAAAGTATGCTAAGTCTACATCAGTTCCACTTTCCAGCACTTGGCCCATAGCTGCGAATGTTATGACATTTCATGTGCTTATCCAATTATTTTTTAGAGGTTGTGAGGCTTCCCACCTCAACTACCCTCCCAGGCAGTGCATTTTAGGCCCTTACCATTCTCTAGGTGAGATGATTTTTCCTCATGTCTCCTCTAAATCTCCTGCCTTTATTATACCACCTTGTTATTGGCCCTTCAACAAAGGGGAAAAACTGATTTTTATTCACCCTGTCATACCCTCAATCTCATACGCCTTGATCTCTGCTCTAAAGAAAGCAGCTTGAGCTTATCCAGCCTCCCTCTTACCAACTAAATGGCTACAGCCCAAGCAACATTCTGGTGAGAGATAGGAGGAACTGCAGATGTTGGAGAACCTGAGATAACAAAGTGTAGAGCTGGATGAACACAGCAGGCCAAGCAGCATCAGAGGAGCAGGAAAGCTGACGTTTTGGGCCTAGACCCTTCTTCAG
>JAHRHZ010000268.1:31592238-31623517 GCA_024137785.1 Ginglymostoma cirratum | reverse complement strand
TAGGCCCAAAACGTCAGCTTTCCTGCTCCTCTGATGCTGCTTGGCCTGCTGTGTTCATCCAGCTCTACACCCTGTTATCTAACATTCTGCTGAAACTCCTTTACATTCTCTCCAATGCAGTCACATCCTTCCTATGGTGCAGTGACCAGAACTGCACACAATACTCCAAGTGTCACCTAAACAATGTCCTGTACAGCTCTAACGTGACCTTCCTGCTCTTATAATCTGTACCTCGACTGGTAAAGGCATGTTTCCGTTATGCCTTCTTAACTGTCCTATTAACATATCCTGCCACCTTCAGGGATCTGTTAACAAGCACCTAAAGATATTTCTATTCCTGAGCTTCCTAGTGTTCTACCATTCAGTGAGTACTTCCTTGTTTTGTGACTTTTGCCAAAGTGCATCACCTCACATTTATCAGGGTTGTCTTTCATCTGCCACAGATCTGCCCAATGACCAATCTGTACTATTTTGCTCACTGCCAACCACCTGGTCAATACTTGCGTGATCCGCAAACTTACTTATCATCCCCAAGCTTCCCCCTGCACCCTCCTACACTTACCCCCAACCCCCCACCACACACACACGCACACACACACACATCAATATTATTTATGAATATTACTAACAGTAAGGGAGCCAACACTGACACTCGCGGTATTTCGCTGGACACAGACAAAGAGCCTTCTATCAACAAGCCTCTGCCTCCTCTGACTGAGCCAATTTTGGAGCCAATTTTCCACATTCCTCTGGATGCCATGTGCTTATACCGTCATTGACGAGGTCCCACGTGGGACCTTGTCAAAGGCTTTGCTGAAATCCATATATACTGCATGAATTGCCCTTCCCTCATCTACAGATTCAGCCATCTCCTTGAAAAACTCCACTAGATTTGTTAGACATGACCTCCTTCTGACAAAGTTGTACCAGTTTTATCTGATCAAGCCTTGTCTTGCAAAACAGATTTATTCTCTCCATAATTTTCTCCAATAGTTTTCCTAACTCTGATGTGACACTCACCGGTCTGTTGTTCTTTGTCTATCTCTACCACCCTCCTTGTAAAGTGGAAACACATCAGCTGTCTTCCAGTCCTCCGGCACCTTCTCTGTGGCCGGAGAGGAATTAAGTATTTGGGTCAGAGTCACTGTAATTTCTTCCTTGTTCACCTTGGTTACAATTCCTTTGCTTCTCAGGATTCTTTCACTTTTAATCTCAGGAAAACATATAATACCTGCTCACATCATATCTGAAGCTGTTCAAGAGAGACTGAAAGCAAGGTCGTTGTTTCGGTTTCTGCATTTTTCCTTCCCAATGTTGTTTCCGTCCTTACCAGGGTGGGGGATGCAAAATGTTTTCCTTGAATCCTAGTTTACAAATTCCAATTTTTTAGGGAAACACATTCCAAGGTCCTTTCAGACTAAGTAAAAGATTGGGTTCTTAATAAAATACTCATAATATGGAAGAATATCTTAGGTATTTTACTACACACACAGACACATAAATTATTCTTATACCTTTTTACTTCATCTGCATGGGAAAACAATTCACTCTGCTCATCCTTCGTTCCTTCAAACTTCCCACTGAGCGAAGACTCTAACCCATTTCAATCAGAAGCCCAAACTGGACAGTCTCACAATTGTTCACAGGGATTTTAAGTTAAGGTAGTCAACCACTCTCACGTTGTCTGTCTGCATTCCCATTTTCTAAGGGCCAAACTGAGACAAATTAATATTTGTCTAAATGATAAACAAGAAAATTAAACCTTTGTTTGTTAATCGGAGCAGAAAGTTGGGTTCTTAAATCAGCCAGGAAGCCAGACATTAAAATACTTCAGAAACTATTATTGTGGCTCTGGGTCAAATCTGATCATGACAGAACTTCAGTTTAATAAATATCACTAATGTTGACCTTGAAACTATTGTCAATTGTATGACCAATAAAATTAGCAGTACGATTTGTGACCAGGATTTGTAACCCAACCAGTTGGACAATAAATGTTGAACTTATTGGGGATGCTTATGCCCATAAATGAATTAAAAATAGGATAAAATTGTTCCAAGTTGATTCCATATGTGATCTATTTGTAGAAATGTTAGTGGTTGACAGGACACAATTGCAAATAGTTTTCGTAAATGCGGCTAGCCTTTATTTTACTCTAAGGGATGTTGGCTATGTAATTGGAAAGAAATAGCAAAAGACTAAATATAATTGTCACTATTCAACAAAGCACATCCCAAAAGCTTTATTGCCAGGGAAAGGGAATATTGAAAGCAGATTATATTTCAAATTTAATTTTAAAGTAAGCGTATGCCCACAATCTAAATTTGTATCTGAACAAATGTGAGACAATTGTCAGTAGCAATTTAAATTCATTTTTATATTTTTCCATCAGCGTTTACTCAAAAATAATCTAAAAATTTAAATTAAAAACCTGAATCCTGTAAAGCGGAATGAGAGTTCAAAAGAGTGGAACTGCAAAATAAAAACAACTGGCTGTTTGTGTTTTCAAAGCTGTGGTAATATCTGTTAATATCAGATGACTAAAAGCTATGGAATAGATTATACAATATGGGGCCCTTCACTACTGTCTACAAAAACAAAAACAAAACAAACCAGCTTTCAGCAATATCATCCCACACTTTTTAACTCATGCAACCTTTGCTTTATGAAGAAATACCAAGGTTTGCTGCAAGGTAGTTTATTTGAAGTGTGCAGATAGTGAGTGCATTTATATGCATTTTAAATGTACACAAAGTTGCTATTATCCTGTTTATGTACATTTTTTACACAACCAAGCTCCCAAAGGTAACATTAATCACATGTGAATGATATGTTGATTTTTCTAACTCTTGCAATGCCTTCAGCGTGACCTGTTTCCATAGCATTGAGTGATTTTATGCAGAAGATGTGATGTCATGTAAAAATAAGATACCTTGTAAGAACCACTTTGTATTTCACTAACAGTTCTAGTGCAAAGAAGACATCTTCTCATACTTCCATTTTAACCTGTACCATCTTGCGGTGCGGGACACTTTTTCTGTGACAGCATGTAAATCCCACTTAGCCTAAACTCTTTTTGAACTACTGGCAAAACAAAACAGGGATTTTTCTTCCTGAAATATACCTGTAGGTAATCATTTATGGCAAATCTATCATTGACTGTTGGAGAACTAACACATTCAAAGAGTCATCAACAGCCTTTTTTTGCAGCTAAAAGCAAAAGATGAGTTTGGGAAGTTAACTCATGTTAAGCAATGTCTGTATTCTCAACCAAGTTTTCTACCTAGCCTCACTGGCAGTGACTTTACATGGCTGCCATTTTGAGTGCCTTGAGGCTGATAGTGATGAATTGCATCCAAACAAAGAAATACACCTTGACACATATTGTGGGTTTATCAGTTTACCTCAAATGACTCTATTTCATTGGGCTGAACTTTCTCATACCCTAAATGATTTGAGTAATGGCAAATTGGTTGGAAACAATGGGGAGTAGGACACTGTATGCAGCGTATTATGATTACAGATATCTTAAACCTCCTCAGAGAAATGAGATTCTCGATACCAAAGAAAGAAAAGCTCTATTTTACAAATAAACCCATTGTGTCTGTGCCAGATTTCCAAATAAGCAGCATGACTTAGTGACATTCCACTGCCTAGCATATTGTTTCTATACAGGTTTACGTGACTCATCACGACAATTCACAAGAATATCATTCAAGTGGAACATCAATAATCACACCGAATGACCGGAGAGTGCTGATTGATTAGTATCTGGACACTGATTGGTGGATGCATTGCCAAAGAAAATACATGAATTATGTTGATCAACACTTAGCATCCAGGCTTTGAATAAATGTTAGAGTCATAGAATGTGCACATTGTGTTGGCCATGTGACATAATATATTCATGAGAGAGATAAATAATTTTATAAATCCTAAAAACCTCATGTGGTATGGGGAGAAAGTGGGAATATTGCATTGAGAAAGAGGATTGGCTATGCTTATTTGGAATGGCAGAACAAGGTTTAAATGGCTAAATAATCTAATCCTGCTCCTGGTTTTTATGATTCTATGTCTATATTTCTCTGCCATCATTATGAATGAAGGACAATAGTAGAGGATGGAGATGATGAAGAAACTGTTAGATGATGACTGGCACAAGGAATTGCTGTGGCTACTAGGTACACACTTTAAGTTGCGTGTCGGGAATTTGCTCTATCTAGTTTCTCAGGAAAGAATAAGAGAGTTGAAAGTGACACATAAAATTGAGATATTAATGACATACGAATTCATGGAAATAAGATAACCAACTCTCAATGATGAGATACTGCAGAATCTATAGAATCCCTGCAGTATGGAAACAGACCATTTGGCCCAACAAGTCCACACCAACTCTCTGAAGACCATCCCACCCAGACCCATCCTGAAGATTTGAGGGAAAAATCTCAAAACGTTTTCTTGCTATTAAGATTCTGATGTATTATTTTCCTCCATATTTTCCCCACTTTCTCTTTATTGGTCATGTCACACTCGGGAGGGGAAACTTTTGACCTATGTCAGCTACATAATGTAACTTGTAACTTGCTGCAAACATGCAAGAAACTGTATCTTGTCAATTACAAGACACACTTCTGGTTGGACCAGGAAGTGTTTTTTTTTCTGTCACAGTAGACCCAGCAGGATCTGTCATTTACTACATGTAAAGGGGCTGGTGGCAGCAACTTATGCTATGAGCAACAGTTCACTCGGTGTAGTGAGCTGGCGTGCTCATACAATATTGTGGGCAGATTAGATTTGACTGCTCATATACATGGTAAGCAGCAGTTTAAGACTCAGGTTAAGTTACCTGCTCATACAGTACAATCAGCAGTAGAGAACTGCTAGAGATTTAAAAACACAACAGAAGAAACGCCCATGGCAATCCTCAGTAAGGAACAACATATTGAATGGTAAAAGTGTTTCAGACCTTTTAAAAGACTGTTGCTATAAGAGAATTAGCAATGACCTGGTAAAGGGGCATTACTGTGAGACTGTGATCTGTGGTCCTGAGTCAGAGTGCAGAGGTAAATAAAAAGACAATAAATGTTCCTAAGTAAAATTCAAAATCCCTGATGGACCAGAGGAAAATTTCAAATGGTGCAGTAACACAGGGTGGAAAAGTGAGAAGTTAAAAAAATTACTTACAGCTCTGTTTCAATGTTGCTGCCATACAAGCGAGCAACACAAGACACAGCTGCAGAAACAGTAGTAAAGGGTCATGTACAAAATATTAATCTGAGGTTGCAGACTCAGGGATATCAAAAAGCCAATAATTAAAGCAAATACATTAGGCAAATTAAAAGATTTAGCAGATGTGGTCTAACAGGGACAGAGAGTTTGAGAGAATTCATTCAGGTTGCAGAAGTGACAATCCTTCATAACAGCCATGATAAAGGCGGGAAACATAAACTTTAACCACAAAGACTCAAAATCACTTGGTAAAACTGCGATAAAATCAGGACTCATTTATGAAAGCCACGGACACTAGGACACATACAGGGATGCAGCAGAGGACAGTAATCCCCTAATTTAGCTGCAAAAGAGAGCAGAAAAGAGCGACCATACTAGCATTACTGCAAAACAAGCTTGTTTTTCATTATCATGCAGCAAAATATACGCTCTGGTTAGGGAGACCGGGCATCAGAATGCTTCTGCCGGGAAGGCGTACTTTCAGAGAAGGACAAAATAGAATAAAGGATTGGAGATCTTGAAGAAAATAATTCCTGAAACAATGAACAGGTAAGGCAATTTGCTGCTTTCTTTGTCACAATGCAGTGACACTCTTTGGCAAATCCAGTGCTTACCCGCAACACCACCAAAGATGTTCCAGAATATGTGAACATACTTGTGAAAAAGCAGAAGTTCTTAAAAATTACCTCACCTACAATGTAACTGAAACTATAAGAAAAGCTATTGCAGGGCCCACGTTGCATCTCTGCACCTCTTGTTTGCAGACTGATGCCCAAATTTGTTGCCTAGATTCACATGGTCCACATATTGGTTCTCTGGTGCCTTGTGAGCCAATTGGACTTAGTGATCAGGATAGCATTGATTCACAGCCTTGTTCTGGTACAAAGTATGACTAAATGTGCACCATTTGCCTACAGGAGAACTGATTGGGCTGCAGACTAAGTGGCTACTCACTCATTGTGACCTGACAAAGCAGTAATAAGCCTCCGTGGAACACTGGGTGTGTTATTATTAAGGAATGTGTCATGATTGTTACAATGTACTTCACTAGTTTTGGCTCACTAGCAACATAAAACAAAAAAAAGTCTAAATTGTCAACATGCAACTTTCATTTGAGGTCCATGGAGGAGAAAAACTGGCACATTCTAAGTGAATCAAAATGGGTTTTGTGGAGGAGGAAAGAAGGATATAGTTCCCTCTGATGATTATATTACGATAACGGTTTGTATCAGTACAAAACGTCATGTACTTAAGTTAACTTTCTCACTGCTATTACCATCTGGAGAAATTATTCTCCCTCAGGTTTCCAGCACATTGAACCACAGAGGGTTTGGCTTAGCTCTTTGGTTTTCCACCTGGTAACTTGCTGCTTTTGGCTGAGCTGCAAAGTGGATGCATCAAATAGAGACCACACAGAGGGAGGAGAAAATGGAAGAAAAAAAGTTGCGGTCAAGTTAACCCTTGGACACTTCCAGAAAACAAGTTGCAGTGTAGTACAGAGAGGGAACTGCCCAAACCTCCAGTCTGCAAAGAAATACTTACAAAAGGAGAGTGGCTCCCTGTAAAATGATGCAGAAATAATCAGATTAGGAAATTTTCAATGTTAATTCCTTTGTTTGTGTAACGTTATTGAGCATATGGAAATAATTCACATTAATTGAGCCTATGCGCCAGCTATTGGCTACTGACTGATAATTATATATGTACATGCAATGGCAAATATGACAGCATTATTTTTTTTAATTTACCTCTCTAAGTGAAATCAGATTCAGCTAGTTTAAGTATATACTGCCCACTTAACATCTGGATGGAGACATTCGGCTAGGTAATCCCTACTCAACTAATGTATTAGAAGCCAAATATTAATTAATATTACATCATAACAAAAGGAAAGAATATTGTATTAATGTTTCATACTTAACCTGTGTATATTCAAAACATGTGTAAGTTAATAGTTTTCTTATTTTTGTGGCACTGAACAAATTTAAAGCAAAGTTTATATTTCTTCTAAACTTGCTGCGACTTCTCAGTCTTCTTTCAATCGCTTTGGATGTCAGAATTGCCATGCGCTCCCTTTAGATCTGTCATCCATCCATCATATCTTCTTAATCTAGTTCTGGTCCAGTACAGGTTTCTGCTTCTGAATAGATGTGATTATGTCAGTTTGAATCATGAAATTTTATAGCGCAAAGGGAGTGTGAGGCAGAATTTGAGAGATGTTATCACACAAGATATTAACTGCCTCAAATAAATTTTAAACCACAACGATCCCATGAGGATATTTGGGATAGGAATGCATGCTTCATGAAAGAGGCTTTGAAGGAGATATGTGGACTATTACATGAAGCCCTCATGTGCAAGTATGCTCTTTGGACATGTCTCTCCTTCATACCTTCTGAAACAAGAACTTTCTTTTACATATTAATTAATAACATTTTATAATAGTACAAAAAAAGGTTTCTTGATGTATTCCATGTTCTATCTCTGATTAAAAAGCATTCTAATCAGATATAGGGCAAGAATAGCACCTTTCCTTTCGAAGTGACATCAGTGAAGTCTGGGTTATTATGACAATCCAGGAAATTCATGAAACTTTTAAAAAAATTCAACATGTATTTAATCATGCTAATTTAAATTCTGCAGCAGTCTTATTGGGATCTGAATGTCTCCATATCATTAGTCCAGGACTATCTCAGTAACATAACCACAATGCTAAAATACCTTATCCAGTAAATTTCAATGTCTCATCCAAAAAGCAGCACCTTCAAAACTGCAGCTTTTCCTCAGCACTGTCAGGCAAGATTTTCAGTTGGACTCTGGTTTAGAGGCAACAGAGCCATCAACTTGGTTGCTATCAAGGCATGGAATGGAAAAGGGCTCCCACTACAGCCAAAATAGATTCAGCGGGGTTTTTTTTTCCCTGAGGAAGTTGATGCAGACTCTACTTGTGAGTGATGTGACAGCCCTTAAGGGACAGTTTCATGAATCAGTAATCGCAAAATCCTGCAAGTGAATTATCTTCAGTAACTAACAATGAAAGACACAAATCCTTGCTGTAAGCAATCTTGACCATGCCTTTGATCATTACAAATTGATCATTGTTATCATAGAACATAGAACATAAAAGAGTACAGTCCCTTCGGCACACAATGTTGTGCCGGCCTATTGTCCTAATAAGATCAATCTACCCTGCATACCCTACATTTTACTATCCTCCATGTGCCTATCCAAGAGTCACTTAAAAGTATCTAAAGTATCTGACTCCACTACCACTGCCGGCAGTGCATTGCACACGCCCACTACTCTCTGTGAAAAGAACCTACATCTCCCCTATACCTTCCTCCAATCACCTTAAAATTACGTCCCCTCGTAATAGTCATTTCCACCCTGGGAAAAACTCTCTGGCTACCCACTCTATCTATGCGTCTCATCATCTTGTACACCTCTATCAAGTCACCTCTCATCCTTCTTCGCTCCATTGAATAAAGCCCTAGTTCCCTCAACCTTCTCTCATAAGGCCTGCCCTCCAGTCCAGGCAGCATCCTGGTAAATCTCCTATGCACCCTCTCTAAAGTTTCCACATCCTTCCTATAATGGGGCGACCAGAACTGAACACAATATTCCAAATGTGTTCTAACCAGCGTTTTATAGAGCTGCAGAATAACCTCATGGCTCTTAAACTCAATTCCCCTGCCAATGAAAGCCAACACAACATAGTCCTTCTTTACAACCCTATCAACTTGGGTGGCAACTTTGAGGGATCTACGGACGTGGACCCTAAGATCCCTCTGTTCTTCCACAGTGCCAAGAATCCTGCCATTAATCCTGTATTCTGCATTCAAATTCAACCTTCCAAAATGAATAACTTCACACTTTTCTAGGTTAAATTCCATCTGCCACTTCTTTGCCCAGCTCTGCATCCTATCAATGTCCCATTACAGCCTACAACAGCCTTCCACACTGTCCACAACTCCACCAACCTTCGTGCCATTGGCAAACTTACTAACCCACCCTTCCACTTCCTCATCCAAGTCATTTATAAAGATCACAAAGAGCAGAGGTCCCAGAACAGATCCCTGCGGAACACCACTGGTCACCGAGCTCCAGGCTGAATACTACCACCTTCTATCTTCTATTTGACAGCTGGTTTTGTATCCAGACATCTAAATTTATCTGAATCCCACGCCTCCTTACTTTCTGAATGAGCCTACCATGGGGAACCTTATCAAATGCTTTGCTAAAATCCATGTACACCACATCCACTGCTCTGCCTTCATTGATGTGTTTTGTCACATCCTCAAACAATTCATTAAGGCTTGTGAAGCGTGATCTGCCCCTCACAAAGCCATATGTTATTGCTGTGAAGCAGAAGTATATCAGGTACCTTTAAAGTGTCAATTCTGGGCCATAATTCACAAAGACTATTTAAAGTTTTGCACAAGGGTGCAGGACTGATTTCCCTTCACCTTGAACTGCAATTATCTGCCAATATGCTTTTATATGCAATGCTGCTTTTCTTGGATGATATTGAGTGAGGGAGTGTGGGAGGACAGGTTTCTGTAACCTTATTTCTTTTACAATCTCCTACGCTATTTGCAGGATATGACCTGCGCTGCATAAATCAAAATAAGGTCCTTGTAAAGACTTTCCATGGCCCTTCTTGTCAAGTTCATCCATGTCCCACTATATTGAGGACTATGTTAAACTGTCAATCATATGTGATGTGAATGCTGACTGCTCACATTAATGAAGTGCTGATCTATTTCTGATATTCCTCACACAGGTTCATTGGAACCATCACCAATGCATCAAGCCCCAGCTGGGGTTAATGTCACTGTAGCTATGGCGTACAAAAGTTCAGAGAATTTGAGGATGAACTGATGCACCAGAGCTCAGGACCAACAGCAATCTCCAAACAGCCTCGCCACGAAGAGGTCAAAGCTGAGGGTCCACGCTGGATGCAGAGGAGGTACAGGAGGCCCAGAGTCTATCAGCTTTGATGTAATTTCTTCCAGATGAGTGAGGTGTATTACCTCCACAGTGTGAAAATATTCTAGAACACCTTCACAGGGCTAGTCATCCTTTCCCAGTGGCTGTCAAAGTTACAGCTGTACTAAATTTTTATATGATTGCCTATTTCCAAAGGTCCAATGGGTCTATTTGGGATCTCACAATTCCCAACACAAAAAAAAGTGTTAAGGTTGTTACTGATGCAATTTGTGCCAGAACACAAAGCTTCATCACGTTTCCTGATGATGACATCAGTGCTGCAACCCAGGCAGCATATTTTGCTGGAGCCCCTAGCTACAGGGAGTGCTATAGACTGGACACATGTTGTTTTGAGTACATCATTTCCTATCATGCTGACTTGATCAACAGAAATGTAACTAGACCTCCTAAGATTCCAGTGCCTGGATCAATTTGGGAGGACCTCGCAGTGCACTCTAGACATTGTGTGTAACAGAATTCTTTCATACCGTGCTGTGCACAACAGCAGCAGGCAAACAGGGGTTGTAATGAATGCTGGGAGAGTAGCAGCAATCTTTTGAGAAGGAGAATGATGAAATTGAAAAGGAGGAGGAATATATTCTTCAGCATGATAGCGTGTACAGTGTCAGGCACAATAGGCCAGGCAGATATTAAGTGTCACTCTGTTCCAGTAGGTCTGAGCTTGGTAAAGTCATCAATCATTGACTATAAGTTTGTTGCTTGAAAGACAGGTAGTCACTTTTATCCCCAGAAGCATACAGCTTGCTTTTGTTTGTTTTTCTTAATTGTTATTGAACAACAGGAAAAGCAAATGTTTTCAACTGTTTAAAGGCTCTCCAACACGTGATACTCCCACACTGAATAGTGACAATACGTTGTTCCACACTAGTGTTGAGGAAAGAATAACACTCACTTAGACATGGTTCTAACACAATGTGGCACTAAGGGAAGGTTGACTATGTAGCTTGATCCTTGTAGCTGCAGTTACAATGACTGTAAGTCAGGCGGGTGATGATGTAAAGTGGAAACACATTTAGGAATGTGAGCTTCTATCTGGAATGAAGTGTCACCCATGCTGCCTGAGTGCCCTTAGATAGCTGTTGTTTTTTTGCTTCTTTCCCGTTACATTTACTGTGAAGGGCTATTCCTAGCCAGCAGTGCACTGTTGGGCTTTAAATATGGCTCTGGCAGTGGAAATCCAACAAGGTCCTGGCAATGGTGAGTACTTGCACCACCACTGGGTGCAAGATAGTGTGAGAGCAGCACCAGAGAGGTGTGATGTATACATTTTGAGATGAGCAACAGAGAATTGGGTGAGAACTCATAAAGAGAAAACTTCCATGAAATTCTTCGAAACTGACTGTTACATGTTTTTTAGTTAAATGCAGCCCCATGACTTTGACATTGGATTGCACCAAGCCCACATTTCCAAGTGAGGGTGATGAGTGACTTTGAGGGAAACTTGCAGCTGGTGGCGTTCACAGATATCTGGTGACAGGCTTTGGGGAGTCAGGAGTTGATTTATTCATTGCAGACTTCCCAGCCTTTTTTCCTGCTCTTGAAGCCATTATATTTATATGGCTAGTCCCGTTCAGTTTATGATAAAGGCTAACCCCCAGGTTGTTGATAGTCGGGGTGGTTGGGAGGCGGGGATGGGTATGCAATGATGGTAATGCCATTGAATATCAAGGGGTGATGTTTACATTTTCTCTTCTTGGAGACTGTCATTGCCTTGCACTTGTATGATATGAACATTATTTGCCACTTGTCAACCCAAACCTGGATATTGTGTAGGTCTTGCTGTTTTTGGAGATGAACTATCATGAAGGGTGCTAAACATTGCAATATCACTGGTGAACATCTCCACTTCTGACATTTCATGGACAGATGATAAAGAAACTGAAAATGGTTGGGTCTTGGACACTACCCTGAGGGACTGCTGCAGAGAGCTCCTGGCGCTGAGATGACAGATTTCAAACAATTATCTTTCTTTAGCGCTGGCTTGACTTTTTCCTGATTCCTATTGACTTTAGTTTTGCTATGGCTTTTTAATGCCACAGTCAGGTCAAATGAGACTTTGGTGTCAAGGGCAGTCACTCTCACCACACCTTTGGAATTCAACTCTTCTGTCCTGACAAAGGTTGTGATGAGTCAGGAGCTGAGTGGTCCTGGCAGAACAAAGACTGAGTGTTAGAGAGTAGGTTATTGCCAAGCAAGTGCTAGTTGATAAAACTGTTGATGACATCTTTCGTCACTTCCTGATGACGGTGAGTATCTCAGCAAAGTTATGCTGTCATTGGAAGCCGTCCAGAGAAGGTTTACTAGGCTGATCCTGGCTATGGGGTCACTGGCTTATGAGGAGAGAATGACGAGATTGGAACTTAGAAGAATGAGAAGCAACCTTATTAAAACCTACAAGGTTCTTAGGCCACATGACAGGATAGATGCAGAAAGGTTGTTTCCTCTTTTGGAGATGAGAGGGCATAATCTCAAATTCAGGGATCATCCCAATAAGATAGTTAAGAAGGAATTTCTTCTCTGGGAGGGTAATGAATCAGTGGGGTTCTTTACTGCAGGGGGATGTAGTGATTGGTTCAAGTCTATTCAAAGTTGAGATAGGCAGATTTTTAATCATTAATGGAATCAAGTGTTATGGGGTAAAAGGAAGAAAGTGGAATTGAGGATGATTAGATCAGCCATGATTTAATTGAATGGTAGAGCATTCTGGAATTTGCATATAAATCCTTTCTAACTGATTAAAGATTTAACAGCCATCTTAGGTTTGTTCAACACATTCGCAACAGTTCTATGACACTTTGATCTTTTGCTTATAAATTCTGAGTCTGGCGTCACCTCTCTCCACATCATTGAACATATATAGTTATAGCTGGGAGACTGGTGGGGATGAGGTCAAATAAATCTTTCACTCTTGATGATTCCCTCACCGCAAACCCATTCTGGGAGTTATGCCCTTTAGGACTCGACCAGCTTGATCAGTAGTGTGCTGATGGTCACTGAAGTGCCCCACCCAGAGTACATCCTGTCCACTTACTATGCTCAGTGCTTCCTCCAAGTATTGCATAACATAAAGGAGAACTGATGCATTAGCCGAGGGGCAGGAACAATAGGTGGCAATCAGCAGGAGGTCTCCTTTCCTTTCCTTTCTTATGTTTGTCCTAATTCCATGACAATTCATGGGATCCTGAGTCAATGTTGAGGACGTCCATGGCAACTCTCTCCAGGCTAATCATTGAGTTACTAGCCTACTTCCTTAATTATGTGTAAAAAAACTGTGTGGTTACGAGCATAGTTTACTGCATTGAGGCAATAATTCCATAATTAATATAATCTACTTGTTTTTCATAAGATTAGTCTTAAGCAAAAACTGTGTGGTAAAGATTAAAATATTTCTTCATGACTGACAATAATTAGCATGCGCAGATGCACAGAAAATCTTGATAGCTCAATCAGACATATGCAAGCAAATATTAACCTAATGCTTTGTTTTTAGATTTTACCTGAGGGGTCTACAGTTGCTTGGATGAGACCAGTAGAAAATGGCCTTGTTCCCTAAAGTGCTGAACATTTAAACTCTCTAAAGCTCAATCAAAGGTCTCGAGAATCATCCTCTGCTGTTTAGTTTTAAAGAAAAAATTGAATTGCATAACAATTACCACCCACTGTTGCTGGAAATGATATAAAACGATGACTGTATGGAATCAAAATGTCAGATTGGTGAACTTTTGAACATTGAAACATACAAAATTACAGTTCTTAGCCAGAAACAGATTGACTGCCAACATGGCCAGTGATATGTTCAGTACAACACAAAAAAATGACCCTGGGGGTCCATTTTGGAAATTGATAGCTTGGAAAACGTACATGCACTTTTCTCCTGTTGTTAATGTTAATGAAAAAATCAGTATGTGTGCAAAACGGGTTTCCCAATTTTGCATTCATACCACTTTTCCTCTATTAGTTTCTACAGGAACATGTACCACATGGCTCTCTTATTCACAAAGCTCTTGATAATCTGACATGGCATTGCATGCGATTTTATACAGAAGTAAATCACAGATCAGTAAATCATACTACCATTAGAGGCCTTAGAATTTCAGAAAAGCCACTTAAGTGCTTGACTGGTTGTAAACCTTGAAAGCTAATGAAAGCATTTCCAGTCTACCCTCATGAGACGAGAAGATAGCTCTCCTCAAGGACATACGCAAACTTTTAATGTGTCCCACAGTCCAGTCAATATAATGGCTCAGGAAAAGGAAAATGTCAATTTTGATATATTTCTATGTAATGTTTTGAGATGGTGATCAATCTGGCCATCCAATAAAGAATCCCATTTTTAAACTGAAATGGATCACAGAGTTTTTAGTCAATATTTTTGATGGCAAATTTCTTACTGAAAAATACATTTCGAGATTTGCACATAACTTTATTCAAATGAAATTTATTATCATTCTTCACAGAGGTATCAGGAAGAAGTCAGAAGTATCTCACCCATTTCAAATTTAATATTGGAATCTCTTTATAAAAAGACTAGCAACTAACCCCTACGTAAATCAGGTTCCCGTGCATTTATAGATGTAATGTCTAGCACCTGCAAATGCATCATACTGTGATGCAACTCTTAGCAAGTCCAGGTTATTTTATAAATTATTTCCAATAGAAGAACCACATTTCATGATGGTTATACTTTTATGGATGTCAGCATAAACAGATGTATACTCAAAAAAAGCAAAAATTAATGCAGAGCCGAAAGAAGTAGTACTGGAAAGAATAATTTTAAAAAATCAAGTTGATCCATTTTAAGGAATATGTCAGTAGGAAAGAAGGATTAGTGAAGAGATGGATTGGCTCGGGGGAGAGTTCCTTACTGTGAACTCTCGACAGTTGAAGGAATTGTTGATAACACTGGGGCAGAGAGAAGGTTGATACACACCAGACTAAATTCAGAGGAACAGAGGGTGAAATTTTAACTGGGCGTGTGCCTTGGCTAGGTGGGCAGATGATCAGCATGATTTCAGCAGATTGATCCTCTGCTCATTTTAGCTGTCAGCCCTCATATTAACATAACTGGCAGACTGCCACCAAACCTTGTTCAGATTGGGCTTCATGCCCATTTGTAAGACAGAATTTCCAGTGAACCTCCTGAGGCCCAGTTAAAACCTGAATGTACTTTGTCTAGGAGTTTTGCATTTTCTAGGTTGGTGTGTTGTCCTGTAGGAAATGCTTAATTCTTCAAAATGGTTTGCAAATCTCTCCCCAGTTTCTTTGAAATCTAGCTGGACATCCCCATGAAACATGTCAGAACAAGGACAATGTTCTCGCTCCCAGGCTTAGAAAGAAGAATTCAAAGATCTATATAAGGGATGAAGTTTTGGACTGACAATTCCTCAAGTGTGTGCAATAATATTAAAAGAATATTTTCTGTTGTGGGTGAATCCAGAACTAAGGGGCATGATTTTAAAGTTAGGGTTCGCCCTATTAGGGTTAAGATAAGGAGCATTGCTTTCCCTTAGAAGGTTGTGCAACATTGGAATTCTGCCTTTGAAGAAGGTGGTGGCAGGGTCTTTGAATATTTTGAAGGCAAATGTAGGTTCTTTTTAGTAAGGAAATCAAAGGCTATGGGAAGTAGATATGAACTTCCAAACACAAACAGATCAGCCAGGATCTTACTGAATGGCAGAGCATGTGATATATATGTTTCAGCATCAGTGTGATGTGAAGAACGTAGGTCATAAGGCTCAAAAATTGTTGAACCATTAATAAAAAGGTCATGTTGACAATCAGTAGTGGGCAGCATGCTGATCATTCTCAACTTGCCAGTCCATTCAAGCCTCGGAAAAGTATAACTACCATTAAATGTGGCTCTTCTATTGAAAATAATTTATAAACTAAACTGGAATTCCTAAGAGTAACTCACAGTATGATGCATTTCCTTGTGCTAGATATTACATCTATAAATGCACAGGACCCTGATTTATGTAGGAAAAAAATGTGTGCATGTGGTGCAACATTTTTTTCCTAAATTAGGGGTCATGGAGACAGCCAAACTCTGATGTATCCCCATGGCAACACCTGATGAATCAGAATCTAAGTTGCTTGGTTAGAACATTGACAGTTAACTTTTTTTTCACCTCGCCATACCAATGATGGCCCAACAAATCAGAAAAATTCATTTTCTGTAAAGTGGTGTCCCCATTTTCAAGGTTGTTTCATGCATAATAGTGTGCAATGCAAAACAAAACGTGTCAACTCCTTGTTTCCTTTTAATAATGCTTAAGATCTGTGCTGATGATTTATTATATATAATGACCATTTGTAGTTTATTCAAAAAGATGCTCAGATCCTTCTGCGTCTCAGTGGTCTGCAATCTCTCAACCATCCAAATAATAAGCTTCTATTTTATTCTTCCTGCCTTAATGGACAATTTCACATCTCCCCTCATTATACACTGTTTGTCATATCTTTCCCCACTCCCTTAAGCTATCCACATCCCCTTGTCTACCTCTTTGTCCTTTGGCAATTTACTTTCCAATCTGTAAATTGTTGAGGTCTCAGGGATGATCCTCATGGCATATTACTCGAACTCAGTTCACTTCTCTGGTAATTGTGATTTTCCTGAAGTCCCCCCTTCCATTTCTTGATTTATCATTGCTTCTAAGCTGTTATTTATATCCTGCATAATACATGTTCAATTCTTCTGTAATTCAGTCATTTTCCATTATTAGTTCTCCAGTTTCACTTCCTATACCGATACATACTTTGCTGACTGACGTTTTTTCTTTGAATATTTACAGAAATTCTTTCTATATGTTTTTTATAAATCTGGCTAGCTTTCTCTTGTACTAAAACGTTTGCTTCTTTCTTAATTTTTTGCTCATTCTTTGCCATTTTTTGTGTTTTATCCAATCTTCTGGCCTGCTACTCGTCTTTTGCCAATTATCCACTTCTTCACTCAGTTTGATCCTATCTTTAACATTTCTAGTTAACCACAGAATGTGGTCTATCCAGTAACCATAGAAGCCAAAGAAATAATACATCACAAAGGGGTGAGCGATTGTCGACCCAAAGATACCCGGATGCCCTTTCTAATCCCATCTTCACGCACGTGGCTCATAGCCCTGCATCTTACCGCACTTAAGATCCAGATTAAGGTACTTCTCAAAACAATTTAGAGTCTCTGTATCCACCACCAACTTTGGCAATAAATTCCAGACTCCCACCACCCTCAGTAAAAAGGTTTTTCTACATGTCCTGTCTAATCCTTCTACCACTTAGATTCAAGCTACAATCCTTGGTTTTTAAACTCTCTGCCAAAGGAAACAAGTTTCTCCTGTCTGCTCTAGCTCTGTACTCACAATCCTGTATACCACAATAATGTCATCCCTCAGCTTTTGCCATTCCAAGAAAGACAACCCAACCACTCCAATTTCTCCTTGTAGCTACAATTCTCCAGCCATGGCAACCTTCTAGTCAATCTTCTCTGCTCTCTCTCCAGAGAAATTACATCCTTCCTGTAATATGGTGAACAGAACTGCACATAACACTCCAGCCGAGGCCTTACCAGTGTCTTATATGGTTTCATCATTTTATCATTACTTTTGTATTCTATACCTCTGCCAATGAAGGACAGCATTCCATATGCCTTTTTTACAACCTTATTGATCGATACTGCTACCTTCAGGGATTTATACACTTGCTCACCAAGATCCTTTCTGTCATCTACCCCTCTCAGTATGTTCCCATTTATTGGGTGTTCCTTTTGACTGTTTGATCTTGCTAAATGCATTGTCTCACACATATCAGAGTTGAACTCCATCTGCCACTTTCCTGTCAATGGCACCAACCCATCTATATCACGTTAGGCTTACAGCTATCCACTACGCAGCAAATTTCCCAATTGTGTCCCCATGTTCAAGTCCCAATCATTAATGTCAAATATAAACAGCAGGGATCCCAATGCCAAGTCCTTCGAAACATTACTTGAAACAGCTTTCCATTCGAAAGGGGAGCAACAACAATTAACCTTTGTTTACTGTTACTAAGCCATCTTTGAATTCAATTTGGCACATTACCCTCTATCCCATGGACTTTTAGATTTTGACCAGTCTGCCATGTGGGACCTTGTCAAATGCCTGACTAATTTTCTTGCTCATTGGTGATTAGAAGAATGACAGGATTGTTTTATTAAAACATATAAGATTCTGAGTGGGTTAGACAGAATGGATGCTGAGAGATAGTAAGAACTGCCGATGCTGGAGTCTGAGATAACACAGTGTGGAGCTGGATGAACACAGCAGGCCAGGCAGCATCAGAGGCGCAGGAAAGCTAACGTTTTGGGTCAGGACCCTTCTTCAGAAATTCATTTCTGAGCAGAGCAGGAAAGGACCAAGCAGCTGCTTATTTCTTCATACCACGGCATAACAAGTGGCAACAATCCTTTTTCCTCCTCCCTTCATTTCTTCATTTCTGAAGAAGGGTCCGGACCTGAAATATTAGCTTTCCTGCTCCTCTGATGCTGCCTGGCCTGCTGTGTTCCTGCAGCTCCACACTGTGTTATTATAGATGCCGAGAGGATGTTTCCCTCATGGTGCAATCTAAAACAAGGAGACACAGTTCCAAAATTAGGATGTCGCATTTAAGGCTGACAAGAAGACGAGTTTCATCTTTCAGAGGGTGACAATTTATTGGTATTCTCAACATCAAAGAGCAAGGGAGGCTGAACTTTGAATACATTCAAAGCTGAGTTAAGCAGATTTCTGATCTATGCAGAAGTAACAGTTCATGGGAGGACAGACAGAAAAATGAAGTTTACATTATGATTTTACTGACTGATGGGTCAGGCTCGAGTGGAAAATGGCCTGCTCCCAATTCTATTTATTATGGCCTTATTATGTTCTCCTGTTCTGTGAACCAACAAGAGCCGGAAAGGACCGAGCAGCTGTTTATTTCTCCATATCACAGCATAACAATTGGCAACAATCCTTCTTCCTCCTCCCTCAATAGTCTAAATAGTTTCCTTCTTGAATCATATTCTTCACGACTAAAAACCCAAGGACAAGCTATAATAACAACAACTTGCATTAATAATATACATTAAAATATCATAAAGGGCTTCCTTGGAATGGCATCAATGATTTTCCTTCTCAGCCACGCTCTAATTTTGTTTGCTACCCATTTATTCCTCTGTTTACCCACTACTTGCACTCCCTCATAAACCTAAATAAATGCCACACTTTCACCCAACCCGAAGATGCATTATGAAAGCTGCTATTGCTGCTGTTAAGTCAGTCCATTCACATGAAATGTTGCAGCACTCCTCTTTCTCTGAAGGCCATTTTTTGCATAATACCCTGAAGAGGTTGAGAGATAGAGGATAATTCTCCTGAGAATGCACCACATCAAAAGTAGCAGTGTAGAAACCAACACCTCAGTTATGTTTGATAGATTTAAAGGTGCATGCTGAAGTGAATATGAACAGGTAACAATAGCATATGCAAACCAGTGATGGCTTGCTCGAGGGAAATATCATCTGCAAATATCTGCTAAGCATTCATACTAAGCAATCTCCTGGGACCAACCTTGATCATATGTTGCATGGTCTGGAATTTGCTCACAAAACATCTCCATATCTCTGTCTTTTCTTTGACCTCCTTTCACACTCATCCTTTTGATAACACTTTTACTCACTCTGACTAATAACTCTACCCACTTTCACATTGGTGAAACTGTTTGCTTGTAGATTGAGACATTTTTTAGTTAAAAATGCAATCCAAATGCAATTTATTCTTGTAACTACAGTACCAGGATTTCACTGAGCTTTGCTACTATATTAGTTTCTGTTTCTCGCACTGGCACAAACATTAAGTTGAGCTGGCACTACTGAAGTTGTATTTTTTGTTCTTAACAGATCAATTCTGTGGCACAAACCTTTGTACATACTTCTGCACATTGCCATGTTTTGGTGATTTACGGTGCCATATTCAGATGTGTTTTGAGAAATAAATCTGAATATTCAGCAGATTTCAGGCCCGATCCAGAAGACTGACCATTTGAACACTGAACTAGAACAAGAAAGTGATCACCTTACTTGAGTTTTCTTTACAGTAATTGACAGATCTGTAACAGAAATTTGGATAAGTACATGAATACAAACAGGTAGGTGGGACTAGTTTATTTTGGGGTTATGTTTAGCATGGACTAGTTGGACTGAAGGGTCTGTTTCTGTGCTGTATGATTCAATGACTCTATAAATGGAGAAGAGGAATATGAAGTAGTGCTTTGAAAAGTAGATAAATTGTTTTCTTTAAGTTGCTGGGCCCAAACAGGTACCACAATTGGTGAATTGGCATTTTCTTTGTGTTGACTTTGTTAGCTAGGGTTTAACAGGAAAGGGAAAGACAGTGGAGAGACACATAATGCATACACAGGTCTGGAAATAAAGACTGGCATTTCAGTGGAAGAAATATTAAATTGAAATGAAAACACAATGAGAAATTTTGGAAGAATTTATTGTTTTATTAAATTAAATTTAAATCCACAGAGATAGATTTCCATTTTCATCATTGGTGTTTGAGGTGGGAAGCTGGCACAAGGGAAGTAGTTGGAAAACCTTGTCTGACCTTTATGGTATTTACCTGATCTGCTGATGGAAGCTGTTCTGATCGATTATCTATTGCCCCAGCAGGGAATGATATCAGAAAACTTACTGTGCTATTGTGTATTCAAACTCTAGAAGGGCCACTTCATCATCTGAATCTCATAAAACCAAATAGTCACTAAAAATTATTTTAACATTAATTTTCTGCGATTAATGTCATTCACCATGTTTGTTATAACACAATAAATAATAATGTTGATAATAATGTCATCGGAATTATTAGCTTGTAATGTTTACTGTATTTAGCAATTTAAGAAGTCTAATCACTGTACAATTCCCACAGGAATCATGAGATTATGTCTGAAACCATTATGAATGATACCTTTATTACCATTCCGATAATGTTACTTTGACCTCAATATCGGATTATGTTTCATCGAGTTATCAAATCAATCTAAGTCCCATTATGGCATGCAACCTTCAGTCCATGCTATAAATGCATCCACAATATATTAATTGGGGAAAACATGTTCATGTGAAACAAATGTTGACTGATATTCCTTTGTGAATGGGTGGCACGATACATGCAGTAATCAGTTTGTTCGGGCACAGAGGAGCCAAACCAAAGGTCTTTTGAGTGACTTTGGAAGAACAGCACCTAAAAGGGAAGGTAAAATAACACTCACTTACCAGAACTTGGACCCAAAAGAAACTGATTGCTTTGCTACCAGCATTCTGGATAAATAATCTTTCTCAGTTCAACTGGTACAGTGGGATGGATTGTTCCAACTGTATAGACATTGGACATTGGCAAGAAGAGTGGCCACCATCATGAATGGCTGGCCGAGGGACCATTCTATCAATTTTCCAGGTTGTAATCTGTCAAGAGACTCTTTATTTTATTCACTCATGGGATGGAAGCATCACTGCCTGGATCAGCATTTATTACATGGTGACATTGAAGGAACAGTATACATTTCCACTATAACAGTTCTGAGGAAGGGTCACCGGACCTGAAACGTTAACTCTGTTTTTTCCTTCACAGATGCTGCCAGACCTGCTGAGCTTTTCCAGCAACTTTGTTTCTGTTCCTGATTTACAGCATCCGCAATTCTTTCAGTTCTTATTTGGTATACATTTCCACATTAGGATGGTGGGTGGCTCAGAGGGCGATTTGCAGATGGTGGTGTTCCTGTGTATCTGCTTGACCTTTTTCCTTCTAGGTGATAGTGATTGTGGATTTTGGAAGGTGTTGTGTCAGGATCTTTGACAAATGTTTGTTGTACATCTTGTAGATAGTGCACACTGTTGCTGCTGAGCATCAGTGGTGGAGGGAATGGATGTTTGTGAATGTGGTGCCAAATCAAGTGGGCTGCTTTGTCCTGGATGGTGCCAAACCTCTCACATTTTGTTGGAGCTGCCATCATCCAGACAATTAGGGAGTATTCAACCACACTCTTGACTTGTAACTTGTAGATGGTGGGCAGGATCTGGGGAGGTACATTACTCACTTCAAGTTTCCTAGTTTCTGTCGTCACAGTACTTATATCACTAGTCCAGTTCAGTTTCTGGTCAATGGTAACCCTCAGGGTGTTGATGGTGGGAGATTCAGTGATAAGGATGCCATTGAATATCAAGGGCTCATGGTTAGATTGTGTCCTGTTGGAGATGGTCATTGCATGGGACTTTTGTGACTTGAAAATTACTTGTCACTTATCAGCCCAAACTTAGATATTTTTCCACGGCTTGCTATATTTTGTCATGGACTTCTTCAACATCTGAGGAGTGACAAATGGTGCTGAACATTGCGCAGACATCAGCAAAGATCGCACCTCTGGCCCAATGATGGTGGGAAAGTCATTCATAATGAAGCAGCTGAAGATGGTTGGGCCTAGGACTGTACCCTGAGCAACACCTGCAGAAATATCCTGGAGATGAGATGTCTGACCTCCTAAGGTAAGAACCATCTTGTTCATGCCAGCTATGATCCCAAAGAGCACAGAGTTATCCCCCGATCCCCCTTAACTCCAGTTTTGCCAGGACTCCTTGATGTCGCACTGGTCAAATGCAATCCTGATTGGAGGGGCAGTCCACATTCAGCTCACTTCTGGAATTCAGCTCTTTTGTCCACGTTTGAACTAAAGCTATAATGAAGCCAGGAGCTGAGTGGCTCTGGCTCAAAACTGAGCATTGATTAGTACGATATTTCTAAGAAACTGCTGCTTGATAACACTGTTAATGACACTGATGATTGACAGTAGACTTATTGGCCAGGTTAGATTTGTCCTGCTTTTTGTATACAAAACATACCTGGGCAATTTTTTTCACATTGCTGACTGGATGCTAGTGTTGTAGTTGTACTGGACCAGCATGGCTATCCAAGTTCTGAAGCACAACTCTTTAGTATTATTGCTGGAATTATGCCAAGGAACATAGCGTTTGCAGTATCAAGCGCCTCCAAACACTTCCTATTATCAGATGCAGTGAATTGAAATGGTTCAAGACTGGCATTTGTAATGCAAGAGATCTGCAGTGGAGCCCAGGATAGATCATCCACTTGGCATATCTGGCTGATATTGTTGTGAATGCTTCAGCCTTATCTTTGATAAGGACAGGTGTCTGCTGCTGAGAATCTCCAGGCCTGACGAGCTTCAGTATTACTAACAGGAGCAATGGCCAAAGCCAACTGTTTAGTTCAGCAAATAAGGAGAGAGAATTTAAAGCATTTGAGAATTTCATTGACTTCAGTCATGTAACTTTACATCTGAATTCATGAATTTGAGTTCAAGACACTGGTCAAGGAGAAGGCAAGATTTCTCTTCAGGCTTAGGCTTCCATATAACACTGTAAATTACATATTAAGACTAAACACCACAATACATGGTATTCAAAACTATACCAAGCTCAAATGCTAGTCAGTCAACTCCACTTCTACCTTCTTTCTTATCGCTGCTCACATTGTGCTATACCCAGTGAGGAGCAGCTCTGTGGCTTGACATTGTTCCAGGATCCTAAAGCTCCTACTTAACACAATGCTGGAAGGTAACCCTACCAGTTAAAACTTTTGGTACTGTGGAGCATTCTTCTACACCCATGGTTACTTCTTAGATTGTCCTCACCAACAATTTAATGCTCCAGTTCAAAGTCCTTGTAAATATACAACTGTGCATTATTTTGCAGCCATAACACTTAACATACATACATTAGAAAGACTGGCAAATTGCAGAAATCTTCAAAAGGTACTAATGTTTGAGGAGTTTCCTCCATTCAATACATCTGTTTCTATAATTGAGGAGTGGCAGCACTGTTAAATTCTTTGTAGTGAATTTTACTTGGGGAATATAACAGAGAAAACACAGACAGCCAAAGACTGACAGAAAACTTGTCTGCATTGATAAACCAAGAATTTCATATGACATGAAACAGAAAGAAATGGAGAGGGAAAGTGAAATATGGTGGTCAGGTGGGATTTGAAAGCTGCTATTTCAGCTTTTAAAAGACAATATAAGAAAATAGCAGTATAATGGGAAAACTATTTGAACAGCAACTGGACTTGTCCAGTTTTCATGATTCATTCATAATGTTTCCTTGATGAATGAGGTCACATTTCAACACAAAAATTGAAAGAACAACAAAATCAAAATGCCATAATGTATTCAACGTTTAATTCATATCAAAATGCTCTGGGGCTGCATAACTACCATCGTTTGACTTTTGAACTATTAATTTTAGAAATGTTGAGTGAAAGGTCTCCTCTTGTAGCCCAAAAATTGCTCCAAAGTAGTGGAGCTGTACAAACCAGGAAGATTTTCAGTAGTGAATCCTTATGTGGTGAACTACAGTTCTCATTCTGTGTTAAATGGGATAAACTAACTGATTGGATTTTCTTGCTTGAACTACGTGGGGAAGGTGAACTGGTTTTCGTTAACTATAGTTGAAATGAAATCCTTTGGTCTGTGACTGAATAGTAACACATGAACCTGACTGGATATTTTCCCTGACTCCATATTGAAGACTTCTTTGTTGACAGCCATGATTCTTTCTCCTTGAAATATAAATATCCACAATTTGATAGGACACAGATAACATTTATGAAGCTAGAAATTTGTTTGTGTTGCTTGCCCAAGGACCTCTCCAAAATTGAACTTTGGATCTTAATAACATCAGAATGGTAGCTTGTGAGTGAAGCCCTCTGGCATTCCTAAACAATTCTGAAAGGGGCGAGATATTGGAAGAGAAATTGGAAGAGAAAACATTAGCCTATAAAGATATGGATGCAAACCACAAAAGGGTCAATTGGGCAAAAAAAGGAAGGTTATTGGGACAAGAGTGATCAAAATATCAGAAGAGGGACATGTGGCAGCCAACAAAGGCTCATGGTCCTTCCTGGTTCACATGTAGCCAAGTATTGGCTCTAAAAAGCGTATCCTTTTGGTGTAGTCTGCTGTAGTGCCCCTTGGGACCATTGCTTGGGTTGCATATAGATCTGGATTCCAGTGCTTCTGGATCTGATGAGCATTCTTCAAAACAAAATTGTGTTTTTATTTTCAAATTTCCAGCACCCTGACTATTTTAATTCCTTAACTATTACATTCACTAAATGACTCAGAGTTTCTGCATTGAATCTGACTGTTTCCCTGACAAAGTGTAAATTACATCAATTTTGGTGCAGAGTTTCTTGCCATCAGGCCGATAGAGATTTCTTGCCCCATTTTACCAAACTCATTGCATAAATTGTCATTTGAGCTTTTTCAATGAGAATTATGTCCAATTTCTTCCCATTTTTCCGTTCCTGGGCCAATTCGCCACTCACCAGAGATCTTAGGATTAATTCGCATCTCTGGCACCAGGGCCACATTTCAAATGCTGTTCTGTGCCTGGACAAGTAGGGTCAGTTCAGAACTGACCTGCATGGTTCCTGACAATATCCTCGGACATAGTAGACAGGGACAAATCACTTTTGGACATGGTCCTGCAGCTTTTGCTGGATGGGGTGGAGGCTACAACGGTAGTCCAAGCCAGCCTGCTCTGAGTTGTCCCCAAAGTGACAGCAGTTTCAACCATTTGGAGGAATGCCCAGCACTGCAGGATGAAGGTCAATGTCCTTCTCTACTCCATTACTGTAAGCATCGTCTCTTCTTCGATACCTCTAGATCACTCTCTCTCTGCCACTGCACCTATCTCCCATTGAGGTTCTGCACTACCACTCTCACTATTGCATATGACATATTCCTCACTTGTTCTCATACACCTCAAACTGCAAAAAATAACCCCTTTTGCCCTCTGTGCTGCCTACTCACACATTCAGGATTTTTCCCCAGCTACTCATTTTCTCCTTCAGTAATATCTGCCTCTTTCTCACTCCTGCAGCAAAATGGCACACAATAGGGCAGAAAAAGCCCAGACAGGTGGTGCAATGCCCATCATTTGGCACCTCACGCCTTATCACTAAATCACAGAATTGTTACGCAGAAGAAGGAAGCCAATCTGCCCATCATGTCTGCACTGGCTGTTCAAACAAGCATCATAATGTCAATCCCCTGCAATTTCCCCATACTCTTGTACAGTATTTCTATCCAAATAATCATCAAATACTATATTGAATACCTCATATGAACCTGCCTCAACCCATTTCCACATAGTGTATTCCATTCACTACTTACTCAGTGTGGGAAAAATTGACAAAAGGATCTTCACTCTGACTGCCCTAAGCAGGACTTGGACCCACAGTAGAGGCTGCCCTTGACTCACTTTGCCAGGATCCCCTCCTCTTTGACTGGACTGACAACTATGATAGGCTTCCTGGTTTTGTAGCTGCACTAAATGGCATGACAAGACAATGGCTTTGCCTAATATCTCTGACTGAAAGGACAATATACAAAAAGTATGGGAAAGCAATACAAGGTAGAGATGCTGCAAGCATCCGGGGATGTTCAGAATGAGTGAGCACTGCGAAAGCAAACAAAGAGCCAGACATGCAGCTTGGTCTAGTTCATGCTCTGAGTTTGTGTTCCTGAGTGTGCACTGTCTTTACTACAACATGATGAAGATAGTTGCTCATGCAGCCCAATATGTAGCATTGAAATTGAGAAATGCCCTGCCAGTGGTTTGGAAATGTGCCATGGAGGTTCATAGAGGCTGGAACATGTCAGATGCCAATGTTCATGGGTGTGATTACATGTGGCCAATGCCCATGGTGCATGTCTAACGGTTTGGCGACCAGTGCCCAACATAAAGGTCTTTTCAAGCAAATGGAGAATTGAACCTGCATGGAACCATCATGGTTCCCATGTCAGCTTTTCCTGACAGTTAATTTGTTTATTGAGTTTACTAAGATGGAAACCCCATGCTGAGTTGACTGTTTTTGCAAGACACTTACCAAGCAGTAGTTAGTATTAATTGGAAACTTACCTCTGACTAGCAAAAATCTCACCACATCACTTGAAAAATGGGAACAAAGTGCACCAAGATGGTCATGACATCAAGATGGATCTCGTCCAAATTCTCATCCAATTTTACCACTCATCTTGCTACAGTCCATGTTGTTCAGAGCCTGGTAAGTTTCTGCCCTCTGTTTTCTTTTAAACTTCTGTTAGATAAAATTGAAATAAACCATTTAGTTTGACAGCACACAGGCTTTTAAGTAGCAGAGCACAGATTGTGCATCCTGTATTCCCTTTATTCATAAATGGCAGCCATACCTACAATGGTCACAATATTACATTCTTGTTAAATTTACTTGTTATATCTCTCAACCTAACACTCTCGGTCTTGCTTTTAAGATCCTCCCTAGAACCCATTTCTTTGCTCAAGCATTTAGTCACACATCTTATTAATTCCTTTGGCTCAATATCAATTTTGGTCTAATTATTCCTCCATAAATCTCTTGGGATGTTTTCCTAGGTTAAAAGTTCAATGTAGATGAAAGCTGCTGTTGTAAATGTTTAGTAGGAGAGAACTGAGTGAGACTGTAGCTAATCAGATAATTCACAGTTGTAATGATCCAGCTTCTATTTGATGCCAAGCACATCATAGCATATTTCAAAATAATCAGAACAAAAGCATTGTTGTGTTTATATCGCATAAAATAAACAGAAAGTTCTCATCACATCAGGCATTTCTGTGAAAAGGGAAACAAGGTTAATGTGCAGAATTTGATGCTGCCAATGTGGGTCTTGTCACTGGGTGGAGAAATGGTTGAAGCCTCAAGTCACCTTCACTGGTAGGCCTTCCCCAGGTGTAAGGAACCAAGTATGAAAACACACCATCTTGGGAGGCTTCCAGCCAATCAGAGGCCAGCAATTCTCCATTGTCCGTCAGTGCCACTCAGAGTAGTGGCAGCTACTGGTACTACACCCACAAGAGGTCTAATATTGGAGACAGACGATTAAGTTCGGGTGGGATAGGTGTTGCAAGCAGTTACTGGCTGTGGGCAGCAGAATAAACAGCAGGTAGCGCGTGCCTATCAGTAACTGAATGAGAGAACTCTCCTTTGGGCTTTGCAGATGACATATGCCCGTTTCTACTTGAATACCCCCGGCACATACTGACCCAGTTAAACACACACATCTTTAAATTCATCACAATGAGAAATATTAAATTTCATCCAATGTTTCAAGCCAATGGCCCTCCCAGTTATGATGAAATTTCATAAAACTGAAATGTTAATAATGTTCTTTCTCCACAAATGCTGCCCAACCTGTTGAATATTTCCTGCATTTCTGGTTTTATTCTACTTTTTGACCTTCTGTCATATTCTGCTTTTGTGCAATACTTATGTTGATTGTTTGCAGTCCTTGCAGCCAAAAAGGCTTCCTTTGGAATGAAAGATCTCTCTTTTAACAACCCCTATCGGTGCAATTTAGCAGTGAAATAAAAACAGAAAGTAGAGAAGAAACTCAATAACTTTGACAGCATTTGTACAGAGAGAAACAAAGTTAACAGGCTACATTTTCCAATTTACAGTTACAAATGTAGTGGCAAATGACTTTGTTGCCCATTCTGCCATGACTTGGGCAGAATTTTCTCATGCAACTTTCCACTTTTCATCTTATTAGTTATGCCACTGAATTGTTAGGTGCCATCTCAGGGAATCATAAAACTGAAGAGACCAAAGAGCTTGCCACTGAGAGGACCTTTTGGCTTACTTGCTCTGCTTCCATATTTAAGCCTGGTTACATACCACTTCATATTCTGCAAGCCAGAAACTACCCCTCACGCTGTGCTGTTTGATTCTAATCACTGTGGAGATGTCCCAGTAGACATGAAGCTTTCTCACCACTTTCCGACAGGGATCTGGAGGTGCTGGTGGAAAAGGAGGCAGCCCTTTACTCTGCTGACCATCAAAGGAGGCCACACTAATAGACCCAGCTAGCCTAGGTAGAAATAGAAGCATTGGTCAGTGCTCAAGTGCACAAGTCGAGCTGGACAGCCAACAGTGTGTATAGAAGGTCAATTATCTCCTGCTCTCAGCAAGGATGAGTGCCACCATCTTATATCTGTTGCGTCACACTCACAGGGCCAGCAGTCACCCTAATTAGGTCATTACACACACATTCATCAAGCCATGTAGACTACACAGACAATATTGCATGTACCATTCACTAAGGGACTGTAACCAACTTCATTGTCCCAAACTACTAACATTTCCTATCCTCCACTCTCTAGGGACCCCTCACCATTGCTCCAGCTCTTGTACCACTACTAACTGCTCTTACACCTACTTCCATCATACTATAAAAAAAAACTGACCGATAACTGAATCTAAGAGGTGCAAGGCCAATGGGGACAGGAGTGCAGACATCAGACTGCCTCCGCCCTGCTATCAGGAACAAGAATAGTTTTGTTTGGAGAAGAGCAGGACTGCTTATGTGGCAGTGCAGAGGCACGTGGGCAGCCAATCCCATGTAGTTCATTGTGTTGCATTCTATCCCATTACCACTAGCAAGAACTCATTCTAAATCTGCACGAACAGTTATCCAATTTCCATAACTATTGCTATTAGCTCTCTTATTTGGGCACTAGCTGCATTCAAAGAACGTTCACAAAAGAGGACAGCTCCAGAGATCCTCAGTACCACCTCTACCTTTAAGGAAGAAGTCAGAGAATCCATGGGGGATGCACTGGCAAGATGCTCACCCACACCCTTATATTGTTTGGCTGAAAATACCGAAAAGTACCTAAGCTCTGATCAAAATGGTTAAAGAAGACACGTGCACTTCAATATACAGCCAATTTATTCACTTAATCTACTTAATATTTATACAAACTCTCGAGCGAGTCAACAGCTTAAACTATTTTATGCACATGCAAACAAATAAGTCTCACTGTCTTATCTTCATGCTGGGCCTGCCAATTTCAATTTGCGCCAAATTTACTTTGTTTCGTATACTGTATGCATTTAAATATAACACCATCAGACCTGCGTTGAATGTGTTCATTCTCATAGTTGTCCCTTTATCTGCTGTGCCTGAAGTTAGATTCCTGACACTTTCCATACTGCGTCATATTACTTGTTCTGGAAAATTTTATCTTTGCTGAAAACTCCCCTTCTTGAACATTTTCCATAATTTCCATGCAACTGAACCAACCTCCCCCACTATTTAATTTACAGCCCTATCGATGGGCCTAGTTATGTGAATTGATAGGACTCTGGTCCCAACATGATTAGGTGGACCTGACCCCTCCTTCCCCAGTACTGATGCCAATTTCCAATGAATTCGAATCTGTTTCTCCCACACCAATCTCTGAGCCACGTGTTTACCTCTTTAATATTATTGACCTGTGCCAATTTGCATGTGGCTTAGGTAGTAATCCAGAGGTTATTATCTTTTTGGTTCTGCTTTCTAATTTAGCCCCTAGTTGCTCATATTCCCTCAGTAGAGCCTCATTCCTTTTTCTATCTATATCAGTGGTAGTTACCTGGACCATGACAACTGGATCTTTCTCCTCCCCATCCAAGTTCCTCTGCAGCCCAGAGATAAAAGGTACTGCAGATGCTGGAGAATCCGAGATAACAAGCATGGGGCTGGATGAACACAGCAGGTCAAGCACCATCAAAGGAGCAGGAAAACTTGACGTTTCGGGCCTAAACCCTTCATCAGAAATTGGGGAGGGGAAGAGGGTTCTGAAATAAATAGGGAGAGAGGGGGAGGTGGATAGAGGATGGATAGAGGAGAGGATAGGTGGAGAGGAGGCAGACAAGTCGAAGAGGCGGGGATGGAGCCAGTAAAGGTGAGTGTAGGTAGAGGGGTAGGGAGGAGATAGGTCAGTCCAGGGAGGACGGACAGGTCAAGGGGGCGGGATGCTGTTAGTAGATAGGAGATGGGGGTGTGGCTTGAGGTGAGAGGAAAAACAGGTTAGGGAGGTGGAGATGAGCTGGGCTGGTTTTGGGATGTAGGTAGGGGGGTAGTCCACACCCGGCACTTTTCCTTGTAACCGCAGGAA
>JAHRHZ010000268.1:31575428-31591838 GCA_024137785.1 Ginglymostoma cirratum | reverse complement strand
CCTCCCCCTCTCTCCCTATTTATTTCAGAACCCTCTTCCCCTCCCCCATTTCTGATGAAGGGTTTAGGCCCGAAACGTCAAGTTTTCCTGCTTCTATGATGCTGCTTGACCTGCTGCGTTCATCCAGCCCCATGCTTGTTGTTTCCTCTGCAGCCCAGATGAGATATCCTGAGTCCAGGCACCAGGCATACAAGGCAGCCTTTGGGACTCCTGATCCTGACCTATTAATTGTGTTAATAGATAGGAAAAGAAGGACTTGCATCAAAAAGCACCTTTCTTGTATAAGAATATGCTTAAAGATTTGGTTTAATTTGATGAAAATCTGTTGGAAATAAGTCGACAATCCTTGGAGCTTGTTACAATTCTCAAGAAGATGCAATGTTTTCCCAAATTGCCTTTTCTCAAGAATTATTATGGTCAAGTTTTCTCAAGTGACCTTCGATATGGACAGATAACTTATGACACGTGAGCGGTGGCTTTTGAGAGTTGTGAAGCCTAAACAAGACAAAAGAAAGTGCATCAGTTAGGCTGTGGGTCAATAATTATGTGCTGGAGAGTTATGCGGCTAAAGCCAACTATGTCCAATACTTTGGACTAATTTCAGTTAAATATGGATGAATTAGAAGCTGATCACAGACCCCCAAATATTGTTACATAGAATAAGATATGAGGATGGTTGCTGTGAAACCAAAGGTTTAAAGGAGGCTAATAACTTTCATTCAAATAGCACTGCCACAGAAAGACTGTCAATGCTGTCCTGTTAGAACTGAATCAGTCCTCCAGTCAATCCAGACTGTATCACAATTCACTGGAGCAGTGCAATGGAAATCAAGCCCTACTATTCTTGCAGTAATAAGACATGTGAGAAATTAAATTAAACTATTCAGAGTCTCTAATTTACCTCACTGATGAACTCTGGTTTAAAGAAAACACTCTATCAGATTTCTGTACTTAACAAGAAAACAGCTATTCATTGCAAATAAATTGTTTCCAACCAATGGCAGAGAGAAAAAAAAAAGACATTGTTAACTTATAACACTCTACGACTTAAACTCTACCCAAATTTCCCTTCTCACATGCAAATAGACACCCTAAGGCAGGATTTTTAATTTTTATTTTTTTCTGAAGAAGGGTCTAGGCCCGAAACGTCAACATTCCTGATCCACTGATGCTGCCTGGCCTGTCGTGTTCATCCAGCTCTACACCTTGTTATCTCAGATTCTCCAGCATCCGCAGTTCCAACTATCTCTGAAGCTTTTTTTTGATGCTTTCTTTCCGCAGGCTAGGGTTTTTCTTCTGTTGAACTGGCCCTACTCATGCCCTGGTCACCTGGACAGGAGCCGATCAAAATAGTGTTGTTAAACACCATTCCTTCTCAGTTCAGAACCCACTGGCTCTGTTTTTCAGTTTTCTGCTTTTTGGTTTCAGTGTTCCAGGCAAAATTGTAAACAGCTCACAATATACATCAGTCAACATGATTTTTAAAATGGCTGCCATATCTTTACACATTCTCTTTGGTTTGAAGCAGCACCTTCCTTTTTAAATCATGGTCCACATATAAATGATTTTTTTTTTCCCAGCTGACTATATAGGAAATGATTGAACCTGTTCCTGAATTCCTGCAAACTAAGTTTAAAGCTTTTCATTAATAAAACTCTTGGAGTTGTAGTCAAATTGTGTCCAGTGTAATTCTCAATTTCTTGGACTTTACACACAAGGTCCTGACAGTTATTTAATTTTTTTGAAGTATAGCCACTTTTTTAATGTACGTTCTATAAATTTCATGCCTGATCAATGCATACAGTCAGAGTCATAGACGCATACAGCACGGAAACAAACCTTTCAGTCCAACTCGTCCATGCCATTCCAGTTTCCCATACTAAACTAGTTCCACTTGCCTGCATTTGGTCCATATCTCTCTAAATCTTTCCTAATCATGCACCAATCCAAATGTCTTCTAAAATGTTGTAATTGTACCTGCATACTCTGCTTTCTCTGACAGTTCATTCCACACACAAACCATGCGCTGAATGTAAACATTGCTCCTCATATACCTTTTAAATCTTTCTCCCCTCTTCCTAAAAATATTTCCCCTAGTTTTGAACTCCCCCACCCTCGGGAAAAAACCTTTGCTATTCACCTTATCTATGCCCTTCATGATTTTATAAACCTCTATAAGCCCACCCCACAACCTCCCACGCTCCAGTGAAAAATGTCTCAGCCTATTCTTATAACTCAAACCCTCCAGTCCCAGTAACATCCTGGTTAATCTTTTCTGAACCCTCTCCAGTTTAATAACATCCTTCCTATAGCAGGGCAATCAGAACTGAATTAAGGCAAGCATACTAAACACCTTCTTAACCACCCTGTCTACTTGTCATGCAACTTTCAAAGAACTATGTACCTAAACCCCTAAGTGTTTCACAATCTCTGGTGGCACACTGAAGTGCAGCCCATACCTGATGCCACCAAGCTGCAATCATCATAAGAATACCATTATTCTGGCATTGACGGTAAATCCCAACTTGCATCTATGGATACAGAATTTCCAATAATATTTTACCTCAGCATATTTTAATTGGATGCCAAGGTTAAAAAAAAGCTCCTAGCTTTACAACATTATTTCCTCCCCATTACAAATACATTTCATTTGGACAATTCCCTTGATTGTTCAAAATTATGCCTTCCAGCATTTAACATAGTAGGTATCAGTGTTAGTAGAAGTTTAGTGTCAAAGAACTCAAAATTCAATATACATGAATTTTTACATGCTCATCCAGGAAGTATTGGTTTTCTTTCGTGCTTTCCCTACTCCACTGCCATATCTTATACAACGTTTGGCAGGAATCCAGGTTTCACACATAACTGGGAATACGGCCAATCTTCTGCCAATAGGTTGGTAGTGAAGCAGGAGGAACCTCAAAAAGGCTCCTTGGGAATTTTGAGAGTTTTTTTTTTACAAAGCAGCAGTAGGAGAGAATTAGAAGCAGTTTACCCAAATTTAATTTAAATTCCATACAACCTATACCACTAAACTTAAGTAGAATAAGCAACTGAATTTAAGCATCACCAAATGGTTGATTTATCTCCAATTGTGAGAGCAGAAGTCAAAAGGTCCTGAAATCCTATGATTGTCTGGGAGTGGTGGAGAAAATACTTGATAATATCATCCCAGTGGCTTGTTTTATATCTTAAGCCTGTCCCCAGGCCAAGGCTTTGCACCAGGCTTTGCCCAATGGCTTTACACCGGATACTCAATGGATGATTAGGCAACCGAGTAAGGCAAGAAATCAAAGGTCCCCCTCATTAAAATAGCAATGCTAAGCCTGCGCTAATTATAGGCACAAGTCCAGAGACATATTTTGCCTAAGATCTTAGAAGGACTTGCGCAGAAAACATGCAGAGACTTCCAGAAATTTCTTTGTACTTTTTCTCTCTTCATTATATCTGGAGTACACTGATTTTCCTGGAAAATCCTTTCTCTCTTCAGGTGTCATACTTCATTATCTATACATTGCTTATTTAATCACTATCAAGGAAGAAAATCTGCTACAATTATTAAAGATTTCATTCCATACAGTCCCTAACTGACAAAAATCCAAGTTCTTTTCTTAATAACGTATTTCCAACGACTTAGCTAATCCTCACTAATACCAGTAAGTAGTTATACAAGTCTGAAGAAAGAAATCAATGGGGGTATTGAAATAGGCTTAATCTTCTCACAGAAAAAGTGGGAAAATCTGTCAATTTCATGCTCCTGTGTGTGTGGCAGTTAGTTATAACAGGATTGGGCTCTTGTGTGATGCTACTGCAACAAATCACTTGCACTGACTACCTGGTGTCATACGTGACAAACAGCCAATTGCACGAAGCATTCGTATATTTGCTTATTTCAGAAGACGAAAGATAGGAGGGAAAATGGAGAAAGGAAGTCAAATTAAACCTAATGTTTTCAGCAGTTTAACCCCTGAAGGGGTGCAGTAGCGTTTTTGTATTATATCTGAAGATCATACAAGATTAGAATTTTCCGTATTGCTCAGAATGTAAGCAGAAACATGTGTTCTTATTGTGCCTCCCAGAGCTGAGCAATATCTTTGTAGAATATTATTGCAGAAGAAACATGATAAAAAACATTTGTTTTTACAAAAAATGAGATTTTCTAAGTTCTCAGAAGGTTCAATAATTTTTTGTTTAACTGCATGCAGATGTTAGGATGAACTCCGTAGTTCAATGCAAATATTAGTTGAAACCAGCTGTTTTCCATTTACTATGCATTATATATTCATACTCCATGAGATAAATTTTACAGCGACTGGGAATGGTGTGTGCTACTTCGTTCCCTTGCAACAAGTTTAGTCATACCTGGATTGATGTTTAACTAAGCCTTGATGCAATTGTGATTCTCTCCAGGAGGCCTTGAAGACATGAGGGTTGGACTTCCACCATTCCTGGGAGGACATCGAGAGCTGCCAGCCATAAAAGTGGGGTCACGGCTTTAGCTGTACCAGCAGTGCAGCCATGCCAGACCTCAGTAGTGGGTGCTGTCTGGATAGCAAGGACAACAGAAGTTTCTGATGGGTCTTGGATTCAAGTATATCCCGGGCCATTTGATATAGGAAGGTATCAGGGAGCCTAGGCAGGATACAATGGAGGGTGAATGGATGGTTTTGTTAGTTTGGTGAGGAGTGAGAAATGAGGTAAATCTCAGGGTGGAGAGGGGATGCTCCCCCAGAACACACAGCCCCACCTCTCCAAAGAATGCACCCTCTTTATGCTTTTCACATTTTAACCAGATAGATTATAAATCTGGTCTTGCAACGTCTTCCTGCCTGACCATGTCAACCAAATAAGAGCATGGACAGCTTAATATTCAGGTCACTCGACAAACTCTGTTGTCCATTGATTATTTCTTTAAAAATGGTGGGTTGACTGCCAATGTTAGTTCCCGGCTGCCTATCGTTTTATGGGGGCTGGGTTGGGGTGAGCAAGAAAGCAGTGAGCCAGCTGGCTACATATATAATTGTTTTTTTACATAACCTCTGTCCAAAGCTAGCCCAGCTGGGACATGTGGAATCTTGCTCATCTTTCATATCCTCATGACATAGCAAAATCTTTCCAAATTGGTGAATTACATTCATAGAATCCCTACAGTGTGGAAACAGGCCCTTTGGTCCAACACGTCCACGCCAACTCTCAGAGCATCCCACCCAGACCCATTCCCCTATAAACCCACTTAACCTACACACCCCGAACACTGCGGGCAAGTTAGCATGGCCAATCCACCTGTGGACTATGGGAGGAAACCGGAGAACCCAGAGGAAACCCACACAGACACGGGGAGAATATGCAAACTCCACACAGACAGTCTCCGAAGGGTGGAATTGAACCCAGGAACCTGGTGCTGTGAGGCAGCAGTGCTAACCGCTGTGTGTGCCGCCCCCAACTTTTGAAGGGCCATTGACTTAAATGTTAACTCTGTTTTTCCCCACACAGTTGCTGCCTAACCTGCTGCATATATTCAATATTATTTTTCTTTCTACTTTTGAAGGACAGTCACTAGTCTTACAGGGGTAAACATGACAGCAGATTTGTGTACCAATGGGTTCCACAGATGTTGACTCATTGCTCCTCTTAAGTATAAGATTCAAACTATGTTTATTTTCCATCAAACATATCCCATTTGTTCCCAACTGATATTAATACATAGATACTGCTATGACTTTATCTGTGCCCTTCCTCTGTGCCTTTGGATTTGCCTGGTGAGTCTTTTGTTGACTATTGTGAACAAATACTTCATGGAAAACAATGGGGTGAACGTTAACCACCCCCAAACCACTCACAGCCAAGGAGTAGATGAAAAGCATAAATGATTGATTGTTCAGTCAATGAGGTTCAATTATGCACTCTTCCATGATTTAACTGAGATCTATTTGGATGCTGGTGAGAAATCTAACTGCCAAACTCAAAGATTTCCTCACTGCAAGGAGTTCTCACTTGCGAAATTTTTATCCTTAGGAAATGTTGATTAGTTATTTTTAACTAACTTTTGATTTGATTTCAAACTTTCCTCAGAGTACTAATGGATGGGAGAAAGATGGGAATTGTGTAGCATTTCAGGTGGTATTTAAGTCTGACTTGTCCCATTGGGATTAATTTTGCTTATTGTGGTTATTGTATCAATATAATTTAGCAAATACCTGGGGCAGAGTACTTGTGTGGATGCAACCTTTGTGGAGCCTAGAAAATCGAACAAGATCAGAATGGAATGTGACTTCTATATGATTGACAGCACGGCAAAATGGGAAAAGATTTAACATCTTTGGCAGTATCAACACATGGTGAGATCAGATTCATATAGGTGAGAACTGCACAGGTTGGAGGACATAGGATCTCATTATTCATGTTTGGGTAAAGACAACATAGACAAGGGAAGATGAATGAAGGTGGGGCACTCATGATGAGACCAAGTGCTTACTTCTAGGAATGTTTCAGGAATCCCAAAGGTTCCTCAAGTGTGAAATATAACAAAACAAAACCCCTCAAACTACTTACACTGCTCTCACCAAGACTCCAAACATCTCTCCTTTAGTACTAAGTAGTTCTTCAGCAACTCACCTACCATTGTACACCAGCACAATGGGCCCTGCTGAGTGGGCTGCGATAATGATTAATCTGTGGAAGTGATGAAAGTCATCAAATTTTATTAACATAGTAATGAAAAGAAAACTTAACAGCATAATATTTTGTCAAACACCCATAAGCATAGCCATGGTGAATTACAATTTCTTCATCTTATCCATGTTATTGCTTTCATATGGTGGATCTAGTACAGTTTCAGGGTTGGTAAGCTTGCGTTGATGCCGGGGAAAATGTAGCAACAGAAGCTGAAGCAGTATATTGGGAGGAGAATTGAAAGCATTTCAAGCAGTGTTTTTATTTCCACATCTCCTTTTTCCATGTTTCTATTCTGTGCCAGTAAGGTATTTGTCATCCTGTTTAAGCTGACAAGACAAGTTGGCATCAAAAGTCTGCACAGCTGTGATCATGGACTTATCTAACAGCATCCTTCCAGGAATTCAGCTCACTCTTCAAATTAACCCATTGAAGTACAAGTGCGTGTGCTGCTTTACAGCTATGCTTTTTTGTGATGATACATCTAACAAAAAAAGGTTCTCTGAAGGATTACTCTCACGGAGCTCCGAAATACTTATTTACCCATTCAAAGGCAAGGGCACGAAATGGATCTGTGGGTGAGTGATTATGATCCATTTGATAGATTCTGTGCATTTGATAAAGGAGACTATGACACACTGCATCAGAATTGGGGTGACTGTCTGCACCAGATAGGTCAATGGCACGGTGACAAGTATACTGTGAAGGATAGCTTGATGTTCATGAAAATCGAATAGGTACAAGAATTGACATGATGGAGCACAAGACTGAGTGAGTGCAGAGGAATGTAATTTAGCTAGCAATTGAACTCTTTTCTTTAGCTGGTTCAGTCATTAAACGATTTTCTGCATTGTATCCACAAACAAAGTACAACACCAATGCTGTGAGAACACTATGTTTCTACTTCTTGCTGGGGAAAATGATATATTTCCTACTCCTGACTCTGTGGCCATTGCTCTATCTCCACCGTTCATCCTGAACAACTCCAATTTACACTTGGGGACGTTCTGTTTAAAACTGCAGAAATCATATCATACCTGCTGCACATCTTGGTGACATGAAACCCAGAAATCAAAATTAATAATTCAACAAAGTTGAGATTTCAGATTTTAAACAATTCCCAAGCCATTCCCAGCGAGTTCCCTTCCAAGCCACTCACCATCCTAACTGGAAAATATATCACCATTCCTTCAACATCACTGGGGCACCATCCTGAAATTCTCTCCCTGATGACATTATGGGTCAACCTAGCACATGGACTGTTGTGGTTCATGAAGGCAGATCACCACCACCTTCTCAAAGGCAGCTAGGGATGGGCAAAAAATGCCAGCCCAGTCAGCAGCACCCATATTCCATGAGTAAAAAGAAAAACTGGTTGAATTCCAGACTTTTTCACATGCAACTTCATCTCCCCTCTCAAAGTTACCTTCAGGTTAATACCAGGATCAAAGCTTCTGTTGAGAATGTACAACATTAAATCAATAGTTGTTTTGACATTTTGAATGTTTAGAATGAAAGTAGTGCTATTGATGCAAAAATACCCATTTAAAACATTAATCAATATAACTGTTTATAAAGCCAGCTGTTTTATTTGGTTTTCCTGGATGCTGAACTACATTATTTCTACACTCATGACAATGTAATAAAGAAGAAACAGTAGCAAGCATCTTAACGTTCAAGTTAATGTGTCTATTAAAGATTATAGCAACTTATGAATGTTATATCTGATTTTTCTGGGCCATTCTATTGTACTGGTTTGATTTCCCAGTCTATATTAACTCTGAATGCCCAGAAAGTGAATTATTGATAAAACAATAAACTGGAAAGACAACTGCTTGAAAGCTATTCTGCAAGGTGAGTATTAAACACTCTCAGCAGAGCAACAAATTACTTCACGGTACTAATTTTATTATTTCTTTTCATTGTGTGAGTCATGTTAAAGATTAGAAGAGATTTGTCTCCAGGTACCTTTTCCCACAGTGGGCTCTGTCTGTATACTATATTTGTGGAATCATTGTATCAGGAAGTGGAAATGTTAAGCCTCATTTTCACAGCCAAGGATTGAAGCATTTTACTGAAAGTTCAGATGACAATACAATTTAATTTATATTATTCTGTTTTCTTTTCTCTGAACATGGATTTGTTCCTGTCTCATTTTATTTGAAAAAAATTAAGATTTAAAATGAGAATTTAAAACTTGATTGCTGGCCCAGTAGAATAATAATTAACATGCACAGTTCACATCCGATGTGGATAAACACTTTGGTTCCATAAATGTGGAAGCCAACTGTGACCAACTTTGTTTGTTATTCATTTGGTCCGTGGGGTGCGGCCCCATTGTTAAAGAGCAAAGACATAAAACAGAATTATGTTCATACTTTTAGCCACTGTCTATTGGAAAAGTGAAATAAGGTCTTCCTGTTGATTTTCTGGAGCAGACCACATTTTGCTGACTAGGATGCCACAACAATATAGCAACATCTTTTTTTACGTATCATTTATATAGTGTCAGCATATTAACAAAATATCTCAAGGCTTTTCAGAAGAATGACATGGAGCAAAATTAGACACTGAGCCACATATTAGATCGGATAAGAAAAATCTTGATCAAAAGCAGGTCAAAGGAATGGCTATAAATATGATTTTAGAGCACTTTGAACCATTTCCATGGAAATTAATGAATAAATCCAAGTAAAATATTTACACAGTGTGGTGCCAGGAGCATTGGGTAGAAAAGTTTCTGACTGCGTTCTACAATTAGCCCAATTACCTTCTTTGTGAGTGGTGTGAGTTTGTGGAACTACAATTTGGGCTGTCTGTGGAAAGACCTGCAGATTGTTGTTACTATCACAGTTTAGATTGAGCCCATAAACTATATATTGTAATTGATGTTGAAACCGTATTTGTCATTGCATGTTACAGACAGGTAACATATTTGTTCTTTCTTTCTCATACTCATGTCTTTACCTCTGCTTTGAAGGGACCGACATTTTCTTTTGTTACTCTTCAACTTATGTTTATACAAGCTCTTATAACCATTTTTGTATTCCTGGCTAGCCTATTCTCATTTTCCTATTGTCTCAATACTAAATTTTAAATTGTCCTTTGCTTTTAATTCTCCCTATCCTCAGACTTACTACAATCGCATGCAACATTATAAGGTTCTTCCTTCAATTTAATGCCATCTTAATTTTCCTACTATGCCATGGATGCATCTTTCTTGCTGAGTTTTTGTTATTCATGGAGCATATTTTTGTTGAACATTTTTGGATAATTTCTTTTAAGTATTTCCAACTGTTATTCACCACCAAATCTTTTAATCTACTTGCCCATTGCCCTAACTCTTCCTTAATATCTATTGCTATTGGGTTGTTTAAGTTTAAGGTTTTTTTTTTTAATTAGAGAATATCACTCTTAAATTTGAATGGCATTTAATTGTTTGATCAATTATTTTCCTTGAGAATCTTTTACTGTAAGATTGCTAATTGAGTACTGCCTTGTCACATAACACTAAACTTAAAATTACGTTGTTATTTGCTGCTTCCGTAATCTATTTTGCACTTAACAAACTAATCTTCCAAACTACCTTTGCCAATTTGATTTTAAATGAAGGTTGAAGTTCCCCATGATTATTACTGCAAGCAAGGCAATGTTTTCTTGCCTACCATTCTATCACATGTTACAACTGCTGTTAAGTGGGCTATAAACTACTCACATCAGTGAGGTTGTTGACTTGCTCACCGAGCTGGCTTGTCCTCATTCACTTCTTGTTCTGTTGATTGCATTACGGTGGAGAACCATGCCTCTAGGAATTCCCGAGCGTGTCTATGTTTGGCTTGGGCTACTATGGTTACCTTGTCCCAGTCAAACCGATGTAATGCCCGTAATGCAATCAACAAACATATAGAAGTGGACCTCATATATAAACCCACAGAGATCAAAACCGGAAATGACACTACTTACCATAATGGATGAAACAGTATAAATTCCAAGCAGTGTAGAATAACACCACTTCATTGGAGGATCCTGATGATGTCACCTAGCGTGGTGACGAAACGTCTGAATGAGACCAAGTCAGCTCAGCGAGCAAGTCAACAACCTCACCCACAACCCGAGCTGCAGACCTTTGCCAAAACTTTACTCATATCAGTGCCTTTCTAACCCTTTCTATTCCCAATCTCCAACTATTCTGATTCTACTTATTTTTTGACCCACTGAATCAAGATTCTGTCTTACTGATGTCCTTATATCATCTTGCATTATCTAGGCTATTCTTTCTTTTCTATAATGCCTGTCTGTTGTGCACAATTTACTTCTTAATCTTAGTCACTGAGCAAGTCTCTGTGATGATGATAATAATAAATCAATTTAACTCCAATGATGTTGCTGGCTCATCTATCTTGTTGATTTGTGCATTCGTAGAAAGAACCTTACATTCAATTTAACTGCTATCCTTTGCATGGATCTTATTCGCTGATGCATTATTACTGTTGGGTTTACTTACCTTTTCTCTCCCACTATGTTTGTCTCTCTTCAAACATCTGTCCTTCACAAAGCATCCACAGATTGAGGAAACTGGGCCTACATTCTGCAGAGTTTAGAAGAATGACAAGCGATCTCATTGAAGCATACAGAATTCTTATGGGGCTCAACAGGAGAAAGGATGCTTTCCATGATGGGAATAAAAGATGAGAAAGAGCTGCAGCACAGAAGAGGTAGGAACAGAAGTAGGGCATTCAGCCCATTGAGTCTGCTCTGCCATTCAATGAGATCACCATTGTTCTGATAATCCTCAATTCCATTTTCCAGCCTTTTCCCCATAAACCTTGAATTTCTTACAGATAAAAATCTGTCTGATTCAGCCTTGGATATGCTTAGTGACCCAAACTTAGCCCTGTATGGTGAAGAATTCTACAGATTCACTACTCTCTGAGAGAAGAAATTTCTCCTTATTTCTGTCTTAAATATATGATGTTATATTCTAAGATTATGCTGTCTGGTTCTAGACTCTCTCTCCCAATAGCCTTTCCAAATATACTTTGTTAAGTCCCCTCCCCCAAGTATCTTGTATGTTTCGAAATTCCAATGTGTACTGCCCCAACCTACTCAACTTCTCCCCATAACAGTCCCTCCATACCTGGTATCAGCCTAGTGAACATTCTCTGGACTGTTTCCAATTCCACTATAACTTTCCTTACATAAGAGGCCCAATACTGTTCCAGGGCTAGAGGCCTGAGAAGATTGGGGATGGCCAGCAGGCTGCAGGCTCAGAACGAAACGGCCAGTGGCCTGGAGGTTAGGTGCAGAGTGGGACAGCCTGCATGTCCAGAGTAGAGTCGGGATGGTGGTTGGACTGGGGACCAGTGTGAGTAGTTAGTGGCTTGTGAGCCCGGCAGACCACATGTGGAAGCCTTCTGCATTGAACTACTGCAGGCTCTTTCTATAAAGACTGTAATGTTTATTTTTTTAACTTTAGTTCTTACTTTTTTTAACGTAGACTAGAATAACTGTAAGGTAATGTAACTTTTATTAATCGTTTTATTTTGTATCTTAGATTTGTACCTCGGTACTTTGTACCTAAGATGGTGTCATGTGGGACAACATTGTAAATTTTTCACTGTACTCCTGTATTTTTGTACTTGAATACACTTGACAATAAACTTAATTCTGTGTTCCTTCCGTAGTCTGATCCGTACCTTGTAAAGTTATAGCATAACCACCCTGACTTTATACTCGATTCCATTTAAAATGAAGCCCACCTTTCCAGTTGCCTTCCTTGTTGCCTGTCAAACCTGGATGCTAGTTTTTTGTGATCCATGGATGAGAACTGCCAAATCCCTTTGTTCTGTGATATTCTGCACTCTTTGTTAAAACAATATTCAGCTCTGCTATCCTTCTTGTCAAGATGCATAACCTTATATTTTGCCACATTATATTCCATCTACCAAGTCTCTACCCATTTACTTAACCAGTCCATATCCCTCTGCAGACTCTTTGTGTCATCCTTACTACTTACCTTTGCATTTACTCTTGTGTTATCTGCAAAATTAGCGAAAGTTCATTCACTTTTCTCATCCAATCACAAATATATATTGCAAATAATGTGATCACCCTAGCACTGATGCCTGTGGCACACCACTAGTTGCAGGTTGCCAACCTGAAGATGCCTCTCTTATTCCAACACTTTGTCTGCTATTAGTTAACCAATTCTCTATCCATATTAAATCACTACCTCCAAAGCCATGAACTCTTATCTTATTAAGTGGCTGAATGTGTGCTACCTTATCAAACACCTTCCATGTAAGACTGAGATAAGGAGGAATTTCTTCACACAGAGTAATGTGAACCTTTTAAACTTTAAACCCAAAAGGCTGTGAATGTTCAGTCATTTCAATACGTTCAAAACAAAGATTGATAGATTTCTAGTTACTAATGACATGAAGGGATATGGGCATAGTGTATGAATATGGCATTGAGATAGATGATCAGCCATGATCTAGAATGCCAGAGCAAGCTCAAGTGGCTGAATGATCTACTTTTCCTCCTACACTTGATATCATTGAGTAAATTCAATACAGAGGTTAATAATTTAGATATTAAAGTTATCAAGTTCTATAGGATGGTGCAGGGAATGGTGTTGAGATAGAATCGGTCTTCATCTACTTGAATGGCAGATCAGATTTGAGGGGCTGAATTACCTACTCTTGCTCCTAATTCTTATTGTTCCTATGTTACTGAATGGCTCAACTAACAATCCAGCAATTATTGTTGATCTGCCACCATTTTTTGGTTGGGTTTTTGCATTTAACAGTATGATTTTATCTGATGCAGCAATAATTATGTCAGCTTCCATAACATAAGGAGTGGACAAGTGTAATATAGTACTGGAAGATTCAATAGACATTTATTATATGCCCTGATATATGCATATGTTATAATCACAGACAATTCAGTCTCTGCACTAATATGAAAGGATATTTGATTACAGCCAGAAGCGCACCTCAATTGAGATGCTATGCTCCAAGTGATCTCAGATTACATGGAATCTGAGACTCTTACATTGATTAGGTCACATGCTGTGGAATGATGATGATATCGTGAGCATGTAATTTGATGGTGCACTGCACACCAACCGTGAGACTTAACACAACAATTTCCTTTCAGGCCCTGTATTTAATTTGGATCTTACATGGACCATAATACTTGGACTCTCCTAGATCCTACTGCAAATTCACTTTGTGAAGCTTTGCCTCTAGACCAATCTCCATTATTGCAATAAAAGTAAAATACCGCTGGTGCTGGAAATTCAAAATAAATCTGTTCGAAAGAAGAGCCACTTTAGATTCATAATGTTAACTCTGTTTCTCTTTCCACAAATTCCCTAAGACCTGCTGTGCTTCTCCAGCACTTTCTGTTTTTATTTATTTTTTTCCAAAACTGTCGAGGAATCCCAGAATTGTTAGCAAACTTTTCTTGTGCTTTTACAGTTTTTTTTCTTGCTTTGCATAAAATATAAAACAAAGGGTAGAGATAACAAGGTGTAGAGCTGGATGAACACAGCAGGCCAAGCAGCATCATAGGAGCAGGAAGGCTGACGTTTCGGCCCAAGACTAGCGATGTGTTTGCAAGGAGTGTTCTGGAGAGTGATGGTATAGCTCCATAAAGGTGGGCTCGTGTCAGAGCTCTTTCAGCTCACTCCACTCTCCAAAGGGAGTCACTTTCTTAGAGGTTCTGAGAAATCCCTGAAGTTCTGAGAAACAGTTCTGAGGAAGGGTCACCGGACCCGAAACGTTAACTCTGTTTTCTCCTTCACAGATGCTGCCAGACCTGCTGAGCTTTTCCAGCAACTTTGTTTTTGTACTTTCTTAGAGGTTATTTGTTGTAAAGGGTGAAATCACTGCCTGATTTTAAAAGGAGATGCTTTTTCCTCTTGCTAGGATCTTCCCCAGTCTCTTGATATCTTTCTTGGGCTAGGTACAATGCCTACCTGAGTTAATTGTGTTTGAGAATTCTTTATTTTCCAGAATTGAGAGCAATCCACTTGGCCTGGTACGATTTTCAGAAAGGCGTGACTTTCTTCCAGTCTATGGAATAATCAGGGGGTTTGTGATTGCCTTTTCTGGGGGCTAAGAGGACAGAAGTGAAAAATGGAATTGTTTTTGAGGTTCTGCTCATAATATCCATCAGTTATATGGTAATAATTAAAAGCCCTAATTCCTTGTTGCAGGATCAGCTAATGATAATATTGAAATCGCGGAGGCTGAATGCTCCATATTTGCTGAGCTGAAGATATTTTTTTGGCTTATGATGAGAAGCTGAATCATTTTGTGCTGGTCTCCCAAAGTTGTTGAACTGATCTTCGCTCAGACCACTTGAAAAAGATTGAGAGAAAGAAAATACGTCAAGAACATGCCAGTCAAAGTAGAAAGTAGAAGATATTTCCCCTCACAGATCGAACATGTTATCTAAATTTTTAAACGCAGATTGATTTTGATAGAATTTGAAGCGTATCAATGTTGACGATGTTCTTGATTTTGGCTCAACTGGTTGTTAATGTCATTGTAAAACAAAGACTCATCACAGACACGGAACATTCACTCTTTCTTTCTTCATTATTGCTACCTGATCTAATAAGTATTTTCAGTATTTTCTTTTTCATTTTCATCATTTTGATTTATTGATTATTTTATTTTAAAATTGATTTATTCAGGATACTGTGGTCAATGTCTTGAATCTTCATCAGCTGTGTTAACATTCAAATTAATAAATTCAATTTGATGAACTTAATTACAGACTTAATTATATGAACTGCTATTACATCGTTATTAAGCAGTCCCTCAAGCCTCTTTTCCAAATGATTTGTTGGATTCTGAAATGGCTAGTAACTCTAAAGCTGACAGACGCTTGCACATGTGGGTGATGTGGTGTTTCAGGGTTAGGAGTGTAGGTTTCTTAGAAGTTTGTGAACACTTTGTGATTTCTCTTTTCCATCTTTACATGCTCCTGGTGCCTTCCAGAATGAGCATTACCTATGTTGATTGGTTACAAGTTAGGATTTCCAATGAGTCAGCAAATATGTTTGACTTCTTCAAGGATACTATTGAGAATAACCAGGGAATTTCCTGCCTAGACCAGGTTCCAAGTAGAGCAATTGTAATGGGAATCTGATGGCAAGGGAAAAAATGAACTGTTCAGTTCAATAGATCTGGTTTTGCGTGATTAGCGCTTTGATGTTTGGCAAGTTGGTTTGAGAGAGGACGTTACAGTTTGACTACCTTTCATGTCCCTGGATTTGAAGTATCTATATCATTGCACCAACTTTCTTTTCTATCTTCTTTGATGCTGTACAATACGAGAAATAACTACAAAGAGGCCAGTATCCCATCAACAGATCACCCTTTATTTACATGTGTACTGTACATAGGCTGTGACCAGCCAGCTCAAAGGCAACCCTTAGACTGTGGAGACCTTCTGAACCACCTGTTTATATCTGTCAGCCAGGACTCCCTGATGGGCGCCGGTTAACAACTCCAATCAAGAATGTCTTGGTCAATCAGATCCTCCTGGCCATGGCTCTAATCACTACAATACCTTACCTCCAGCAAATGATCCAAACAGACAATCTACAGAACAGACAGGAAATTGTACAATTTACAACACCTTCAAACCAAAAGTAAAACTACTCCAACTTTAGCTATAGGAGATAAAAGGTACTGCAGATGCTGGAGAATCCGAGAT
>JAHRHZ010000268.1:31563795-31575028 GCA_024137785.1 Ginglymostoma cirratum | reverse complement strand
AAGCTTGACGTTTCGGGCCTAGACCCTTCAAGGGTCTAGGCCCGAAACGTCAAGCTTTCCTGCTCCTCTGATGCTGCTTGGCCTGCTGTGTTCATCCAGCCCCACACCAACTTTAGCTATACAGCTTTGTAAATGACAATTGTTTGAGCATTTACTCAGATGCTGATCTCTCAGGTTACCGCTGACTCCTTTGAAGGATCTGAGAAAATGCATCTTGCACTAAATACCTAAAAAACCAAGGTCCTCTTCCAATCAGCGCCTATTGCAAAACACTTCCCACTGAAGTTTAACTTCAACAGCAGGATGCTGGAAAATGTGCATTACTTTCACATCTTCTCAGCCTCTTCTCATTAAGGGCAAACATGGACAGTGAAGTTTATTACTGCCCTCAAAGTGCCAGCTCAGCATTCAGCTGACTGATAAAAAAGAGGACTTGACCTCGAGGGTCTCAAAGACGAGACTCTGTTCTATGGTCTATCAGGCAGCAGTGATCCACATGTTGCTAGATGCTTCAGAGACTTAAAAGCTACAGCAGGCACCTCAAAGCACTGGGAATCGACGTCTTCACCATTAAATATTGTGAGGTTGGGGTAGCCTTCATATTACCTGTAAAGTTCAAACTGTAAACATGATCATGTTGGTAGACATTGGTAATTTACAAAAACCAATTTAAATGTATTTCAGAGGAGTTAAGCAAAGGTTGACTATCAGATCTTACCCCTATGATAATATTATTTCTCATGGCTCCACAATATTCCCCTGCACTTTGACAGATAGAATGGAGGCGCACATAGTCATTTCACAAAATTTCCATACTAAATCTATCTGTTTTTATTTGAGGGATATGGGCATGACTGGCTGTGCCAGCATTTATTAACCTTAGGTACCTTGGAGAGGGTGGTGTTGAGCTACATCATTAAATCACTGCAATCCTTTTGGTGTAGATACACACACAATGCTGTTAGGGAGGAAGTTCTATGGTTTTGGGTCAGTGACAATGAATGAAAGGTGATATATTTCCAAGTTAGGATGGCTGGTACTCCCATATATCTAGTGCTCTTGTCCTTCTAGATGAGAAAAAGTTGTGGGTTTGAAAGATGTTGTCTTAAGTGCTTTTGTGAGTTTCGGCAGTGCAGCTTGTAAACGATACATGATGCTTTAGTTGAGCATTGGTGATAGAGAGAGGGCAAGTGATGTCAACCAAGCAGGCTGCTTTGCCCTGAATAGTGTCAAGCTTCCTGGGTGTTGTTGGAGCTGCACTCATCCAGTGGGGAATATCCCATTACATTCCTGACTTGTGCCTTCTGACTCTGAGGAGTCAAGAGATGAGTTACTCACTGCAGAATTCCAATCTTCTGACTTGCTCTTGTAGCCATAGTATTTATATGGTTACTTCAGTTTGTCCATTGATTAACAGTCTGGGAAGGTAGTTCATCACCATGTAAATGTATGGCAGTCGGCTAGCTCAGTTGGCTGGACAAGTAGTTTGCAATTCTGTAACACCAACAGTGTGGTTTCAATTTCTGCACTGGCTGAGATCACCATGAATGTCCTGTCTTCTTGATCTTGCCCCTTGCCTGAGGCATGGTGACGCTCAGGTTAAACAACCATCTCTTTCTAATGAGAGAGCAGCCCTGCCTTCCTCCTTACTTATAGTTTATACTTATACTTTACTAGATAAGCAACGAAAGTGCGCCAGTCAATGTGTGACGTCTGACTTTAATGTGACACAATCAAGGTAGTCATCCTCCCTTATTCCTTTGTTCTTCAAAAGAAAAGTTTATAGTAGAATTCCCAAAAGAAAATTTTACTGTTGCTATCCTAGTATATCAAAAAAGCAGATTATATAAGAGAAAAATAACAAAAACAAACTTCACAACTATTGGTATAAACCAGAAAATCCATTTCCATAAATGAAATGGCTTCTAGGGACATTCAACATCAATTTTCCATGGATTGGTGGATTCAGCAATGACTGAGTGCTATACTGAAATAAATGCCAAGAGATTGTGTGGATTTCTAAAATACGTTTTTTTCTAAATTTAGCAAACTCAACATGAACAGACACTTTCAATGTCAGTAACAGAACCTGACTGTGAAATTGCATAGGACAATAAATAGACAGAAATATCTATGTCGCAAGTAGCCACTCAAATTTCAAATGTGTAAGCCCAGTTTTGAACTTTTTTCAAAGCAAAACCAACTGAAAAATTTATTCTGATATATTGCCTATTCCTTGTTGAAATCGTCATCCGATTAATTATAAAATGAAGCAATCGAGCCTGTTTTCCCTCAAAAAACTCAGACTTGTCTTCAACTGCTAGTCTCAGGAGCTCAAGCACATCTGAAGAATGCTGCTGCTGTTTCCCTTTTGATAGCCTGTTCATATATTTCAGTTTTAGGTGCTGGTGGCCTACCCTATGTTAATCACATTTTCTACCCTTTCTGGCCAATTTCTGACTGAAATGTATCTTCCCTGCCCATGACTTTGTTTCATGATGGTTGTCTTTAACTCATATATCACAATAAGAGGGATAAAACGTCCTTTCAACTGAAGCATGTCGACTTGGAAACCTCTACCACAAGAGATCCCTGAGACCACCACTTACCTTGGCTATTGTCTATGTTTACCCCTATCACTGGCAACTAAAAGTTTCATTCAAAGAAATGGAAACGACATTCTGCTAGAGTTTCACAATTCTATACCTGCTAATTCCATAACATTCCTAAACTATGATTATTGCTAATCAGAAAGTTTCTGATCCACAAAATCCAGAAAATTTATTAGAAAGTATGTGAGATACGTATTATATATAAATATATATAAATAAGTTTTCTTTATTTGACCCTATCACTAATAAAACAGAAGGGAGTAAACTTTTACATATATGGTCTTTAGTTAAGATGTTTTGGATACTTCACTCGGTGTATCTGGGACAATTTGTTATTGCATCTTGTGGTACTAATAACTAATAGTTTGTGGCTGGGGTAGAGTGTTGCCACAACTCCAACTTTCTATACTATGTCTAAGGACTTGAGACCGCTATGCAGTCTTAAAAAGAAGAGGCAGTTGTCTTAACGACAGAATGCAGTTTATCAAATAGTAGTATTAGCTATACCAACTAGTTAAGTACATTTATTAAGACCAACAGGAACCAAAGATGACACACCTGACCTCCTTCACCTACCTCAAAGATGTTGAGCTAAAGGCTCAAAGTGAAAACAGCTGACTGTAAATTACTTACACAGTTTCTCGTCATGTATGTTCTTTGGACTGCAGAGCTGCTTGTGTACTTTTAATTTTGGCATGTATTACAAAGTACCATATAGTTTCATCTTGGTAGGATTTAACTTCTGTTTCTTCAGTTTGATATCTAAGCAGGATAGTTGTTCTTGTAACTCTTGAAATTGACCAAAATAATTTCTGTCAAACTTGGTTCCATATAATTTCTCATAGGAATATTTCTTGTATATTATATCTTGTATAACTGTTCTACAGTATTGAGATTTTTCACACATAGCTACCATTTTTGCTGCTCTGAAGCTGTGGCCTGCTTCTGCACATCTTTCTGGTTGATGATCAGTGGCTAGTGGTGTGCCTCAGGGATCAGTGTTGGGACCATAATTGGTTACAATTTACATAGATGATTTAGAGTCAAAGTTTGCAGATGAAATTAAGATAAGTGGTAGAGCAAAGCCTGAGCATATCACTGAAAGTCTTCAGAGGAATATAGATAGGTTAAGTGAGTGAGAAAGGATGTGGCAGATGGAGTACAGTGTTGGTAAATGTGAGGTCATCTATCTTGATAGGAATAACAGCAAAATAGACTATTATTTAAATGGTGAAAAATTGCAGCATGCTGCTGTACAGAGGGATCTTGGTGTCCTTGCGCATGAATCACACAACGTTGATTTGCAGCAGATAGTTAAGAAGGCAAACATGATATTGTCCTTCATTGATAGAGGGATGGAGTATAAAAACAGGGAGATTATGCTGTAGCTGTATAGGCTGCCAGTGAGGCCAGACCTGGAATACTATGTACAGTTTTGGTCTCCTTACTTGAGAAAGGACGTACTAGCACTGAAGGGAGTGCAGAGGAGGTTCAATCTGTTGATTTCATAATTGAGAGGGTTACCTTATGAGGAAAGACTGAGTAGCCTGGGGCTATACTCATTAGAATTTAGAAAAATGAGAGGGGATATTACAGAAACATACAAAATTATGAAGGGAATAGATGAGATAGAAATAGGAAGGTTGTTTCCACTGGTGGGTGAAACTGGAACTAGGGGGCATAGCTTCAAAATAAGGGGGAGCAGATTTAGGACTGTATTAAGGAGGAACTTCTTCACCTAAACGGTTGTGAATCTGTGAAGTTCCCTGGCCAGTGAAGCAGTTGAAGTTACTTTGTTGAATGTTTTTAAGGAAAAGATAGATAGATTTTTGCACAGTAAAGGGTTTAAGAGTTATGGTAAGCGGGTACGTAAATGGAACTGAATCCATGAAAAGATCAGCCATGATCTTATTGAATGGCAGAGCAGGCTAGCTAGGCCAGATGGCCTATTTCTGTTTCTATTTCTTATGTTCTTATGTTCTGAAATTGACCAATATTTTTACAGATCCACAGTTCTTTTGACATAACGGTGCACTGCCGATAACTGTAAGACAGATTTATTCTACAACACTGACATTTCTCTTAGTCAATGTTCTCTGTAAAATGCATGGCTGTGCAGCAGCTGGAAAACCCCTTACACATTTCATCAGCTTCTATTGTATGACTTCTGCTCTGTTTTAAACATACCATGCACAGATTTTGGAGGACCATGCTCGAAGAACAACAATTATGGGCAACATTGAGCTTAGCATCTGTTGCTTGGTCATAACTGTTGCTAGCATGATACATGAATCTCTGGAGTGTCTATATCTTATAAAATGGACTGGTTCTATTGGACTCCTGTAGTAAAGTTGTCCTTCTCCTCTCTGATGTGTCTAAGTTTTTCTGTTTTCTGCTTCCATCACAATTTAGATAGCTTCACTGAAGTCAAAATTTCCTTGAATTGTAATATATCTGGCAAAGACTTACCAATGATACTGACCATTGTATTTCTTATAAATTCTGATTTCAATGCTCCATATAGTCATAGTTTTCTACTAGTCTGTAGGGATCATTGTTCAACATATCTACAGAACCACCTGATGCCAAACCCTTCTGTTAAATTTTGCATTTTTAAGAATTCTACTTGTTCTCAGATTGACGTAATTATCAAAAGTTGTTAAGACCATTTCCAACTTAAATGCACCTTATTTTATATTTTGGAAATTTATAACATCATCAATATGAATGATGAATAAAACAGTGCAATTATTTGTTCAACTTGAGAATTAGTATTTTTAATTGCTAATGCACTGATTGTTAAGTGATTTAAATATAAGCTTTTAATCAAACTGTGCTTGTTTTGTCCTTTTATTCCAATTCTCCAAAAAGTTTCTGTTGCATTTTTCAATCTGTGTCTTCGCTGGAATTGGCAGTCTTGTATTTGAATATTCCAGAGTAAGAGTTCATACACAAAAGCTTCTTATATACCCTTTCCGTGAGCGGTCTCTAATTTAGAGTTTTTGCAAAATTCTCTGTTTTTGTTTCAAATTTCAACTATCTGCAATAACTTGTTTTCATTTGAGAACATTTCGGAGTATTGCTCCAGATTTGGGTCTGCCAGAAATACCCCCACCTGAGTTTAGTGATCTCAAACACTTACCCAAACAGCCGTGTCACCTGCTCTTTGCGGAAGTTAATTCCTACTGTGGTAGCAGGACCCAGGAGTGTAACAATGAATTGTTTGCTTACTGGACTAAATTTCCAGGTCTTGTGCACATATGGTTTTTCAATCTCAGCAAAAGGCATACTGAAGTTAACAGTGGGCAAGGCAACACTTGATTTAATTCATTAAATATTTTAGTACACATTAAACAAAACATACAGAGCATCGATACGGTGAAAGACATTTGGCATAATTTATGTTTGTGAACTATACAAAAGAATATGCATACATTAGCTCACTTTGGTGTTTTGTCATATTCTGTGTAAAATAACATTGCTTTGTCCACCTTGTCCTTGAGCTCAGCACTCCTTCATACTGTTGTATGAGTTTTTATTGTATCTCTCTAAGTTACAGATCAAAAGGATTTGTAAACACCAAGGTACTAGATAAAAGTGAAATATTGCAGGTATTGATGATCTGAAATAAAAATGTACAGTGTTGGAAAAAATCTGCAGGTCTGGCAACATTTATATAGAGAAAGAGATTTAACATTATGAATTCAGTATGACTGTTGTTCAGAACTGGGTACCAGATGTTTTGCGAAATGACCAGCCATTACTCATGAATAGCTTGATGCATTGTCTCAGAAAGATAGTGTCCTATCTCACTTTTTTAATTATCATACATCAGCCAATGAAATTACAACACAAAAAGGCATGAGGCTGTAAAGGCTAACGCCACCTAGGCAGCCTTTGCTCAGAACACAATTACATTTTAAATTGTTTATGGCCAACTCTTCACCATTGGGAAATAGCCAAGGAATCCTGAAGTGTGACAAGTATGTCTGAGCAAAGTACAATGCATCACTGAAAATTGACAGTTACTAGAGTTTCACCTTGAACATCTGCAAAAGCAGCTCTGGGAACAGGCAACCTAAGTGCAAGCGCAGAGAGTCCAGATTGTTTTCTAATCATTCCTCTCTTGGCAAAAAGACTTGCACTCTTAACAATGCAGGACACAATTGAGGAGAATCTTGCTGAAGGCACAAAACCAAAAATAGCAAAGGAAGAAGAAAGTTATGTTGAAATCTTAAAATACTGCAGCAAAAACAAGGCCGAAAAGGCAGTGAGGGCAGAGAGAGAGGTCAACCTAAAGTGGAATAACTGTGCAAATTACAACAGAAGTTATTGTCGTACCCATGCTGAATACAAAACAGCGTGAATGTACGTAATATTTTTTGTGATGAGTTGGGGTCTGTGGGGGTGCACGAATGGGATTAAACAAGGTGAAATACTGACTATTAAGGCAGACCAATAGTTAAAATCTACGATTAAACCGAAGTCAAATGTTTTCTAGGCGTTTGTGCCAAAAACTACATTAAACACACAGCCTGACACAGAGCAGATTTTGTTTTTATATGTTCCAGAATGTGATGAAGATGTAGAGCAGACACAGCCAGCTAAATAGAGGCAGCAAACAGTTGTAACCTTGGTCATTTCAGTTTTTCAGCACAAACATTATAGCATGAAGACTTTATTCCCCTAAGTATTTTAAAGCTAACTGGTGAAAATATTTATTATTTGGTTACAAATCAGTAATTCACACTGTCACCTTCTATATGTTGCATAGCTTAGAATTTTGTATCAGAACCACTTACAAATAACAGCATTTGTAACTTCAGCATAGTGATGTCTGATTCAACTTAAAATTCCACATGCATAAGAAATCAAAATTCTGTTTCCCATAAGGCATGTCTTCAGCAAAATGCAAAAGGTAATTATATTCAGCGAAACGGGTGTCACAAGTCCATAACTGAATGCTGAACAAAATAATCTAATAAAACGTCTATAAAAACTTACAGGAGGTCACCTCAACATCCACACGATATTCTTTTATATTGTTCATTTAACAAGCACTTCAAGTCTCTCAAGAATTTCATTCTCTTAGTGTACTTTTAAAATAGTCCAACTGTGAAAGGTAATTTTGAAAAGTCATTTCATATTACATCTGGCTGATTTTGTATCACTTTTACAAGCTCATGAATGGAGTTATGTAAATGATTGTCATTTGACAAAACGCTTAGCAACGGAAAGACTGCACAACACATAATACATTTTTCATACTTTTTGTAAAGCAATGAAAAAAGATGACGAAATGCTTTGCTAGAGCTTTTAGTTGCTGATACTTAAGTAATATTGGTGCGTTTATCATTTTTAAAATTTATCGGTGCTTGATTATTTTTTGCTAATAAATAATATTTATGTTATCAACATGCAGTAAGCTAATTCCTTGTATAAAATGTGAATACACAGGCTTATTAGAGGTGAAGTTGTGATGTTGGTAATGAGTTCATTGATATTTTGTGTGAAATTCTGTTGCTATTTAAAGAAAGAGCAATAACACATTCAAATAAGCAGCAGAAGAATTTTTGTTTGTTTGGATTAGAATCACAAGGGGTGATGGAGAAAATGAAAGTTTATAATGGAGAAGCTGGGATGTTATTACTGGACCAGACAAAAATGCTCAATAAGCCTCAAAATGTGCTCTGTCTTATGACTAGAGTGCACAGCAGGCAGTTCAGAAACATGTCAACAACTGTGAGAACGTTATGCTGCAACAATGTAGTTTAAAGGGGCTTTGTCGTGGATTGGAAGTATTTGTGCTGAATTGTTTCCTGGAGCAGCCACTTCAGAGCTGCCATGTCAACTGTCAGAGTAAGTCTATATTGTGGCAGTGGTGATACATCCTGCAATTCACAGTGACCTACTCAAAGGCATGTTGGTGTTATATTAGAAATAAAATATCACGTGGAGTAAAAAACATGTTGACGCTCCATTAGTTCTCAGTAGAAAATCACTGCTTTTTTAAGCATACCACTGTGAATTCCCAGTTCATAAGCCCAGTGTCAGCTTTAACAGTATGTTTATACCTAATGTACATTGGTTAGCAAAATAATTCATTTCACTAAATTTAAGTTTTAGAGTGAAAATACTTTGCTTTTCTTCATTTCCTTTGCCACACTGATGGTATTTTGCACCATATGCATGACAAAGAGGAAAAGACATTGGGATAAAGAGAGGTGTTTTCTATAACAAAGATGGGGATTTCAATGTCAGTCAATCCAGGACATGCACTTGCATGTCTACCTGATCAATCCCTCAGAAAGGAAACAGTGCAGATGAAAATTAAAATTTTCAATACTAATGATAAATGAAATGAATGCTGAATGGCATTATTTACATTTAGATAATTTACTTTCACTAACTTTCTGCTATTTATCAAAGCAATATGAGTCAAATGTTCAACTTCAGCAGCTCATTATGCATACTGTCTAACTTTAAATGGAAACAAAATTGGATTGATGGCAACCAATCAGCCACCAGATCAAAGTTGAGAATTTTACGCCATGCCTCTGTTCTATTAGCTTAATATTTGATGTAAAGTAAACTGGTTAGATGAAGGGCCAAAAATCCTACTCTTGTGCATCGTGAGTTTTGTTACTGGAGGGACAAAAACATGGGGGCAATCTAGTTCTATCCAAATTTCATTGTAAGCAAAAGAATCCAGGAAATTCTAGTGCTGCAAATTAAAGATGGATTTTCAGCTTTTGGTTATCAGTGGAGTTGAATGGATAATATTGAATATTAATTTAGTCAAACTTTAGATTTAAAACATGTTTTCAAGAAATGATAATGTTCATATTCTAATCCTAGTGGTTGTGTAACACTAAAAGAGCTTCCATCATCACTGAGTTTGATTACAATTTTGATGTTATAATTGGTTTTATCCCTCTTTATATGGCATGTTCTATGTTTCAACGTGTTCTTTTGGGTTTCTATTTTTCCCTTAAGTTCTGACTATGTCTTCATACTGTGTCAAAACAACCATTTCCAATGACCAATTACTTTAGCCCAATTACTGAACCATTGTTGAGACTCCCTTGAGATCATCCTGGAATCTTGAAATAAAGCAACTTTCTTTGAAAGAATGCGATGGTAATGAAGAAGGCCTCTGTCCACTGAGGCTGCTTCAGGCTGATACTCATCAGTTCCCAGCACTCTTTGTAGTGGGCCTTTCTGGAAATAATGGGGAGACGCTTGTAGTGGAAGTAGATTTCCAGGATCAAATAAAGGTCAAGGGATAAGAGTTTAATGGTGAAAGCAAACACCAAAAAAAAGTAAGTAATCAATGTGTCTAAAAAGTGGCAATCTCAGGTGAACTGCAATTAGTCTTATTATGCTTCAGTCCCTGAGGACAGGACTCCAATGCTCCTTCAGCACATAATGGCACCTTCAGGATGTTTGGCTAGACTAATGTGTACTCCTGTCATAAATGGAGCTGTCACTTTGGAGTGCAGAATTAAACCTGGCGCACAAAGAGACCACAAAGGCATTGTGATGGGAAGACTATCAAAATTACTTCAATATTTGGGAAAGTATCTTTCTGGTATTGAAATTTTTTTGAACGTCAGTTTGAATCTAGTTATAAATTCCAATTCTTAGTGTTAAAAATAACTTGATGGAATGTCTAATATTTGAAAAGCATATGGTTAAAAAAAGTAGTGACGGTTATCCATATCCATTCACTTCTGATCAAGGTCATTAAGAAAGTGCACTGGACTTCTGATTTGATTTGATTTTTTTTTATTGTCACATGTACTGAAATACAGTGAAAACCAGACAAATCATACCTTACATAAGTACATTAGGATAATAGAACAAAATGCAGAACATAGCGTTACAGTGACAGAGAAGATGCAGAGAAGGATCAACTGTAATTTCAGAGAGGTCTGTTCATAAGTTTAATAACAGCAGGGAAGTAGCTGTTCGTCTCTGAATCTGTTGATACATGTTTTCAAATGTTTGTATTTTCTGCCTGATGGAAGGAGGTGGAAGAGAGTATAATCAGGGTGGAAGGGATCTTTGATTATGTTAGCTGTTTTCCTGAGGCAGTGGGAAATGTAGACAGAGACAATGAAAAGAAGGCTGGTTTTTGTGATGGACTGGGCTACATTCACAACTGTCTGTAATTTTTTGTGGTCTTGGGCAAAGCAATTGCCATACCAAGCTATGATGCATCCAATTAGGATGCTTTCTGTGGTGCATCCATAAAAATTGGCAAGTCACTGTGGACTTGTTGAATTTCCTTAGCCTACTGAGGAAGTAGAGGCAATGGTGTGTTTTCTTGACTGTAAAGTCGACATGGATGGACCAGGAGACTGTTGGTGATATTTGCTCCTAGGAACTTGAAGCTCTTGATAAACTCAATCTCAGCACCATTGAGACAGACAGGGGCATGTCCCCCACTTCACTTCCTGAAGTTGATGGTCTGCTGACATTGAGGAAGAGCTTGCTGTCTTTACACCTGCATAGGTACTCAATAATAGACATAAAAGGTACTGCAGATGCTGGAGAATCCGAGATAACAAGATGTGGGGCTGGGTGAACACAGCAGGCCAAGCAGCATCATAGGAGCA
>JAHRHZ010000268.1:31545802-31563395 GCA_024137785.1 Ginglymostoma cirratum | reverse complement strand
CCAGCCCCACACCTTGTTATCTTAGATACTCAATAATGTTCCGTTTTGCAATTTGTGTGAGTAGATGTATAGTACGAAGAGCAACTGTACCTCCTTTCAAACAACTTTTGGGATTTTACTGATGCACCATTTTCACAAGAGCACATACTACTTCTGTGCATTACTTCACCAGAAGTGAATCCCATGGGGATTTAGTTTCTCTTGCCTAACATCCAACTGCTAAATTTGTAAACTATAAACTCAAATAAGGTTTTGACAGAGTGGATACAGAGAGAATAAAACTTACCCCAAAACTGGTAAGAATGTGGAATCCATTACCACACGTAATGGTTGGAGCAGATAGCATAAAAGTATTGAAAGGAAATTAATGATTACCCTGATGGATTTGGATGAGAAAGGAAGAGAGAAAGCTTGAGTGGAACGTAAGTGGCAGCAGGAACTGGTTAAGCCAAATGACATGCTTCTGTGCCATGTTCCTATATAAACCCACAATTAGACAACATAAATCAATGTTTTATAGTTATTGTAGCTTGAAATGTTGATGGCCACTTCTTTGCTAGCTATATTATTATTTGATTATGATTAAGTACACAACTGTAGCGCACATGCACAGAGAAACACAAAATTTTGGCCCTCTACCCTTGAAATATTCTAATTTATATTTAACTATTCCGTCCTATTCATCTCCTTTGTTACATGCTACTCAAAAGCCAAAATCACAGACAAGCAAATTACTCTCTGACCTCTTCATTGCTGTTCATGAATTGACAATACCAAGTGGTGTATGACAGCAACCAGCTTATTTGTGTGATGGAGGCACCTGTACCTATCATCTCATGAGCTGTAAAACTTCACTTTACTGAAGTCAGAGCACTACATTTTGCTTGTACCTTTGACAGTCAGAGAAGGGATGCACCAACCAAAATAAATTTGATGAACTACAAGGTCAAAATTTGAATGGAAAATGTCATCATTACAAATAAATTCAAAATAACAGTTAAGATTACATCAGATTTCAGCCTCAGCTCATCACTGTGTTAATAAACCAGTTAACATCAAAAACAATTGCTAACCCAAACTCTTTTCACCCCAGAAACTGGGTAGATGGGCACTTAAAAATGAAGGCGGTTGACCTAACTTGAAGTTGATTCATTTGTGCAACATCTGAATTCAGATTTCTATTAGATGAAGTAATCAGCAAAAGTAGACAAAGGTTACTTTTGCAAATTTTGAAGCCTGTTACAGAATCCCAAGTGTGCTTCAAGATGAGTCACCAAGTTTCCCATTGGGCTGAAGCAGATCAACAGCTCAGCTTCAGACGGAAAAGGCTTCTCAAACTAAGAGTAAAACCTTCCTTAAGGGGCCAGAAGGAACATTTATTCTCCAAACCCCACGAGGAAAGTCAAATCCTGCTTTCTCTTGAGTTCAGCACAGGATCACTCCAACCACATCCAACCATCATTAGATTATGGTGAACATTCCCCATTCTTTTACCATTTGGTTTGATGCAACATTCTGCCAAAATTTGGTAGGGTTCAGTTCAAACTGTAATTTCCACCAAGTTTCATGAAGGGTTTCTCTCCTCAAGGCCTTGCGAGATATCTCATGTTTTAATCCCAAATTTGCCTCATTAACCACATACCATGCCCATATGGTGCCCCTCTCGATTGATGCTAGCCCACTTCTCTCATTCAACATAGCTGGAAGTAATCACAACTGCCAGGATGTCCTAGGATATACTGACATCCCTGGCACTGTTAACATATTTGAAAGGCCATTGCATACCAGTTCAGGAATTAGTAGTCAAGAGGTACCTTGCACTTTTGGAGGCAATCCCCTCAGGCATGGCTGAGAAGACAAAATTGGTATCTGGCTTTGGAATAGGCATCTGGAGGCACACATGGATGAGTTGGTACACAGGAAAACACAACAGCAGACACTGCCAGCCTGGTCCAAAATTGCAATCAAAGTCAGTGAAGTTTTCATGATCTATAGAAATGCCCGTCAGAGCAGGAAGGTGAATAACTTCTCGACTCTGTCAAGGTGACTGCCACCATCTTCTCTCAGATACTTCACACCCAGTCTAACTGCTGCTGCACTCACTTCCCACTAAGGCTCCACCACTATCGTGGTTGCATGCAACATCTTCACCCATTCATACTCACCCATCCAATCCCCCTCACCCTGCATACCATCTATGCTGCCTACTCACTCACTTGGGACACCTCATCTCTTTTCCCCTCAACCTGCACCAATACGAGCATAGATGTGCCACCCACTTTCATGTCACTCAATCCATTCCTTTCTCTCATTCCAGTAGAATTGGCTTGTAACTGGGCCATAAAGGCCAAGGAGGATTGTGGAGAGCTGTATATTAATCTCCTCACCCTCTCCAAGGAGAGGACCTTGCTGCTGGTTGGTAAAGATCTGGAATGCTCATGTGTGCATTCGAAAACCTCAATGGCCTAACAACCAAATAAGGGTATTGTTCATTACCATCTAACTCTTGGCGTTACTGTCACCGGGCATTTAATGTTGACAGGCCACAACCTCTTCCTCTTGGTCATGACAAATTCTCTTTTTTTTGTCTCCTGCAGACACCAATGTATGTCCAGCATGTTCACCATCAAGAGGCCAGCTCCACAACCCACGCCCTCATTTACCTTTCAGGAAGACAGCACAAATGTCTCAGAGGAAGCATCTGTAAAGCTGCTTTCAACAAACCCCACCAGGTCAGATACTGACGCGTCAGTGGGTATTTTAACAACATTAGAGTAAGGTGGTGCCTTCTGGTGAGCGCTTCATTGCCACATTTTCACAGATGGCCAAGGAAGAAACATCCCAGCTTGCTGGCAATTGGAGGACTGCTACAGACGAGACACTTGCACAGCCCCAGGCAAGATTGGACCTTATGGAGTCAACAATTAGGGACTTCATTGATGTACACATACAGACATAGGGGCAGACAGGTTTGTCAGGGGCACTGAGTGACCTGACTCAAAGGCTGCAAGACGGCAATAACATGGGTGGGACTCTGCTGCCTCAGGCATTCAAGCGTTTGGTTACCTCAAAGGGCAGATTGGCAGCTGCCATGGAGAAACTGTCGCAGCAATCTCAGTGACTGCCTGATAGGCACACAACCCTGCACATTCATCGTTCCGGTCATTGGCGCTTAGCATCAGTTGCTTAGCAAGACAGGGACAAGTGACCTTGACCTAACTGCAGGTGCAGCTTTCTCACAAAGAGATGGGCTGGGGGTTGGGGGGGAGGTGGCGGCAGTAGGCACTCAGCCCCAGGAGGAACCACATACAGACCTTCAGGTATCTCCTCTCAGGATACGTAAAGTTTCATCTCTACACTGTTTCAACCATGTGGGATGTTGAGCCAAGAAGGGAGCACTCTCCTCTGACCAGTGTACTTCAAGCATGTCTGGGCCCTCTTGAGAAAACAAAAACACCACCAAGGTCATTTGACCAAATGTCCAAGGTCACTGCAGGACTGGCTCCCTCTACACCAGCTATGGAACCTGGCATTGCTCACCAAGATATATCACAAGGGAAGGAAAGAAGACAACCTTCTGAGGGCAAATGGGTAGCATGTGTAAAATGTCACTGTCAATACATTATCCCAGTTATAAAAGTATGTTCTATTTTCAGCATCAGCTGTGTATGAAAGTCTTTGTCTAGCCACAGCTAAAATATTGAAGATTGAGAGTCCACCCATCCCTAGTGCTGCCTGATGTTCCATGGTCCTCGGTGTGAAGTGAACAGCTCTTGCATCATGTGCAGTTAATAGTTGAAATGCAAGTGATGGCTAATTTGACAACGTGCTTCATCTTTCCAGGTACCCAAACATTGCTACTGCATTACAGGCATTAGTGGGATTCAATTATTTTCTTGCATTATATGGTGAAGAGTGCACACAGTAGGCTCATACCTAAGATTCACAAAGCCTTTAGTGCCTGTAGGTGTTTTTCAGGTTCAGTGTATGAATGTCTCTGCAATGGTGTTGCCTTTTGAAGGGCTTTACACCATTCAAACTTAAAAGCTCCTCCCTCACAGAATGAACAAATTACCTCACCCACTCAGCGTTTAATTGTGGCCATCTTCATCTAATTGCACCCTTGTTATTTACGATGTTTGTCATATAAGCTGCTAACGTTTTGTTCAGTGTGAGATTGACATAGCCCTGTGCTGATTAGCATCATGTTAACCCCTTTGATTGCTGACCCGCATGACAAGCTTGGCTAAGCTGAAAAGTAAGGCAGAAGTACAGTGACCCCTTAATGTGCAACATGGGATCAAAGTGTTTAAAGGCAAGGTAAGGTAGGGAATGCTGTGAGATCCCAGGTTGGCATCCAGAGAGTGAGGGAGCAGCCCCAGGATGTAGACTGGTCCAATCTGTGAGCTGGGTACTTGCTCTTACATGCAAACTATCCCTCCAGCAACAGTCCAATATTCATTGCCATTGTTCCTAGAGTGCAATGTGGGAGTACAGAGGTTTACTCTAAGTGTCTCAGAGATGAACATGTTAAAGCAGACAGTCTGGCACTTGTTGATGCCGGCATTCATAGACAGAGGGTCCACTTGGCCACCGCCCATGGAGCGTACCCTGAGATGTTGTAATCAAGTGTCCAAGTTGGAAGTCAGGAGCAGCAAATAGTGAGCTGGAGTCACCAGGTATTGTCTCTGATTTTCATGTTGGGAATTCTCAGTGTTTAGTATCTATCTGGTCATAGAAGAATAGGAGAGTGCATTTTAATGAGGTAAGATTAGGTAAAAATAAGAGTTGTTATCAGTGATTTCCCATGTTAATAGGCTTCCTGCCACTGGTGTGTGAATATCTCATCTCAATTTCTTGTACTTATATGGAAAATGTGACTTTTTGTCCCCATTGTCAAATAAGATCGTGTTGATTCTCACTCAATCCTCACATATTTCTCACTGTAGCTCACATTGAATGCTAACAGACTGGGCAAGGAAAAGGGAAAGTCAAAAATTATCTTCAGGCTTTCAAAATAACTTCATTCATTATGCAGAAATATTAGATATTGCTATGCATGATAATCAAAGATATACCAGGATAAAACAGATATCTGCAGATGCTGGAAATATGAAACAGACACAAAAATTGCTGGAGAAACTCAGCAGGTCTGGCAGCACCTGTGGAGAAAAAGCAGAGTTAATGTTTCAAATTCAGTGACCAGGAACATGCAATTTCTGATTTTGTTATATATGTACCAGGCTCTGACCTGTTGTTGTACTAGACAAGGACTAATCTACCCTTGTCTGGTCATGTCCCTGAGCTCACTTAGACTTTCCAGTCTAGTGTAGCCTCTAGCGTTGAGCCCAGTGATGGGGTCTAATGTTGCTCACACTGTGCTATTTGTGCTCGGTGATGTGCAGCTCTGTGACATCATCACAAAGTTACTGCAGGGTCTTGAAGCCTTTATACATCAGCCCTCCCTAAACCTTTTAACGCTGTCATAAACATTGATTAACAGATACGTATATTTGCAAATGTGTTATCTAATTTACTTCTTTTTATGACATTTACTGTTCAATAATTCTTTAACTCTCCCACACCTCTCCAGCTCTTTGACTTGATGCCTCCATTTTGCTAATTAGACCAGGCGAGTTCGTGAGCAGGTAGAAATATTTTTGTTATTTCTGATACTTTGAGTTCCAATAATGATTCTTATTCCTGTTCTTTTTCCTTTGTCAATTAGTTTATTTTAAGCTTGAGATGACTTTAAACTAATTGGGGATGGAGGGGTGGGAGGTTTGGGGGGTGTGAGGAAAGGGAGTTGTCAGGAGTTAGAGGCCTCAAAGGAAGCATTGGTAAGGCTGCATCTCTTAACCTCCACTAGCCCATGTACTGATATCTTGGCAGAAACCATACATATAGAATGTGTGGATACACAATACGGTGAGCAGCTTACAGCATCAGTTCTGCAGCTGGCTGAGGAAGAAATGGTCCCGGCCACTGGCACTTAGAGGATGGAAAGAGATCAGCCATCTGCTCAGCTCCAGGCAGGAGATGACTCTGTGCTGTTGGCACTCAGGAACTTCATCCAAATGTAGAGGGAGGGGCAGCAGTGTCAGGCAGGCATATGTAATGCAACGGCCCTCATTGCCCAGAAGGTGCATTGTTGCAGTGAATCCTGAGACAGTCTGGCTGCCTCCATTGACAGGTTAGCAGCTGCCATGGAGCACCAGGTCTTGTGCCCTCTGGGTTTGTTGGAGAAGGACACACCTGCATTCCAATTCCTCTCCCATTGGTCCTCAGGATGAAAACCATGGTGACAGATGAGCAGGGGTGCTTGATCCCTGTCTCAGTTGCCCTACCCTCTCAATAAGAGAGCGTAGTGCAAGCATACAATCAGCTGGAGGTGGTACTGTAGCCAGGCCCCTCTAATTACTCCAGCTGCTGTTCCAAGATCCATGGGTAGCAGCGTCTGGAGAAACAGGAAGTGAATGAGTCGACATTATATTGATATACCGATTGGTGTGCATAGGTGCTCAGAGCAGGAAACATTGATTCTGCCCATAATTATTTCAGGAAATGATTGACCTATCTTCTTTCTGTATTTGTATGCTTTCTCAATTCTTCGAGTCGAATAGTGTGTCTGACTCTTGCCCACATGGAGCTACTTACGTTCAGTTGTGTGCAGGTCCATTACATCATTGTAAAGGTTCTACAGGCTTTTGAAGTCATTATACAAAACACACAAATCACTTGCCTCCTTTTATGTCAGCAGTTGACCTCTGACCATCCAAACATTCTTCCTACCTGTCTGCTTGCTGCTGCTTTAAGCTGTTTTTGGCTTTGTTCTAAGACTTGTATATGGAAATACCATGAATCTGAAACATATGCCAGCCAAAATGTATTATACACTGGCTCTGAGACAGCAAGAACTGCTGATGCTGGAGTCAGAGACAACACAGTGTGGAGCTGGAGGAACACAGCAGGCCAGGCAGCATCAGAGGAACAGGAAAGTTGATGTTTCAGTTTGGGACCCTTCTTCTGAAGAAGGTGCCAGATGTGCTGTGCTCCTCCAGCTCCACACTGTGTTATCTTATATACTGGCTCTTTTCTGTTTCCCACTGCACCCCTATGCCCCCAAACCACTCAAGATCAAAAATCAATGGCGTTGTATGTTTTCCTTAATCTTCTACCTTTTTTTCAAGATTGGCATTGTTTGTTTCTCTTCATTTGTTTTCTATTCCTTAATTTAACTTTTAATGTTTGAAATCACTTACTGATTGGTTATCTTTAACATACAGTTAAAAGATAATGTTGTATTTATTTCAATTCAATTTTTCTATTTTCTATTCCAGTTAGGTCTGCATCAAACTGAAAGTGGAACCCGTCACACTGATACCAGATCTCAACCAACCACTAAATGAAGCTTTGGTTGACTTTACCCCTAATATCTCTTTTCTTCAAGTTAACAAGTCTCAGAAATTCTTCTGTCACTGTGATAGAATTTTTCAAAATTGATTGTATTTCAATCTGCCTGTTTTGTTCCTTCTTACTCAAGCAAAACCAATCTATGCAGTTGACACCTACAGGCTGTAATTTGGTTTCCTCAGTAATACAGTTCCTTCTGAATCAAAAAGCCATAGATCAAAGTCCCTGTAGATTTGAGCATAAATTGGCACTTCATTACAGTACTGACATACTGCTTGCTGGAGGTGTCGTCTTATTGAAACATACAAGATTCTTCAGGGATTTGACAGGTTAGATGTTAAATGTTGAATGGCAGGTTAAATATTGTTTCCCCTTGTGGGACAATCTAGGACTAGAGGGCTTAATCTCAGAATAAGGCATCTCCCTTTCAAGAGAGGGATGAGGAAGAGTCTCTTCTCTCTGAGGGTAGTGAATTTCTGGAATTCTTTACTGCACAGGGCTGTAGAGACTGAGTCATTAAATATATTCAAGGTTGAGATAGATTTTTAATCATGAAGGGCATCAAGTGTTATGAGGAAAAGGCAGGCAGGTTGAATTGAAGATTATCAGATCAACCATGACCTCATTGAATGGTGAAGCAGATTTGATGGGCTGGATGACCTAATTCTTCTCCAATGTCTTATGGCAAAACATAATACTAGCTTCCTGGCCAACATTGTTCCCTCAATCAAACCACATGAAACAGATTATCTAGTTGTTGAAATATTTGAGGGACCTTATTGCATGAAATTGAGTGCTGCAATTCCTTACATAAAAATAATGACTACATTTCTAATGTAATAAATGGCTTTAATGCACTTTAGGATATTTCAAGATTTTACAGCACATCAAGGGTCCCGACCCGAAAAGTCAACTTCCCTGCACCTCTGATGTTGCCTGGCCTGCTGTGTTTCTCCAGCTCCACACTGTGTTACCGCTGACTCCAGCATCTGCAGTTTTTATTATCTCACCATAGTTTAAGTTCTTTCTTACAAGAAAACTAGCTTGATGTTGTTTTATTTTAGTAATAATATGAGACAATTAATTATTTGCTTCTCTAAACAATTAAAAAAACTAAGTTTAAAATTTCACCACTGATACAACCATTCTCAAGTCACATTTGTACGGATATCATTTAGTAAAACTGAGGACTTCAATCCAATTTTAACTCTGGGTGCTGCAAATGGCCTGACCCTCCAATTTATAAATACATGGTCACTACCTCAAAATGCTTTCCTTCCACCTGCCCAGTCTCATTTCTAAACCTTAGGTCCAGAACTGTCCACAGCCTTGTTGAGTTTTCGACATACTGGCTGATAAAGGTCTCTGGATCCAATTAAGAATTTTGATCTCTCTCTACCTTGCAGACTAAAACTAACCATGTAATATTTTGGTAGTTAAAATATCCTAGGGTATTTAAGGATATTCTTCCTTAATATTCTTACACTTCTCTGAAGTTTTATTGCATATTTAACCCACTATCTCTCCCGACAGAAAATATAGTACACATCCAATGGTATGCTTTCCCCTTATGTGGTTTTTACATTGACTCATATGCAATACTATATCTAAGCTATTTGAATGCCCCACTTGCCAATTGGTATGCTGATGCATTGATTTCAAACTGCAGAAATCATTGCTTCAAATGGACTTCAGAGGTTCATGCAGCTGAGAAAAACTAAGCAGCCACAGCTCAGATGGCCTCATTTGATGATCCTCACGTATCATCTGTCCTCCCCTGTTATAATTGATTCTTGATCAATAATGCGACAATCTCTTCCTCTTCTATCCCTGACTTTATCTTGCCTGAATACTGCATAACCAGGAACATTGAGCTGCCCTCCCTGCCCAGTCTTCTGCCAAGTCTCATTATGATATAAATGATACCCCAAGCTATGATAGCACACTCCCACATGACTGTCTATGCCCTCAGCTCATCTGTCTTATTCCTCGATCTCTACGCTTTAAAACATATTCCTGTAGTCTTACTTAACTCATTTCATTCTGTTTCCTTTGCTTTCCAGACTCACTCACTCACATTTTAACTTCTAATTCCATCTCAGCTTCTGTCCCGTCTAAACTACTTGTCAGGATCCCACTCTCTGTGAATCTAATTGAAATCAGCCTGAACAGCATTAGCAAACATCTCCATGTTGGTCAGATGTAACCCATCTAGCTTTTACAAGTCTGTGCTACCTCAGAAATGCTCCTCATGCCTCAGGGACCTAAAGCTCTCTATCTTGAACCATCTTTTCAGTCATGCATTCATCTGCTCCCTCCTTTTGTTACACTCACTGCTGCATGGCACTAGCAATAATCGGAAGTTTACTACCTCCTGCTTTAAATTTCTGACCTAACACCCTAAAGTCTGCTTACTGAACCTCATTTCTCTTTCTTCATACGTCAGTGATCCCACCATGAACCATGACTTTTAGCTGTTCACCATCACCCTCCTCTGGCTGACCTCCACAGAGGAACAATCACTTTCAATGTTTTCCAAGGCCAAAACATGGTGAGCGAGTGAGATTCATTTGGGTGATTCTCTCACTATTTGCTTGGTTCCATTCTCTTGTAAGGCAGTCACCCATTTTTTTTCTCTGCCTACACTTGCTTAAACTGTGGAGTGATCCATCCTGAAATGTGATGTCCATAAACCTTGTGAGTGCACCATAGGCCCCTCAGCTTCTATTCAAGCTCCAAATCCTGGAGTGTGAGTTGTTCCAAGCTGTGATAGGGTTAGGAAGCAACTCCATGTCACGTGGTCATCCTGCCTGCCAGGAGCATCTAGGATTTCCCATATACTGCAGAATGTACAAATCATGTACTTGAGCACTCTAAACATATCTAAACTAAGTAAAATATGGACGCTTGCCTTTATTTTATCCCTGCTTTTAATTAGGTACAGAGCAGAAAAGTCTTATTCATGTTTGTGTCAGGCAAATAGCCAGGACCCCTAAACTCTATCAAGCAAAGACATATAGTTTTGAAGTCCACAAATATTAATTTCCTATTAAATGTTTCTAACTGTACTTGTGGCTTTAATGTATATCAACATCGAGTTACAAGAGACCTGAGGGAAATACCTAACAATTACCTACCTGTTCTCTCGTGACATTGTTCAGTTTCATTGAAACAGCTCCCCGGCCACCTGTCAGCGTCTGGGACCTCTCCACTCACATTCCTCACTGCCACCATTCCCAAGTTGCAGACAGCCACAGCGGACGGCTGTCTGCTCCTGAGATGTCTATGTTCTTGCTGCTCATTTAAGTCTTGCTGCCACCACTCCTGAATTGCACACAAGTCTTCTTCCAGTCTGTATACTTCAGTCAGTGCCCTCGCCTCTCCTGCTCCACTCAGAGATGCTGACTGCCTGTCACTGGGTCGTCACTTGTCCAGTCCTGGGGGAGCCCTATTCAAAGGTACACGTTGCCTGACATTGACCCCCTAAAAGTCACCCCACGATCTTTGCTGCCAATGTGCCAACCCCGTGATCACCTTTCTTGCCATCATTATCCCATGCCTGGGTCTGCCAATGATCCTGGCCCTCAGATGGGTGCGATATTTCTTGCCAGTTTCACTGCTGAACAATGGAGCATTGCATGGCTCTGTTTGACCAACAGCTCTCAGTGGATGGGACATTCAGCCTTAGGGTCCTTGACCTTAAGGAAGGTCCAGCACTGCCCAGTTCAGTTCCTAATTTCCACTCAATTCAGTGTTTACTCCCATAAAGAAAAAACAGAAATCTCTCACGTGAGCCCTGTTACTTCTTTCAAATATCTTTGTCTTAATTCATTGGAGTAGCACACTGGAAATCAAATCCAATTTTTCCTGGATTTGCCAAGAAAGTTTTTTTTTGAAAAAATATGCACAATTCCCAAAGTACCTGATTTTTAGATAATTTTCTAGGTCAATAGAAAACACAGACCAGGTTTCTGTAGTTAACAAGAAATCACTACTTAATATAGTTCATTAGATCCTAGTTACAAGTGAACCATTGAACTGAACGAATTCGACTGGTTAAAACTCTAAACCCCTTCCTTATAAACGTCCATTTACACATACACAGACAGACAAAAACAGGAAATAAAAACACATGGGCAAAGGGAAAATAGTGAAAACTGTTCTCTTTGTTGCCAAAATCTGTTGGGTTGTTCATCACTGATTTGAGGGTTTCTCCTCGATCTTCCTTTTTCCAAGCAGGAGGTATACAATGGCTGGTTCACATCCAAATATCTCTGACTTATCTGATTCAAACTCAGACTTGGAACACCTGCTGAAGGAAATATAAGCTGGTTTCCTTCAGATTTAAAGTGGCTTACTGTAGAGAACTGAGAGAGAGGAAGAGTTTTTGGCTGTTTCACATTTGCTAGTTCCTCTGCTGGTTTTCCCAGCTACTCTCTGTCTTGCTTACAGCCCAAGCTGACTGACAACTAATCATCTTGTTGTTGGCAGGCACAGGACCTTGTCATTGATAATCCACTAATCCACACCAAGCAGCTTCACTTGTAAACAGCCCCTAGGCTCAGTTCATCTGCACATTTTTTATGTAGCTGCGGGCTCCAACAGGAATCACAAAAGATACCAAGATTTTTTCAGCAATCCTTGTAAATCCCTGCTTTTATAACAGTTTGTTCTCATTTCAGTCTACTGTTTTAAAAAACACAAAACTGAAAAGACAGGGTCCTTACATCTTCCATTATTTTTCATGAAAAGATTCAAATAATTTATCGCAAAATTGTTTAGTGTTAACAAAGGCAGATTTTTGAAACAATGTACAGTCAAACAAAATGAACCCCTTTGACTGCCACACTCAATGGTCAAAACAAGTTTTCTACCTTCCCAGTCTGTTAGTTAGGGATAAAATATGAATAGAAGTATGGGCAGACACCATGTTGGGCACTTTTGCGTGTGTACATTTTCCAAGTTACAACTGATTGTAAGCTTGTAAAAATTAGCACTTTACAATCAAAGGAGAATGAAAGGGTCAAGATTAAGGCAACTTTACTCATCAACAACAAGAAAGTGTCAGAAATTGCCGTCGTCTTCCCGATGAAAGGTGACCTTCAATTTATACACTTTCATGAACTTGTAATAAAATTTCATTGCCCTACCTCAAAGCAGGTGCCTGTTCATTTCACAAACTATTTATCTATATAAAAAAAATCCCTTCAGAAGAAGTCCTAATGAAAATAACATGATTTGTTTTAAAGCAAGGGAATCTGTCTAATGGCTGATTGCAAAACCATCTATAACCTTTTAAGTCAAATCATCCCTCTAAGTACACTTACATGGAATGTTGCCTTTGTCTCAACGCATGTCCGTGCTGGAATGTTAAAGTCAGGAGAATCCTTTCACATAAAAGAATGCAGGAGAATAAATGCACACACAGGGATAAATCAGATGTCTTGTAGAATTTTGTTAAAAGGATACTTTTTTCAGTAAATTGCTCATAACATGGTAGAGCATATATCAATATGACTGGTAGCACAATATGTAGATTTAATTAGGATGAGATTTAAATGTTGAGACCAAAGCTTCTGATACAGTCTTTTCTCATTCTGTTAAGTCAAGAAGTAAATGTAAAAAAAAACTTGAAGTTTTTGTTCCAAGCTTTACAACCAGCATGCCAGTCATCTTCTTATGTCTCCAGCTCCATTTTTGCTTTTCTTTTTCGCTACAACTTTGATCTACATCTGAGTACTACTATAATTTCCACAGCCCTTTTCCTACACTCTGGGACCCCAGTTTTGTATTCAGTGCGCACCATTTATTTGCACTTTCACCATTTCCTAAATTGAGCTGGTAGAGTTTTGAGGTTAGGATAGTGGAAATATTTAGAGCTTTCAAACCCATCCTGCTCTCACAAAAATGCAAACTGTCTATTTACAGTCTATGTGGTGTTTATATTGAGTCTTCATTTTGCAATTCAACATCAGCATTGCACCTCTCAGTGCACAGATGGAGTGGAGCTGTTCTGTTTTTACCATGGGCTGTGAACAATGTACAATGTGTGTCACATTTCCATCAAAACTAAAGCAGCCTCCAAGAAGCCAGTGTGTCACTTTCATCATAAATCTTCTTTTCCCTTCAACAAACCTATGTGTAAGAACATCGTTCTCATATCTGACCATGCTTTTCTGTTGCCTTTGTCACATTACTGGGTAAGATATAGGAAAAAAAAGATTTGTTTGCCAGAGTTGCTGCTCTCCACTCTAGCTCTTACCTGTGCTTTCTTCATCACAAACTTTCTTCTTTTCCAGTTTCCTCAAAATTATATTTTAATTCAAGTTCAAATAAGGAACCGTACACATTCTGGACTAATTTTTACTAAATACGTTAAACTACTAAAAACCAATGTGCTAACATTATTCTTGCAATTACATGAACTGAGAAATTCACACTGTACTTCCTCTTTTTTTAATTGATCAGTGAAAATCATCATTCTCTCCTCATGGGATGTCAGTCTCTCCCTGAACCTCAGAGGTTTGCAATTCCTTATACATCCTCATTCTCATCTTCTTCTTATAATCTTAAATCAGGCATTTAGAACCCAAATTCAATGCCACCTTTGATTTATCTTCTGTTATTAATGTGGTGACTTACATGGCACAACCCTATATCCTCTCAATCCAGTCTGCAGTGGAACATTAAGCAGATCACTAATACCCTGTTTCCTCAGGCCAATCGTTATAGAGCTTTGGGATTTACATAACTACAGGAGGTCGGTAGAGGACACTTAAGTAACTGAACCTTAAGGCACTGGAATCTCAGACAGGCAGTTGCATGAAAGGGAATGATTTTCACTCCAGCAGTGTTCATCTGATCTGTGGGCACACCCAGAAGGAATATGACAGTCTGTGCCAGGTTGTCAGGCAGCTGTCAGGACATTTGTCTGTCCTGTTACGAGTTTTCTTTTCAAGGCTGAGCTTCTGCATGTGAATTTCTGGACTTCTTAAAGCAGTTGGGAGCTGTCTTCCCTCCTATCTTCACCGCCACTATCTACTTCTGATCATCCGCATTTGCTGCTTCACCAAGTGTAGTGTTAATTTATTATCTAAATCTCTACCTATTCCATTAAGTTATAGAGGCATCGAGTCAGACAGCGTGGGACAGGCCCTTTGGCCCAACATATCCATGTCCACCAGGTATCCTAAACTGAACTAATCCCATTTACCTGCATTTGGTTCATATCCCTTTAAACCTTTCTTACTTATGTACCTGCCCAATGTCTCTTAAATGTTGTAATTGTACTCATCTCCAGCACTTTCTCTGGCAGTTCGTTCCATACATGCACCACCCTTTGTGTGAAAAAGTCACTGCTCAGGTACTTTTTAAATCTTTCCTCTCTCATCATAAACCTATGCCCTTTAGTTTTGGATGCCCTGAATCTGAGGAAAACACGTTGGCTATTCACCTTATTTATGCCCCGCATGATATTATAAACCTCAATAAGGTCACTCCTCAGCCTCCGAAGCTCCAGGGAAAAAAGTTTCAGCCTATCCAGTCTCTCCCTATAACTCAAACTTTCCAGTTTCAGTAACATCCTTGTAAATCTTTTTTGCACCATTTCCAGTTTAATAACATCCTTCTTAAAACAGGGCAAACAGAACTGTATGCAGTACTCCAAATGTGGCCTTGCCAACAACTTGTACAGCTGTAACAATGGCATCCCAACTCCTGTACTCAATGCTCTGACTGATGAAGGCAATCATACCAAATGCCTTTTTCACTACTCCGTCCACCTGTGTTGCCATTTTCAAGGAACAATGTATCTATAACGCTACATCTCTTTGTTCAACAACACCACCTAGGGCCCTTTCAATTAACTTTGTTAAGTCCTGCACTGGTTTGTCTGACCAAAATGCTGCACATCACATTTATCTAAATTAAACTCCACCATCTATTCCTCAGCCCACTGGCACAGTTGATCAAGATTCTATTTCACTCTCAGATAACCTTCTTCACTGTCCACTCTACCACCAATTTTGGTGTCATCTGTAAAGTTACTAACCATGCCTCTTATTTTCTCATCCAAATTATTTATATTAATGACGAACAACAATGGACCCATCAATGATCCTTGCAGCACACCACAGTCCTCCAGTCTGAACAACAACCCTCGACTACCACCCTCTGTCCCTTACCGTAATATCGATTTTGTATCTAATTGGCTTGCTCTCCTTAGATCCCATGAGATCTAACCTTAGTAACCAGTCTACCATGTGGAACCTTGTCAAAGGCCTTGCTAATGTCCAAGTAGACAATGTTTACTGCTCTGCCTTCATCTAGCTTCTTGATCACCTCTTCAAAAAAAGCTCAACAAGTTTGAAAGACACAATTTCCCATGTACAAATCTGACTATCTCTAATCAGTCCTTTCCTCTCCAAATGTATGTAGATCCTATCTCTCAGAATCCCCTCCAACAACTTACCTACCATTGACATCAGGCTCACCGGTCTGTAGTTCCCTGGCTTATATAATGGCACACATTAGTCACGCTCAGTCCTCCGCACCTCACCCATGGCTGTTGATGTTATAAATATCTCTGCTAGGGGCCCTGCAATTTCTTCCCTTGCTCTCCACAATGTCCTGGAATACACTTAATCAGGTCCCAGGGATTTATCTACCTTTATGTATTTTAAGACCTCCAGCACCACCTCTTCTGTAACGTGGAGTCTTTTCAAGACATCACTATTCAATTCCCTGAATTCCCTATCCTCCATGTGTTTCTACATGGTAAACACTAATGCAAAATATTCATTTAGGATCTTACCCATCTCCTATAGTTCCACACATAGATGGCCTCATCGGTTTTTAAGAGGCCCTATTCTCTCCCTAGTTATTCTTTTGCCCTTAATATACTTGGAGAATGGCATTGGATTCTCCTTAATCTTACGTGCCAAAGCTATCTCATGTCCCCTTTTTGCCCCCCTGATTTCCCTCTCAAGTGCACTCACACTCCACTATACTCTTCAGGGGATGCCAAAGACCTGAATGCTGCTGCAATTTTCCTGTGAGAGGCTATCGACCCCACGCCCCACCCCCAACATATCCAAAATTGTATACTTGTTTGATAAGGGGATAGCCACAGGGGACTCCTGCATTACCTGCCTACCTCTCTTGGCAGTCACCCATCTACCTGACTGTACCTGTGTTGTGACCACCTCCCTGAAGCTACTATCTATCATGCTGTCTGCCTCCTGTAGGTTCCTCAGTGCTTCTAACAGCTGCTCCAACTGATCATGTGGCTTGAGACACTTGCTGTAGACCGAGTCACTAGAGTCAGTCGACTGCTCCCTTATTTCCCACATCTGGCAGGAGGAGTACACCAGTCCACTCACTGCCATCTCTGTCCTTTGAGCAACTAGCAGATTTAGGGTAAAACAACGGTCTTACCCTTACCTTGCTACTGCTCACCCTCCTCATCAAAGCCTGGTATTCACCTAGGCCTTCTCTAGATCTAAACAGCAGCATTTCAACCACAAAACAGCCCTTTGCAAAAATGACTGGAACAAGGCATAGCTATACCTCTCTCCCCCACTTGCCTAAACTCCCACACTTAGCTCAATTCCCAACGATTGCACACTCTTGCTGGTCGCACTCTGATCTCTACGTTCCTGCATGGAACAGATGAGCACGAAACTCTGGAACCTTGAACCTTTCCTCCTCTATCATTTTTCAGGTCCTTAAAGGACATTGCAAAGACAGAAAATGCACAAGAGTTATCATACCATTTATTTGTGGAATAGTAATAAGTGTTGGCTTCAAAATGCAGTTTAAAGTTGTCAAGCTCAAGCAAATGTGTATTTTCTTCTGGAAAGTGAAAGAATACAAGTATCAGATGGACATACTTCTGAATCAAAGCACGAGCCTTGGCAGTTCATTGCTCTTGAAGGGATATTGATATCCAAAGCCTCCTGCTCTACCTTGGTGAGAGCAATGAAACTGGTTACCCTCTCCCTTGTGTGATGTGTTGATTTCTGCTTTAGGAAGAGAAGTCATGAATTATTGTGGGGCAACAGAAAATTAAGGAGAATGCATACATATGGGGTTTCTGAGTATGGTGTATATGCTTCGAAGTAAATAGAGCAGGATGCATGCAGAATGGTGAGGTGATGAATGTGACTGGAGTGTAAAATGA
>JAHRHZ010000268.1:31512321-31540802 GCA_024137785.1 Ginglymostoma cirratum | reverse complement strand
TGGAATGAGAACAGGAGGTGATATAATATATCTTTCTGATTAGTGGAAAAGGATGAGATACAGGCGAGGGAATTTAAATTTAGAGTGTTGAGAGAGGAGAGGAAGGGATTGCTTCCAGATGTTAAGCAGAGAGGGAAGAAGAAAGAAAGAGTTGTACAATCTTTTTATTCTTGTCAGACCTTTGAAGTATTTTCTGTATTAAATCCAGGTTGTTAAGGTGGTGCTGCTGGAACTCACAAACTCAGCCATCTGTCTCTAAATCTGCAGTATGGACATCTTAGAGATTTTCTTTCAATTTGGGGAAAAAGAAGTTCTGTCATTGCCCTAATCTTTTCAACTCGTACCTTCATGAAAGGGTCAGATAACCTGCAGTAGTTTTGAAATTAATTTAGGAAAAAATAGCTTTTAACAGCAATATTAGCGATCTGAAGGGAATGAGTGTAAATGCCAATTAAGTGACTTGTTCACATTTTGAATAAGCTTAAGCTCATCTGCTTGAAAGTCCATTTTGCAACTGGCTCACTCTATGTCATTTTATGGACCATCCCCGTTCATTTTAACAATGTCTTATGACTGGATATGGGATAGAAAACGTTCACTGCAATATCATTTGTAAAAAGCTTGTAAAAAGCCAACTTCAAGTTATGTGCAGTGACAAACTATTCATCAATGCTTATAGAATATTTCAAACTTAATGGTATTCTTAACATTAATGAAAGCATCAGCTTTTCAACCTCCAAAGGAAGTCATTTTCTAATTAGTGAAATCTCTAACTACACCACAATGAAAGCCATTATGTGAGAAACATATTGATGCCTACAAAGTTCGAGCACAAAACTTCCATGCACACCTTGCATTTCAATGCAGAAGGAAAATATTGCTTATTTTGTAGCCCAGACAACTCCAGCAGCAGTTATTGGATGCTCCTCTATAAAATTCCTTGTGTCATCTGGGAGGCATAAATCAAGATTATGATGAAATAGCCTATACTTGCCTGGTTGGGTGCAATTCCAGCAATACTCAATACTCAATATCATAGTAAGCAAAGCTGTCCACTTGATTGTCACTCCATCACCACTGACACACAGTACCATCTATAAGTTGTATCAAGGCTCCTTCAACAGCACCTTCTAAACTTGGGATCTCTGCCAGCTAGAAAGCCAAGGACAGCAGATGCTAGGGAACACCACCACCTACAAGCTCCCTTCCAGTCACACAGCATCCTGACTTAGAGTTACATCACTGTTTCTTCATTGTCTGAATCCCAGATTTCCTTTCCGAACAGCACTCCGGTTGTCCCTATACCCCAAGGACTGCAGTGGTTTAAGAAGACAGCTCACCAGCATCTTCTCCAAGGAAATTAGGATGGGCAATAAATGCTAGTGTTGCCAGTGACACGCACATTCTATGAACAAAAAAAAAATTAAAACTGTTTTTAAGTAAAAAGTGCAGAGTTTGAAAAAAGTTGATCAGTTCACCTGAAATATGTCTTAATAGTCCATTTGGGCAACCGCAGGAACACATCCTCCACGATTTATTGTCAGTTCATTTTAATGGGCATAAAATTACTGGTATACATTCGTGTACAAAAGAGAATCCTGCTTGATTTGTCTTTTGGAATTCATGTGGCTATCGTTAACAAAGCTGATGTCTACTGTCCATTATTAATTGCACTGTTGCAATGAGTTTATACCACAATATGACTTGCTAGGGTGTTTCAGAGTGCTGACCATTGCATTGATGTCAGACTAGAGTCACAGGCAATGCAGTAAGGGCAGTTGATTTTGTTCACTAAAAAGCATTTTAGTGAACCATTTGGATTTTTTTACTTGTCACATTCAAGTCACTTTTACAGACATGATTTTCTTTATATTTCCAGATTTTTAAAATCATGTCTGTAATTACCACAATGGGATTGAGTTTACATTATTCGGGTTCAAAGTCAGACTTTCTATCAGTAATATTACTATAACAATTTCATACCTTTAAGTTAGCTCTTATTTGCCATGCATTTGCAACATTTCCCAAAACAATGATGGCATTTCTAACTTCTTAAACTGGGAAATTACTGTTGGCAATATTATTGGCTAAGTCCTTGATTTATTGGCATGACATGCTTCTGCAAGTATAAAAGGTCCAAAGAAATCAAAATAGATAGTACAGAATTGTATAATGAATGTATTAAACACTTAACTACTTATTTCAGCAACAATTATTTCTAGGTTATTTTGCTTCCCAACCTATCTTTTAAAGCTGCCAGGTCAATGGTACGACAACCCAGGCCTCTTCATTTACTCCAGCATTCCTGTCAGTCAAACCAAATCTGAAGTTCAAAGTAAGGAGAGGATAGCAGTTTGATCTTGGCTGTATCAGCTTGATCTCCCACCTATTCAAAGTAAGATCTACATGATAAGGTCTTATAAAAGTTTGCAACCATAAAATTTTGGGGCTACTCTGTTGCCATGTAAGTTAGTTACAAAGATTTTTACTTTCGTTCTCATCACACTGGATGAAAGTAGTAATGTGAAGCAAGTGATCATTCAATGGCATACAGAAGTATTGTCAGCAGCATAATCCAATCAAACTAAACAGATGTAAGAAAAATAAAACAAGATTGTCCAAAATTCCTCATGTGCAAACAGAAAATATTTGTTGTGAATATATACCTGATTACCATATATGCCGATCAAAGTCATTATACTTTCTTACTCTTCTGATTGTCAGGACAGTAATCACATTTCAATTCTTCTTTCTTCTTCTGTCCCTTTAAAATGTTCTTTTAAACACCCCTCCACGATCACAAGCTTTTGGCCACCTGTCTGATGCTTTTGTTGGGTTGGTGTCATATTGTGTTTGATAATGCACCTGTTGAGTACTTTGGGATGTTTCACTACATTAAGGGTATATATGAAGTGCCAATTGTTGTTTTTGCTGCAGGGTGGTGATGGTGAGCTCCCTTCTTGAACCACTGTTGTTCGTGCCCTTCGGGAGAAAATTCCAGGATTTTGACCCCGAGACAGTGAAGGATCAATGATGTATTTCTAAGTCAGGACAGGAGTGGCTTGGAGGTGAACTTACAGGTAGTGGTGTTTCCATGCATCTGTTGACCTTGTTCTTCTATATGAAGTGGATGTGTGTTTGGAAGGTGCTGTCTAAACATCTTTAGCAAATTTCTGCAGTGCATCTTGTAAATAGTACATGGTGCTGCAACTCACCATTGGTGATGAAGGGAGTAGATGTTTGTGGATGTGGCACCAATCAAATGGGTTGCTTTATTCTCGATGGTGTCAAGCGTCTTGAGTGTTGGTGGAGATTCTTTCATCTGGGCAAGTAGGGAGTATTCCATCATAGCTCTGATTTGTGCTTTTTAAATTTTGGACAGACTGTGGGGAGTTAGGAGGTGAGTTACTTGCTGCAACATTCCTGGTCAATGATATGCTTTTTTAGCCATTGTGTTTATAATGGCAAATCCAGATGAGTTTATGGCAAATACTAACTCCCACAATGTTGTTAGTGGGGATTCAGTGATGGTAACAGGATCTGAGGATCTTTAGTGAATTTCTGAAGTGCATCTTGTAGGTAGTACATACTGCTGCTACTGAACGTTGACGGTGGAGGAAGGGATGCTTATGGATGTAGTGCCAATCAAGTGGACTGCTTTGTCCTGGATGGTGTCAAAATTCTTGAGTGTTATTGGGGCTGTACTCGTCTAAGCAAGTGGGGAGCATTCCATCACACTCCTGACATGTGCCTTTTAGATGGTGGGCAGACTTTGAGGAGTCAGGAGGCGTGTTACTCTCCACAGTATTCTTAGCTGCTGACTTGCTCTTGTAGTCACTGTGTTTATGTGGTGAGTCCAGTTGAGTTTCTGGTCAATGATAACCCCCAGGATGTTGACAGTGAGCGATTCAGTGATGGTAACGCCATTGAATGCCAAGGGCAGTAATTAGGTGGTCTCTTAATCATGATGGTCTTAGCCTGGCATCTGTGTAAGGTCAGAATTCATATGAGACCAGGTTATAGTCCAACAGGTTTATTTGAAAACACAAGCTTTTAGAGTCTTACTCCTTCTTCAGATGTAAGTAAGAGAGGGAGGATCAGACACAAAATTTATAAGATCAAAAGGTCACACTACTGCTGAGGATGTACTCAACAAACCTAAGATGCTGTTAAATCTTTGATCAGTTAGAAGGTTTTAATTGATTAATATGTATATGTAAATCCCCGAATTCCTTGGTAGTCACTGTCCTGAGAGAACTAAAGGTTTTATGAGTGTAAAGAAGAGGTGACATTTTAGGTTAGACAATGCATGTTAGGTGTGAGGCCTTGTTTAAAATCTGTTTGTGCTTTCTTTTGGAGTCAGACTGGTTTTATTTCTAAAGTAGGAATTTATAAAATGCCACATTGACTGTCTATAAATTGTGTGCTTTTTGAACAAAATAGAACGTATCTGCAAATACAAATTCACCCCATAGATTCATGTTGTGTGTGTGAGGGGGAGAGAGAGAGAGATGTGTGTGTATACGTGCTTGAGAGAAAGTGTATGTATGAGAGAGGATCTGTGTGTGTGTGTGTGTGTGTGTGTGTATGCGCGTGCACATGTGTGCATGTGTGTTTGTGTAAGTGAGTATGTGTCTATGTATGCATGTGAGTGAGTGTGTGTGTATATTGTGGTGGGGTGACCCGTAGTGTGACATAAACCCAAGATCCCATTTGAGGCCATACTCATGGGTACCGAACTCGGCTATCAGCCTCTGCTCGGCGACTCCGCATTGTTGTGTATCCCGAAGTCGGCCTTGGAGGATATTTACCCAAAGATCTGAGGCCGAATGTCCTTGATCACTGAAGTGGTCCCCCACTGGGAGGGAATATTGCTATCTGGCAATTGTTGTGTGGCATCCATTCATCTGTTGTAGTAGTGTTTGCATGGTTTTGCCAATATACCATGCCTCAGGGCATCCTTGCCTGTAGCATAAGAGATAGAGAACGTTGGCTAAGACACACACACACACACACACACACACACATACACAGAGTCTAACCTAAAATGTCACCTCTTCTTATACTGATAAAACCTCTGGACCTTGACTTGAAAGGAATTTGGGATTTACATATACATATTAATCATTTAAAACCTAACTGATTAAAGATTTAACAACATCTTAGGTTTGTTCAGTACACCATCATCAACGATGCGAATCTTTGATCTTTTACTTAAAAATTCTGTGTCTGATTCTACCTCTCTCACTAACACTTGAAGAAGGAGTAAGACTGAAAGTTTGTGTTTTCAAATAAACCTGTTGAACTATAACCTGATGTCGTGTGATTTCTGACCTTATCCACCCCAGTCCAACACTGGCACCTCCACAACATGCCGTTTGTGTTTCATGAATGTATATTATCCAGATCTTGTCGCATTTGAACATGGACTGCTTCAGTATCTGAGGCGTCTTGAATGGTGCTGAACATTGTTCAATCATCAGTAAACATTCCCACTTCTGACCTTATGATGAAGGGAAGGTCATTGAAGAAGCAGCTGAAGATGCTTGGGCCAAAGACACCACCCTGAGGAACTGCTGCAGAGATGTCCTGGAGCTGACATGACTGACCTCCAACAACCACAACCATCTTCCTAGGTGTCAGGTATGACACCAACTGTCAGAGAGTTTGCCCCCTGATACTCAGTGATTCCAGTTTTGCTAGGGCTCCTTGATGCCACACTCAGTCGAATTCAGCCGTGATGTTAAGGGCTGTCACCTCTAGAATTCAGCTCTTTTGTCCATGTTTGAACCAAAGCCGTAATGAGGTCAGGAGCTGAGTGGCCCTGGCAGAGCCCAAACTGGGCGTCACTGAGCAGGTTATTGCTGAGCAGGTGCTGCTTGATAACATTATTGATGACACCCTCCATTATTTTACTGATGATTGAGAGTAGACTGATGGGGTGGTAATTGGCTGGGTTGGTCTTGTCCTGGTTTTTATGTACAAGACATACTTGAGCAATTTTCCACACTGACGGGTAGATACCAGTGTTGTAACTATACTGGAACAGCTTGGCTATGGGAGCGGCAAGTTCTAGTGCACAAGTCTTCAGTACCATTGCCAGAAGGTTGTCAGGGCCCGTAGCCTTTGTCGTATCCAGTGTGTTCAACCGTTTCTTGATATCACATGTAGTGAATCAAATTGGCTGAATACTGGTATCTGTAATGTTGGGGACCACTGGAGGAGGCCGAGATGGATAAGGCTTCATCCATATCTTTTACACTGATGTGCTGGGCTCTTCCATCATTGAGGATGGAGATATTTGTGGAGCCTCCTCCTTCAGTGAGTTGTTTAATTGTTCACCACCATTCCTGACTGGATGTGGCCGGGCTGAAGAGTTTAGATCTGATTGCTTAGCTCTGACTATCACTCGCAGTTTATGCTGTTTGGCATACAAGTCCTGTTTGGTGGCTTCACAAGGTTGACACCTCATCTTGAGGTATGCCTGGATGTTGCTTGGGGCACGCCCTCCTGCAATCTCCATTGAACCAGGGTTGATCCCCTGGCTTGATGATATTTGGCTATGTGGGGGATATTCCGGGCCATGAGGTTACAGATTGTGCTGGAGTACAATTCTGCTGCTGTCGATGGCCCACAGCGCCTTATGGATACCCAGTCTTGGTTTACTGGATCTGTTCAAAGTTTAGCATAGTGATAGTGCCACACAACATGTTTGCAGATGCGATGTTGCATTTGGGGAGGCTTAATGTGAAGGCGGGACTTTGTCTCAACAAGGACTGTAATATGGTCACTTTTACCAATACTGCTATGGACAGATACAAGCCAGCGGCTTGGTAAAGATGAGGTTAAGTGCTTTCGTCCCTCTTGTTGGTTCCCTCACCACCTGCCGCAGACCCAGTCTAGCAGCCATCAGCTCGATCTGTAGTGCGCTGCCAAGAGGTCGACATTGAAATCCACCATCCAAAGTATATTTTGCACCTTTGCCACCCTCAACGCTTCCTCCAAGTGTTGTTCAACATGGAGGAGTACTGATTCATCATCCAAGGGAGGACACTATGTGATAGACAGCAGGAGGTTTCCTTGCCCATATTTGACCTGAAGCATGAGTCTGCATTGGGTCAAGAGTCAATGTTAAGGACTCCCAGGGCAAATTCCTCCTCTCTGTATATCACTGTGCTGCCACCTCTGCTGGGTCTGTCCTGCCAGTAGGACAGGATATATCCAGGAATGGTGATTGTGGTGTATGGGACATTGTTCGCAAGGTATGATTCTGTGAGTATGACTATGTCAGAGCGTTCCTTGACAAGCCTATGGAATGGCTCTCCCAATTTTGGCACTAGCCCCAGATGTTAGTAAGGGGGCTTTGCCCGGTTGACGGGCTGTTTTCGCAATTGTCTTTTCAAGTACTTAGGTCAACGTCAGGTGGTCTGTCCGGTTTCGTCTCCTTGTTGAGATGTCGTAGCAATTGAAATAACAGAATTACTTCCTAGGCCTCTTCAAAGGGCATTTGACAGTCAATCATATTGCTGTGCCTCCAGAGTTATAAGTCAGGCAGACCAGGGAGTATGGCACCTTTTGGCTGAAATTAGTGGAATTGGAATCTTCAACAAATTCTTCTCTTCTGACTAAAATGTGCTGAGGACAAATGTTGTGTCTTCAATGTTGTCCAGATAATGTTGTGTAATCAGAAAACAACAAAAACATGAGCCTAATTTTCATTCATCTAGCTTCTAAAGAATACAACTACAACTTTGCTCACATAAATGCCTTGGCCTTAGACAAGTGAAGTGATAGGTGATGGAAGGGCAAATGATTCCTCACAGGGAAGGAGGAAATATAACCAAAACTGACAATTTTAATCACATCCACTGATAGAATTTGAATAGTTGAGTGGTTAATGCCTGTTTGTCGACTCACCTACTGATGCCTTGCTCTTCTGAGGGAGCTGCAAAGTCACCTGCTTGGAGTTTGCAATGCCTTCAAATATTCAGGTGAAGATTTGTTGATTTATCAGGCCCCCACCACAGCTTTAACTATTGACTTTGCCATCTGCTATAAAAAACTGAAGGGAAGATCAGAGATAAGAAGAAATCCAAACAGTAAGGCTTTCTTTTGAAAATTTTATTGTTTTCCCGAGGGTGCCACCACAGAGTGCGAATTTAGGCCCCTCCTGTTTTGATTTCCAAATATGAAAACTTCCAGAAAACCCAATTACTTATGGCAGTTCCTTCGGTCACGGCTGCTGCACAAAATTCTGCTTCTTCATTCATGAACCAAATGCTGCCATTTCTGAGAACAGCTGCATTGGTGGTGCCGATGAGATGCAAAGTAGTCTGTGTCTCACACTATTAAGGTCAGGGGGATTTGCTGCTCATTCTTCTGCTCAATTCCAGATCCTGGTTTAAAATCAGGTCTCATGTTTGTGTTGTTTTCTGATTACACAGCACCAGCTGGGCAAATAATAGTCTGCACATTCAAGTGAGAATGAAGCATAGCAACAGCATCAAAAAGTAGTTTTGATGCATCAAATGAGTGCGGCTTACATTTAGTTGTGTAGATCCGAGTAGCATCTTCTTCAGGAATTAGTGTGAATGGTCTCATCAGCCCTTATTCAACTCTGCAGATGCAATTTTGCATTTGGGGCGGTGAGATGGCTGCGCAGGCAGATTATACCAATAAATCGCTACTCATCTGCAATGAAATAAAATGAGTAGGTTTTCTCATGTAAGATTTCAATTATAAAGCCAGGTTCCAGTAAGATAATTCACAATGTAGTAATTTAGTACAGTCCACACTCATTATCAAAGCATATTTTTTTGAATTGCACTTCTTTCTCTGAGTGTGGTAGCTGTTAGTGTTAACACGGTAAAGAATTCATTTTAATTAAGGAATTAATTTCCTGAAGAATTAACTCTAATGCTTAGGCCAACTATTCAAATAATAAGTGGCACAGCGACAGATGACCCTTATTTGAACTGAAACAATTCCTCCCACTTTTTAATGAGCCATGCATCAGAACTAACCAACCCTTTAGGCATCTGTTCACTTTGCCAAGGTCATTAAGAGCTTCTAAAGAGGTCACGCATTTCTGTCCTTCCAGTCCATTATATGTCATGTTCATTTGACAATTCTGCTTAAGACAGGTGCTTTAACAGACTAAACAAAGCTATGTCACTGACAGTTTATTTGGTATCCCTACACTTCGCTCCTTTGCACATGCAACTCTCTCAACTTTTGTTGGACTGCTGGCTTGACACTTGCTGACACTCTGAGCTACTGAGGAGTTTTTGTTCTTTGTCACAAAAGCCTGGGAACCGTGACGACTGTAACACAGCTTGTAGCAGCTAAACTTTTTTTTACTGTTCTCCAATCCTTTCCCTGATAATTTTAGGATGATTAAAACTGCAGAGGGCATTTGAGATTACTTAGATCCAACAAATCAAGTGCAAAATTATTTTCATGCAGAATCTGTTCATGGTCATTTGCATTTTTAATGGTACCGTACGAAAAATTGCTATGCTCATATCCAGAAGTAAAAATGTCAATTTCAATATTCAATGCTTCAAATAAACTAGAAGAGAAGAATTATGGAAGTAACCAGAGCAAAAAAAAAAACAGCCCTGGGTTTGTTTAAATAAAATTATTCCGTAATACTCTCACTGGCACGTTTCTCAACAATTCAACAAATCAGGTGGTCAACTTATGGGTATTGAGCCTATTTTGATGTACTGGGTGAATTTGGAATTGACACCTGAAAGACAAAATGTCAAAAATTGGACTAGAATTTGGGTCAAGGCCTAATATTTACCTGCAATATTTCCATGGAATGATTAGAGACTTACTTGTTATAAATGACATTTTGATGGGACAAATTCTCAGTTTGAGTGCAGACAGAAAACTGATGCTGGCAAATTATCCACCTGTTATTCACCTCATCCAATTTCCTTTGCTTTGAAGTCTGTGGATAGGAAAACCAAGTGGGGTGTACAACAGCTGGCCGAATTGCTGTGACTAGTTGTCCGTAAGTGGAAATAGGTGATGTACTTTTATAGCTTTAAATTTCTTTAGAGATTTTCCACAGTGCAGCAGGAACTAAGGCAGGAATGGAACAAAAACCCTTTTCACATCTGTTTACTGCTCTTGTAACATGGAATTCTGTTGCTGTGTTATTAGGTTCACTTCATTTTACTCTTTAAAATATCAGTTTCCTTTTTTTGTTTGACTTTGTTCCATGTGTGTTATAGCCATTTCTGTTTGGATTGAAATGCAATCTTCTACAAATGTCCTTCCAGGTCTGCTGTAGGCATGTGAATTCTACCACTGCAGGCAGCCATCTTACTGAGACGTCAGTAAAGAACTCAGACTAGACTGTCGTTGTGCTGAGAATAATTTTTACCTTTCAAAACTACTCAAAAATAAAAAGGTTTTTAAGTATATTCTTAAATTGGAAATGGAGATGAGCTTTATTAACTAAAATAGATAGAATTTTTTCTGAATCTCCTGTGTGCTGTCCTATTCCCTTTGTTTTGCCAGATTTAGGGCCTCTCTCCAAATAATTATCTAAGTGAGAGCAACCTGCCTGATCTGTTTTTCCTTTTATCTTTCCTGTGGGGAAAGTGCTTAACATTAATTTGGTGCAATACAGCTGACAGACCAGCTCAGATTGGAAACTTGCAAAGGATTGTATCAACGAAACAGTGCCTCTCAAAGTCGAAGAATCAAGAAATCTTTCCAGCTTGTTTGTTAAATTTAATCAAGCAAAGTCAAAGAATAGTGAATGTCAACATACACAGCCCCAAAAAGAAAAGCAATGTTTGAATGCAACTAATCTTTTAAGGAAATGTAACTATTTCACCCACAATGCTTCTTGACAAAAAACATTTTGGAAGGTTTATAGTTGCATTTTCCCATTAAAGGAAGCTGGCTTAATTGTGACTCATATTTTATTTTCCTTTAGTTAAAAATTAGTGAAAATACACTGTTAATAGTAGGGCTGGGTGCCCTCTAGTCCACGGGCTGAATCGAGCTCATTGCTAGATACAATCTGGCCAGTTTGCCCTAAGCAAGCATCTGCTACGAAGGCCTGTTTAATCTCAAAGTGAAAACAGCAGCATTGCTCAGTGATCTTAAAAGCTCAGTAACCGAGTGCAAAGAAGCAGCATAAAATCACTTTGAAGGAAAACATCCTGAAAGCCAGGGACCCACCTCCAGAGAAGCAGTAACGGAGCCCTTTGGAGGACAGCAGCCTGAATGCACAGGAGCCAGCAGCAGAAAAACAACCAGCAGAGCTTTATTTCAGAAGGCCTCCCACAGAATGACTACAAAAATGGCTACTACAAACGAAAGAAGAAGAGTGGATGCGGAGTTTTGTTGTTAAAAAGAAGGACAGATAACTTTTTTATTGAACTGAACTGCAAACCTGCATACTTGATTTGTGGAAAAGCATTTTCTTTCCTGAGAAAAGCCAATGTATAATAAGATTGCAGCATAAAATACATTCAATGGTGAATTGCAAGGATAGGTGTATGCAGATGACATCAGAGAACTTTGAAAGAACTTGGGACATGCAGCATGCAAATATCACAATGATGTGGAGGCCCCAGTGTTGGACTGGGGTAGACAAGGTCATAAGACACCAGGTTATTGTGCAACAGGTTTATTTGAAATCACAAGCTTTCATAGCACTGCTGCTTCATCAGGTGAAATCTTCACCTGATACCTGATATTGTGTGACTTCTGACAAATATCACAAGATGAAGAAAGTGGATGGATGATGTTATGTTAGTTAAGCCTGTTATACGGTGACTGAACTTATTGTGAAAAGTTATTGGGCCTAATCTAAAGGGAGATTTTGTGGAAGGGCGTATCATTGTGATTGCAACTTTACTGGGTCCAAAGGAATTTACACTGGGCAGAATCTTATCAGGATCTGAGTGACATGGACCATGGAGAGATGGATGGCGGAATCGGGTGACAGTTGCAGCAAGATCCATCTTGATTTCAAAGGCATCTCACTCCATCTTTTGTGCTTTGAACAAGTGGCATAGTGAGACTCTTATTAGGCAGGGGCAAGATGCCAATTGACAGTCATTGTTGATTATTAAAAGTCTTGATACTGCCTTAACCTGCCCCATTAATATTTACACCCACATCCTACTGAGCTAACCAAACAAACCAGATGTCAGGAAAAGTCAATGCTAAAAGCCAACACATGGTCGTGGCAGATCAAGCTCACTGTTTGCTCCAAACAGCCTCCATTTTGAACACCGGGCAACAATATCTTAGGGCATGATCTTTGTGTACCAGCCATTCCTACTCCCTGAACATTGGCTTCCTGAATCAGCCAACCCATCTCGACCATCCTGGTACTTCTACTATGCACCTGTGGTAGCTCAAGAAGAATAGGCTTGCATTGCAGGGCACCCCAGCAAATAGCATTGAAAGGTTATTTATGCGGGGACACTTTATGCACAGGGACAGACACTCAATTCACAGACTGGACTAGGCTGCACCTTGGGAAGGCTGGCTCGCTCTTTCTGTACATTCTCACTTAGTATCTGCCTTATACTCATAAGTGCCAATTAGTGCAGTCACACAAGCAGGTATCTTGCATTTCTCTAAGTAGTCTTCAGTTTATAGGCCACGTATCTTGCTGTATGGCAGCATGCTCCATTAATCGCGTACCAGAGATACTACCTGCAGGAAAAGCTCACTGCACTTGCTGCAGCAAATAGCTATGCTTCGAACTCTTCGGGGAGCAATCCTCACTGAAGCCCTTGGCCTTGAGCATGCCCAGAATAGGTGGAGTAATTAACTCAATCTGTGAGGGAGAGAGCTACATCACACACCTTTCAGAGCAGTATGAAAGGAGAACAACATTAGTCACAGGCCCATGATAGGTGCAGCACACAGGTTGCATATTCCCTGGCCATCCTATAGCTTTGCCCCTTTCTGTATGTTGAATCTCCCTGGTACAACTCTTTTTCTTCTACATTTTTCTGGACAGAGGAAGACAAACATTTAATGATGTTGAGTGTAGAGGAATTTGTTTCCACCGTTACCCAATGCTGCCTGTATGCATTACTCCCTCTGCTTTCGGGTGGTACTGTCAGCTCTCAGCACAGTCCTCAATGCATTGAGCACCGTGTATGGTCATGAACTGCTGCCCAAATGCATGAAAATGTCTCACAAAGAGACACATAAACACATGCAGGAAAGTTCATGTCACGGATATTAATATAAAAACTGCTATTTATAAAAAAAAGTCATCTTTACACATGCCACCAAAGTGTCCTCAATAGATTTTTTTCCTTCTTGCCCTCACGTTACATTTCAGAAGATTTATAGGTACCACATCTACATCCCTGGATCCACAGTTGGGGTGGAGGGGCCGTGCTCCACTGTGGAGCCCATTTTTCCTGGAGGTTTAATGGGGCATCCTTAGAGACGGTTGAGTCTAAACAGGCCAGACGATCCGAGCAGCAAGTTGACACTTTTCAGCCTTGATGGACAGGGTTGGGGCTGGAGGACCCAGCCGCCTCTTCAGTGTTGTCAGTGGAAACCGCTGAGGAGCCTACGTGTGGTTACACCTCCAGCTGGGTGTCTCCTGGCACCACCCTGTTGCTTTGTGAGGAGAGGACACCTGAACTGATGTCATTGTTCCCTGCACTCTGTAGCCATACCTATGGTCCTGGGGACAGTAACTGGGGCATCGGAATATAAGTGTTTGCGCACTTCGAGCAACCAGTGACAGTGCTTAACCTGCCTTTACATGGCAGCCAAACTGTACGTGGAGCCACACCAGAGGGTCAGATGAATTGCTGTGCCTTCTGGGTAATGAGGGCCAGTACGACCAATATGTCTGACTGCTGCTGCTCCTCCATCTGTATTTGGATGATGTCCCCATTTGCCCACATCACAGGGTCCTCTCGTGCCTGAGGCTGAGCTGCTTTCTGCTGGTCCTCCAAGTACCACTTGTCTGGGCTGTTTCTTTGTCAGCCAGCTGTGAAACTGTCGCTGTGGGTGCTCACCAGATTGTGTACCCGCACTCTCTATGTCTGCAGTTTACTATCATACTCCCCAAGGTATCTCCATCTGTGTGAGTGAGGGTTGCAGGAAGCAGTTTCTCCAATGCTATCTCTGAAGCCACAGTAGTCTTGTCCAAAGAGGCCCAGGCAATGCTCCTTCTGCAGATAGCTACTTCTCTGTAGACATCATTGGAAGCCTTTTGGGACTTGCAAGACAAAAAACAGAGAGAAAGCATCAGGACCAGTGATTAGAGGTGGTATACAATAATTGAGAATGATATCAGGATTAATGGGAAAATGGCAATGGCATGTAGAGTGATTCTTAATCATTTGGCAGGACATGGATATCTTGGCATCTCTGCAGGAACAGTCTCTGTCTTCTCCTGCAAAGGACAGGATTCTCTCCTCATCGGGAGGGTAAACATAAATGTTGGGCAGCTGTCCTCTTTCCTGGGCTTTGGCTGTCCTGTTATGCGCCATTCTCTACTTTTAATGAGAAAAAGTAAGTGATAGGTCAGTGAAATGATGATGGTGGCATAGCTGTTAGTATTGGTTCATGTGGAGGAGTGGTGGGATGTACATGAAGGACTAAACAAGCAGCACAGGAGACATCCAGGGTTAATTGTGTTGGAGACTGAAGGGAAATGCATGTCATAGGCCTCGGTGGGAGTTGTGTGCAGTTGCATTGATAGATTGAGTGTGGCAGAGAGAAGAGTGTAGCATTTACCATGATGGAGTGGAAAAGATCATTGACCTTCTTTGTGTATCACTGGCCATTTCTCCACATCTCAAAGACAGCGCTGACCTGGGTGGTAATCTCAGACCAGGCTGGTGGCTCTCTGGGAAGATAACACCTTTTTGTTGTGCCATCCCATCCACCAGGACCTCCACATCCCTGTTGGGGAAAGGTAGTGCTCTTTTACCCATCTCCAATATCTTGTTCACAGCTCCTAGATCAAGCAGGGCAGATTTGGAATGCCAGTGCTCATCTTGGTGCACATCACCATTTCAAATTTTAAAAAGAGGTTCAGGTCTTTTGGAAGATACCTGCTGACTGGTGAGTTATTGTGGGAATGGCATGTGGTGAGATAGGGCAGAGTTTGGACTTGACAGACGCCATAGGGGCACAGTAAGCAATTAATGAGCAGAGTTTGGTAAGATATGGAAAAGGACTAATTGGGCCTTGCCATGAGAAATCCTCAAAAAAAACCTCAATGAAACTAAAATTAGGCAAAAATTATTTCAGAGTGTCAGTTTCTCTCGCAGAACATGTCAAATCAGATGAATAACATAGCTCAAGACATGAAAAATCTATGAATGATTCTGCAGCTAATTTCGAGTGCTCCTCTCTGGCTGTCAATGAGGCAACAGGTCTGACAAAAACAAGCCAATTGATGATTTTCATGCAAGGAATTACAGCAGAGTTTGAACTTAGAGGGGATTTTTTTTTGCAGAAATGTGTGACACCAACAAAGGGGAAGATATTTTTGATTGGACTACACTGACAGTGCACAAGCTTTAGTTATCATTGGAAAAATTAAGCTATATTAATACTGATGGTGGTCCAGTCAGGGTTGGATCTCAGAAGGATTAGTTACTATAGTCAAGAAAGAAGTAGATTCGCTCAACTTTGACCAGAGTGAGCTCATTGTATGCCTCTGTTACATTCATCAAGAGAATCTGTGGACACAGTCCATGTAGCTGAGCGACATAACATCAAAAGTAGAATCATGTTTATTAAAAGTGGAGCTCTAAACTGTTGCTGATTTAAAGAGTTACTAAAAGACCTTGAATCAGAGTACAGCGATTTACGCTACTATTGTGAAGTGAGACAGGGTGAATGCCTATGTGCATTTCCTGAACAGAGAATTGAAGTGAAATTTTTCTCGGAGATAAAGGGAAAACCTATGGTTGAGCTGAGCGAGCACAAGAGGCCATGTGGCTTGGCATTCATGGTCAACATTATGCAGTATTTTCCTGAGCTCAGTGTCAAATTGCAAGGGCCTAACCAGGTTCTTTTATGTCCCCTCTTTCAAATGTGAAGTTACTTCCAGCCAAGCTATAAATGTGAAAAAAGCAACTAGAAAAGGGCAAGACCATGCATTTTACTATCCTTCAGGGACAAAAGTCTGCAACAATAGAGGAGTACGCCAGGGAGTGCGCAAATTTACAGAAGAGGTTTAGTGCGTGATTTCATGACCGAAAGATGAAAACACCTAAAAATGAAAGAACACGAACTAAAAACTTTTGCCACACCATTCAATATGAAGATAAAACATATCTTCAAATATACTGGTGACAAACCTCATGACAAGCTACAACTGCATGCATGCCTAGCTCCTTAAGACAGCAGCAAAATATAAATATGATATTATAGAACATGCAAAGGGGCATTAGCCATTCATCCGATTAAACTTGCTTTTCCATTCACTTAGACCATGGTTGAATAGGTACCTGAAAACCTTCAACTTGAAGTTATAAATCTGCAAAGAACAGTGAACTAGAGGCCAAATTCAGTAAGGTGCCCCTCCTGAAATTCCACTGACTCCATGTGTGTCACTGACTGCAAACTTCAGAAGATATGCACTAAGAATTGGATTGCTGTTTGGAACCACATACTGCAGTGAACTGTTCCTTTCAAGCTGTTTGTATTCCAGATTAAACTGATGAGAATTTGTAACAAGAGTTGCAAGTAGAAACATTTTTGTTGCCAAAAGATGTAAGAAAGGGAAGCAACAGCCCAGTGGTATTATTGCTAGACTATTAATCCAAAGACCCAGCAAATGTTCTGGGGACCTGGGTTCATATCCCATCATGGCAGAAGGTGGAATTTGAATGCAATAAAAATCGGAATTAAGAATCTAATAATGATTGTGGAAACTGCTGTTGATTGTCAGGGGGAGAAAAACCCATCTGGTTTACTAATGTCTTTTAGGGAAGGAAACTGTTTTCCTTACCTGGTCTGGCCTACATCTAACGTCAGACCCACCTCAATATGATTGACTCTTAACCACCCTCTGGGCAATTAGGGATGTGCAATAAATGCTGGCCTAGCCACTCACGCACATCCTGTGAGTGAATTTTAGAAAAGGCTCATTGAGGCAAAGCAACCTCAGCCTTTGAATTTAAACAGCAAGTGAGAGATTTCAGTTTTCTCTCTCAAAAGCTAAAACATTGATATTTTTTCGTGTATGCAGTACATGATTGGTTTTGTTCATGTGTCAGTGGCCCCCTACTATGCAAAAGGTTCTCCACTCTTACTGTGTAATGAATATACATTTAAGACAACCGTTAAGATACGATGAGTAGAGGAAGAAAAACGATTTCCAGAATCCAGAGCAAAGGGACATTACCATAAAATTGTAGCCATATTGGGGTAATGTCAGGAAGCATGCCTTCATACAAAGAATAATGGAAATCACCCCTTAAGAGTTATTGAGACCAGGCCAATTGAAACTTTCAAAACTAACGTAGATTGATTTTAGTAAGACAAAACAAAAGTATTCAGGAATATAAAAAGAAGGTAGATAAATTGAGTTGAGATACCTATTCAACCATGGTCTAAATGAATGGAAAAGCAAGTTTAATTGGATGAATGGCCAATGCCCCTTTGCATGTTCTATAATATCATATTTATATTTTGCTGCTGTTTTAAGGAGCTAGGCATGCATGCAATTGTAGCTTGTCATGAGGTTTGTCACCAGTATATTTGAAGATATGTTTTCTTTTAAATATTTAAATGAGTGGGACTGTTGCAAACTAAATTGAGACAAGGGAAGCTGCTTAAAATACAAAACCAACTCACTTAGAATGTGAGATAGCAAAAGAATCACCATTGTTTGAAGGGCAGTACAAATGGCACTCTCTAATTCAGGCAACCATGGAAACCTAATACAGTCTCTGACAGACACTAAAAAGTGCAAAATACTGGACATAACCGATCAAAAAAAACTTCATGAAATACACCCCAAAACTAATATTTCAAGAAAGGTTTTGAGAGCTTCTAGAGATTACTGAAAGTGAAGCCATTATTGCTACCTCACTCTCTTAAAGAAACTGACCTCTTTCCACGGAAACAATGACAAACAAGAAAAATCAGGGAGCTGGAAGCTTTAAAAATAACTGCAAAATTTGCTACTGCTGACTGCTCCCTCGAACCCAACAAATCCACTTCTGTCTCAAGTTTAAAGTTTACACCTCAAAGACTATCAAAGAACTCTAAACTACACATTCTTTCATCTTTCTTTTATATTGGACCAATCCGCTTTTAATATTATAAATGGGTGTATGAGTGCCCAAATGGCTCCTCAAAGGCTGCATATTTGACTCTACGTTTTAATTATTTCCTTGGGGTTAGAATGTAATAAAATTGCTCTTTCTTTCACTTAAGAAAACCTTGTGTTTGTCTCCTTATTGTGTAGAATAAAGAACAGTTAACCACTGCAGATTTTGCCTTGTATTAGTCAAGGAGCTCGAACAGAGGACGGTCAGTTTACCACCCTCACCTGGTTATAAGTTGCAATCTTACTACAATTGACATTAGTCAGACAGTTACGTTTATTAATGCCAGTTATTAGTCATCAGCGCAATTTAAATGATTGAATATTAATTCCTAATTGAATTAAGATCATTCCACTGGTGTTTTCATATTTATAAAATCAAATTCTCCCTTCTTTGCATGCTTGTAGTCACACCTTCATTCTAAGCACTTAACTGTTGGATTACAGCTGCTGAAACAAAACCACAGCAAAAGGCTTAATTACAGAAGACTGAACAGCTTCAAAGGCAAGTAAAGTACTATTTTCAGAGATCATGTGATCTGAAGTCACATGGTCAGACCACAATGTTCAGATCTCATGTGATTAAACACTCAGGAATACCTCAAACCACAATTGGAAACCCGACAAAAATCTATAATTATGTAACATCTTTAATATTATAAAACATTCAAAGCCAGCAAAATTAGTCCTATGGCCATATCAGGGAATATGAGTGCAAGTGGTCAAATGTTGGCCAAAGATGGATTTAACGAAGCATCATAAAGAAAGAAAGCCATTGAAAGAAGTTTAGGGAGTGAACTTTACATCTCAGAACCTAAGCGACTGAATGCATCATTATTAATATTAAAACAATTCAAATCAGAGATACTCAAGGAGTCCGAATTCAATGAATGCAAGCATTTTGGAAGCTTGTGAAGTAAAATTACTGAGACAGAGAGGTTTGGAAGAAAGTTTTAATTGATATGCTGTTTGATGAAGAGCCAATGTGAATCAGCAAACATAGAAGTGATCTGTGAAAGGACTGACTGCAAGTAAGGATGACACTGGCAGAGTTTTGAATGATCTCAGTGTTACAAAACTTGCAAAGTTTACAAGTGAATGGAAACATCTGCAAGGGCAAACAATTGTTTGATCCAATGGATCAGTAAAAATTATACTTTGCATTGTCTAATCAAGATCACACAGCAAAGTTCTTAAAAATTTAGTGTGACGAGGATTCTTCAACATTTTTTACATGAATACTCCTCCATAGTGCTACAGGAGAAACAACTGTGACAGTAGGCTAAGGTACTACTTATCAAATTTCACTTTGTATATTTCTCCCAGCAAATATAGAGACTGTCCTTCAGACCTCTTGCAAATATTGAAATCCTTCCATTTACCTCTCGGTCTAAGTTCTGATAATTTATATTATCAGAGATCCCAAAGGAAAAAGTGTCAATGCTGCAGAGGACATTTCTTTTCAGCAGTAACATGATGATAAGTTAGTATAGAAACATGCAATTAGAACCAAAGAAATTGGTTGAAACATAGGCAGGAATATTGTACCTCAATGAATCCACTGCAATACAATAGATCCCTTTGGAAAGTTGTAAACTAAGGTAATGATAAGTTGTGTTGTTGGTGAAAGATGGTAAAAAACTATGTTATGTCACAACAGAATGAATATTTGAAATTCACACCATACAATTATATTTAGTGTATTGGAATAACAGGTGCCACTATACACAGTATTAGCCATCTTACTTAAAGATGGATGTCAATGCATTGGAAGCAGTTCACATAAGGTTTACCAAACTAATATCTAGAATGGATACTTATCCTGACAGGGAAATTTTAACAAGTTAGGCTGACATCCACTAGAATTTGAAAGAGTAAGAGGCATCTTAATTGAAACGTTTGAAATTGTGAGGTGTCAATGTGGAGAGCATGTTTCCTCTAATAGGATAATCTAGAAATAAGGATCACCATTTAAAAATCAGGGATCTCCCATTTAAAACAGATATTACCTGTGATTTTTTTTTTGTCTCTGTGTCCTGTGAGTCTTTAAAACTCCTTTCCAGAAAAGGTGGCGGAAGCAGCGACCTTGAAACTTTTAAGGCCCTGGCAGATAGATTTTCATTGAACAAAGGATTGAAAGGCGATTGAGATAAGTGGGAATTTGAATTTGATAATTTGTGAATGTAAATCAGAGCAGCCCTGGTTTTATTGAAAAGCAGAGTAAACTCAAGGGCTGAATGGCCGACCCCTGCTATTACTTCATATGTTAGATCAGTTATTAGCCAAGTTTTGGATAACTAATGTTAAACAGGTTTATCTTTAGATTTAATATGGAAATTCTTGACTCTGGGAAACTAATATCTGACAGATGTTATGACTGCACTTCAAATATCTCTGTACTGTTTAATAGCTGGTTCAAACTGTTTTAACATCAACCGACAGAACAGGACCATTTCTAGCATCAAAAAGCACTTAAGATCCTACAGCCACCAAGCATTAGTCTGTTGACAGACACTTCTCTAAAGTTTTGGCTGTAAGTTGACCATGTCAAGTGACGTCTGTCGTAGTGGAGACAGACTTACATTTATATAGTGCCTCAGGATGCCCCATAGCACTTGCAGCCATCAAAGTACTTTGTTTGAGTAGTTACTCTTGTAATGAAGGAAATGTGACAGTTCAAGCAACAATGTGATTATGTTCAGAGAGTGCCATGGTGATGCTGTTAAGGGTAAATGTCAGGTGATGTAGGAAACTCCTGTGTTCTTCGTCAAGATGGGGCCAAGGGGTATTTTACTTTCATCTCAGAGTGCATCTCTAATTGTACAGGAATGAGTTAGCATAGGAATAATGTTGAAAGCAATGATATTCTGATGCAGAAGGAAGGGTTCTCTCTACAGATTCAAAATGTTACTGTTGCTGCTAATAAATCCATAACTGCTGCCTAATTCCACAAATGGTGAGTAAATAAAAGTGCTGGAGAACCTCAGCAGATCTGGCGGCATTAGTGGAGAAAGAGTTAATATTTTGATTCAAATCTGTCTCTTCCAGGGGCCTGAAAAAGTGACATGTTTTGTACTGTGGAAAAAAATAACACATGCAAGGTGGAACAAGTGCAACAGATGGTAAAGATGCCCCAGAGCAAAAGGCATAGGAAATGCTAATGATAGAAGAGAAGAGACAAACCTGAAGACAAGGTGCCAGTGACAGCTGTTAATAGTATTGTGTGGGAGTCTGAACAGTCTAAAACATTAAGTAGCAATGTGAAACCATGAAGGATACAGTATTTGGATAAGTCATCAGCTCTCCCTTCATTCTTGGAAGATGTCTACTTAGATAACAATTTTCTGCCATGGACCTTCACGTGACTGAAAAGATTGCTTCTCAACCCACATTTTGGGCACATGGATGAGGGCATTCCATGAGGTGATGAGATCCAGGATGCAGGATGAGCTTCCATTGCTTTTTTTCTCTGCTGCTGCTCTGCATCATCATTAAAGACATTGTAACCCAATGCTTTATGGACAAATTGTTGTCATTCTAAATGGTTGATACCAAACTTATCTGAGTTATTACTGCAATAGTGCCCCTCCAAGGAGTGCCTTTGCAGCATTTTCTTCATTCTCCACTGAAGCATTGGCCATTTGAGAGTTGACAAAACAGGGCTTGCCAGGAAAGATGCCTGGGGAGTTTCAGAGACAGTGTCCAGCCTATTTAAGTGATTTTGCAGGTGTATTGCCTAAATGCTATGGCACTGGCTTCAAGGAGAAGGCTAGCAATTGTTTGATGGTCCTCCCACAGAATTCAGGGGTATGGCAGAGCCACTGCTGGTGGAATCGTTCTGGCACTATTACATGTTGCTGGTATATACTACAGATCTCACTTCGTTACAGGAGCGGTCAGCTTATCAGGGGTTGGATTTGGTGCCTGCCACGTTATGGAAAGGCCTTAGCATAAACCATAATGTATCTTTCAAACTTATAGGTTGGAACATTTGATTGACCAGGTGTGGTTGACGTATGAGTTTTGTTTTTGCAACATTCAAGGACTGGCCAAGTTACCTAGTTATAACTAGACCTCAGGCGAAGATCCCCAATTCATTATGATTCTGAATGGGACACCCCCATATTGTTATACTGCTGGGCAAGGAAGAAGAAGTTTTTCCCTTCTTTATTCAATTATCCCATCCCCTCCTCATCTTGATTAGTCACAACAAGGTGAACTTAGCTCAAGGGACACCCTCCTCAATTCCAGTACATTTATCCCTTAACAGGAGCCAGTTTAACTTGGTTTTTTGGGTTAAAGAATGAGTAAGTTTATTAGTTACTAAAACACAAGGAAAAACAACAAAACTCATTGCACATATACACCGATTAGAAATGAAAAGTGAAGAAATTCATAGAAAAATGATATATGAAACATTCTTAGGCTTGTCTGTGACGTGTGGGTGGTAAAATGTGATTTTTGTGGGGTTCTGCTAGCTGTAACCTCAGCAAACAAGTAGTTGATCTGGAATTTCTCTGTTCTCCAAGTTAGCGAAATGGAGTTGAAAATCAAGAGTTTCCTTCATGATGGCAGCTTTGATGACTTCTGACTTGTTTCTAGAAATCACTGAGAAAGATAGAGCTCTTTCACCTTCAAGTGCAGGAACGCCAAGTGAGATATTCTTCAGCTGTGATTTTTGCACCACTTTCTGACCCAGTCGAACTGGAACAGCAGACGAGCACATACAGAGTGAATTTCAGTTGTTGATTTTTCGAACCCTTCTCTTGTGTGTTTCTGAAATGAGAAAACACAAACAAATCTTTCATCCAGAGGGATCCTTCCTTTACCTCACATCATGTTTTCAGTCTGGAGTACAATTCGTAGGGGATGTTTTCTACCAAGGTGGTAATTGGCTTCCATCATTTCTACAACTACAGGAGAACAGCGCAGTTTTTGTATTATACTCATTGTTTTGTCTAAAGTTTCTTGAAATCCTACTGATGTGACTTTCTATAATCTCCCTTGTTGTAGGTATCATCCACACAGGATTTTTCAAGATAGTCACTGAATTATATCCTTAACATTTGCATTCCCATCATTCCTGGGTTGTATGTACTTTTCTTTTGTTATTTTTGATCTTAATGCAGTTCATGACCAAATCATCACACCTCCAACCCAATTCCAGAACAATGGGATCAAATAAAGTTCCGTACACTAGACCCCTTTGTCCAAACCCTCATGTTTGGAGATCTTCATTACCAGGACCAGTTTGACAAAAAAAATGTTGAAATATGTGACCTCTTAAAATAAGAACAAGCAGCCTGCATTGCCTCACAGAAAACCCTAAGACTGTAAATCCAGAAGGCAACATTTCAACAGTTTAAGATTGACACCCAAAGACAAACCTAAAAGATAAAGGACAGGTGGTGAGAGGAGAAAGCTCAAGGGATCAATGTTCCAACCAACTTGAAAAGCAAATGCTTTGAAGCCACCAGTATAATCTAGAGACTGAAGTTAGATGGGCAGCTGAAGAAACTGCCATCCTTACCTGGTCTGGCCTACATGTGACTCCAGTCCTCAACAATGTGGTTGACTCTGAACTGCCCTCTGGGCAATTAGGGATGGGCAATAAATGCTGCCTGGTCAGCAACGCCCTCATCCCGTAAATGAATAAAGAAAAAAAAGTCTCCTTCACCCATAAAATAGTGTTTCTCTTCTTAAAAGTGATATGTTAATGCTGGAAGGAACATCTTGAACAACTCCTCGACTCCAGTAAAATAGATTCCAGGTCTCCCTCTGTAGCCTGTGGTAGAAACAATGGTAAACTACAACCCGTGGGAGAGCTGCAATGAGCAATGAAATGGATGAAAAGGAACAAAGCCACAATGGCACTCCAGATAATATGTTTTTCAAGTTATCAACCATTAAGCCTGGGAGGGAAAGAATTTCCCACAACACCTCACTAGTTTTCCTCCATCACCATGACTGACAACAGGAATGGAGCGACTGTAACTATCGACAAAAAGAAAAAGTTCAAACTATCAAGATATATCCATCATGTTCATTGTAGGGCAAATATTGATTTTGATTATGAGAACAATTTTTTTATTACTGCTTTGACATTATTTCATTTTTCAGGAAAATATTCCTCTCTACTTCCTTCCCTATTCGAGCACTTGCAATTAATGTCATGATATAAAAAGGAAATTCTAAAATCCAGAAATCATTGAGTCTCAAGCATTCTGAGCGAGAAACATTATAGTATATCATATTACATGTCTGAAAATTAACACCTAATTTCTCTGTTTTTCATTACTTTTTAAAAGTTGGATTTGTTTCGTTCTGATCTAGAGTCAAGTCTTTTGACTAACCATAGGCTTTGCTGAATCAATCATCCATGTCAATTCTGCAGCACAGATTTGGCTGTATTGATACCTTTGCTTTATCGTTAATCACAAACTCTTAAATAAGGATTATTCCATCTAGAAAAGTAGTTTCATTGTTAACCTATCAAAGGGCAAAAGCTGATTACATTAAAAGAGCATCTGTATTTCCACATCGATCACAATAAAATAACTCCGGCTTACATTTTCTTTAAGAATCCTTTGTACGTTTAGGCTCTTGGTCAGAATACAGGAACCATCTTTCCATTGGAGGCAACTTGTTTGACACTTAAGCTTGACACAGAAAGGAAGTTTCCTGTCCATAATTTGACAGACTCATTGACAACTGCTCGCTACTCAAATTACTCTTCGGCCAATGCCTTCTCTTTAATTGCATTTCTATTTAAGGGATGAACTTGCCTGTGGTTATCCATGATGAAGCACTTCCTTTAGCTCTGAGAAACTAAAGTCTTAACTAAAGTCTGAAGTGTAGGCAGTTTTATTGCCTGTTTGGCCACTGCATGAAAGGCTAATATTGTGTAAGACAATGCTGCCAAAGGTGGCTGCAGGCAAGGAAAAGTGTGAAAGTAACAACCTACAAACGGATTACAGAAATAATGGGGCACTGACTGGAAGAATGTCGCTGCAGTACAGCCAGAAACATTTTCAAAGTTTCCAACGTAAACAGTCTCCTGTACAAACACTAAATGCTGAGGTCAACAGTTCAAGTAATGATTTTGCACCATTACGGCAACAGAATAAATCACCACCAAATCATTGCCAGGCTGCCTTTCCCTCTATAATGTGCACTATCACACTGCCTGCAGATAATATGGCAACTTTATCATATGATCACAACATACTTAAGTAAGTATATGTCTCAATCCTTTAATGAGTTCATTAACTAGTGAACAATCAGAATCAAAACATCAATGAAGATTCCTCACTATTTTGATTGAGATATGTCTTCACTAGTAACTTAATGCATTTGTGTTTAGGCTGATGAGAAAAATTTACAGTGAAATGCCATTGGAGACTATCTCTTTCTGCCCCAGTACTTTGAGTTCAGCCTGACATCCCTCTGCTTTCCATTTTTACTAGTTAACAATAATTCTTAATATGGCAGCAGCGCGGTGTCCTACACATAGGCCTGATCTTCACTACCGAGTTAGTAATGCAGTGTTGGGACACCCCTTGGCCCTGCAAATCCGATTGGGAGAAAGTGCCCTGGATGATCTGCTTTTTATTCTGAGACACAGCGTAGTAGAATGGAGGAGATGTGAGGTGCAAGATTGAATTGGGAAACAATGGAGCCACAGAAGCTGCTGAGTGTGGAGCTTGGCTGTACGCAAGGCAAGCCTCGATGATCCAGCACTTTTACTCAGCTGTGAAAAACCAAAATAATAAAAGATCATGTTTTCTCCCTTACCCCACTTATTCTCCCCACACAATCCCCAAGCCCATTCATGCCAACTCATACTACCTGAAGACCTTCCCCCTAAACCACCCACAATGACTGCTCATATCCTACATAGCACTTCATGACTCCTCTACACCCCCTTGGTTATTTATACCCTCAATATTAAATATGCCCATCTAGCCACATTCCCTTTTTAGACCCTATCCTAACTTAATGCCATATACAGTTCATGACCCACTCACTTTTCCCCTCATATTCTTCATGCCATTTCCCCTGATAATTTCAATAATAACCTCTTGCAGCTTGGTGGAAAAATGTGACTAAGGAGATTCGATATTAGAACTCATAAGAGACAAAATTGTTATTGGATTTGTTGATGAGTCTTTGTCAATTTTACTACAGTTCAAAGACGATTTGACCCTGGAGAAGGCAATTGGAATTGTGCCAGATACAGAAACCAGGAAGACTCACAGAAAAATCCAAAAGAGGAGAAAGACAACCTTACCACAGGATACCAATAGATCCTATTCACTTTATGAGGTACAATGCTCAGCAGATGCAACTAACAAGAGTAGGCCAATATCAGATACTAAGAATCAATGTAGAGCTATGGAACAACAAAGCCTCATAAACTAAAGCAGATCCCAGATATGACTAAATACTGCTACATTCATAAAACTTTAGGTCACTTCCAGGAGAAGTATGCAGAAGTACAAGAGAAGGTGAACCTTAAACAAATCTGAAATATGTGGGCGATTGTAAGGTGTATGGCAAAATCAGGCAAAATATTCAGTGAGGGCCATCTCAATATGAAGATCATCTCACTGAATTTTTTTAGCTATTTTAATCAACCCGTTCGGATATATTATGACGCAACCCCGGGACTGGGGGTTCTTAAACCCAGACCTTATGGCCTAGAGGCAGGGACACATTATGATACAAAACCCTCTTCACCTCATCTTTTATTCTTTCTTCAAGTGGCTTGGTGAATTCCCAATTGACACGTTTTTTTTTTAAAGCCTTGATAATAATTCAAATCACCACATTAATATTTGGTTGTGATTTTACCAAGCTTGCCAAATAAATTGGCCATCAGGAAAACTTGTCATGGGAAACAGAGCAAGTTTTTGCTGTGTTTAACTAACTTCTTGCTCCAAAGGACCTCCATGTTGCATGCTGGGCACCAACATCTCAGGCATGCTCCATGGGTGCCAGCCGCACACAAACACCATGTCCATGGACATTAACGTCCAACATTTGCCAGTCTCAGAGATCCCTCATGACGCATGTTTGATTAACTTACAGGACTCTTCTATACAGTATGCTTCTATACTGCACCTCAGGCTGTACTAACAACAATCATTTTAATACTGAAGCAAGGAAACTGTGTGCTCATAGCTGGACCAGGCTGCACCTCCAGGCTCTTCGTTCACTGTCACAGCACTCACTCACCTTGACCCAATTAGATGGTCACAGCATCCTCACCTTGCATTGTCTTGCCTTGGCCTCTTCTGCTTTGCCCCTCAGCTACAGATACCCTGCACATATTACTGATCTCTTGCAGTGCTGTTTATCCAGGAAAGTTATCATAGTTGTCAGTGGTCCTTGGCTCCATCAAGGGGGATAGCCTGCGCTCAGGGGATTCTGGCACCATGGGCAATCTTAGGGCAGTCAGAGGCAGGATCCTCTCCTCATAAAGATTGAGGAGCCAAATGATCAGCAGGACACCACCCATCTTAACTCTTTCTGCTCTACTGTTTCCTTCTTGGAATGAGGGAGAGGTAGGTATGACAGGAGATGATGTGTGTGGCATGGCTATTACTGGGTGAGGAAGTGTCCCAGGTAAGTGAGTAAGCAGCACAGAGGGCATTCAGAGTTAGTGGTGTCACCAATTGGAATGGGTAAGGGTGATTGAAGAAGATGTAACAGATAACAAACAGCGTAGTATGACATGAGCCTTAGTGGGAGGTGGGTACAGTAGCAGAAACTGAGTAAGGGCGAGGTATCAGAGAGAAAATGCTGGCACTTATGCTGGTAGTGTGAATATCAGTGTCCAGTCAGGTCAATACTAATGCTGAAGAAATAAAAGTTACAGCGTGCAGAGATGAAACGACAGAGTGCAGGTGGTTCAGGTGTAAAGGTATGCTACAATTAAAACTGAGAGATAATAATGAGTTGAAAATGGGTAAATGGTTCACAGCCAACACTTCACAATCACTACACACAAGTTTTGACCTCAACATTCTCATAGTAGCATAGTTCCACGAAGACAATTGGTTCACAATGAGAGATTGTAGGAACTGCAGATGCTGGAGAATCTGAGATAACAAGGTGTAGAGCTGGATGAACACAGCAGGCCAAGCAGCATCAGAGGAGCAGGAAAGCTGAC
>JAHRHZ010000268.1:31484565-31511921 GCA_024137785.1 Ginglymostoma cirratum | reverse complement strand
AAAATCTGCCAGAAGAAGCAAATATGAGAACAAGGATAGACAGTACAAACCATTTGAACTCAATGACAAATCTTCAACTGATGTTATTTAGACAATAAAATAGCCAGCTGAACAAATTAATGCAGCAAATTTGACTTTGATGCTGTATTCTGAGACGACACAAATTCAAAATCATCATTTCAATTCTTCATATTCCAAAGAAGAAATATTAGCACCAATGACAAAAAAAACAAACTAGCCAGTAATCCTCCAATAGTATGACTCTGTAGAATGACTGAGAAGTCAAAATATCGAATTGTCCAGACAACTGCAGAGGGCGAACAAAGATGTCTGAATGAATCATCAAGTTGAAGTAAAGAGCTTATATGCTTCAAAAGAGATATATCAGTGGAATGAGAGTAAAGCCTTTTCCTGAATAAAATGGAAATGAGCTGCATGGGAAGTCATGGAAGCCAGAACAAAGTCTGCAGATTCAGGATACCACCAAAATAATGAAAACTTCAAAGAGAAAACATAAAGAGAACACATTCTGGACTAATTTGTGAAAACTTTTAAAACACACAAATCTGTGAATTCAGACACTTTGGAAAGATGAAGAAATAGTAAATGTGAAGTAGTTATATCTCTCAATATATTAATGTGACTATATGGAACAAAGTTTCAGGAGAGATGTTGCACAACACGTTATTTCTGAGAAAGTTAATGCTGCAGTACATTAAACTGAATATAATCAGTTGGTGTCATCCAGTCTGTGGGTAAAAAGAAGTTTAGCGTGGAGTCCTGCAGGAGATAAATGTGTCTCCTCCGATGTTAATAGTTTCTATAATGATGTCTAATTAGTTAATATAAATTGTACCTTTTGCCATCATGCAATAAATGTCATTTTGTAAATGAAGTACTTCTTTTTAAGACACAAATCTGTTTATTCCCCACCACTGTTAATTAGACAGGCCTTTCTACCCGGCATGTTAAAGAGGATTAAATGCTGCATTTGCTGCTAGGGATATAGGAGGGCATGGGCCTTTGCTACTAACTGAGGAAAACATCAATTTGTTCAAATGAGAAGAAGAAGGAAAAGATAAAGAACCTGCTGGGTTGTCAGGACCAATTCTTTCATTCAACAACAAAGCCTTTTGACTGCTCATGCTGAGAGGAGTATTTCCTTTGCTGGGCATGAAGACTGGGCCTTGGGGCCCAGTTGAGAGAAGCGTCATAACACTTGTTTTTTTTTAACTCAAGGAAAGGAGACTCTGAAACACCATTGAAAGAAGAGAGGAAAAATATCAGGAGAAGAAAGAAAAGATCAAGGATGTCTTCTCTGGAACCAGAGGCTGGTGCTTTCTCCACAATGGTGTAGAGAATAAGAAGAAGAAAAGCTGTAAATCAAATTGAATTAAACTGTGTCATTGGGGCAGACCATTGGCCATCCCAGAAGAGAAGAAACACTCTTCCCCCATCCTAACCATCAACAGCACCATCCTAGTTACTTGAAACACTTGAGGAAAACCTTTGGACTCTCTCCGTCCTTCCCTCCTCAATTGCCTTACCCCTCTCTCCTTTCTTGTTAAAAGGGAAATCAGTTACTGTGTCTGGCCTCCAGACTATAACATCATCCGCAACGTTTACAAATCACCCAATACTGGGCGTGAATGTAGCTCAAAGGGAAAACGGCTTCACCATATGTGAGAGATAAAAGGTACTGCAGATGCTGGAGAATCCGAGATAACAAGCATGGGGCTGGATGAACACAGTAGGTCAAGCAGCATCATAGGAGCAGGAAAACTTGACGTTTCGGGCCTAAACCCTTCATCAGAAATTGGGGGAGGGGAAGAGGGTTCTGAAATAAATAGGGAGAGAGGGGGAGGCGGATAGAGGATGGATAGAGGAGAGGATAGCTGGAGAGGAGGCAGACAAGTCGAAGAGGCGGGGATGGAGCCAGTAAAGGTGAGTGTAGGTAGGGGGGTGAGGAGAAGATAGGTCAGTCCAGGGAGGACGGACAGGTCAAGGGGGCAGGATGATGTTAGTAGATGGGGGTGGGGCTTGAGGTGAGAGGAAAAACAGGTTAGGGAGGTGGAGATGAGCTGGGCTGGTTTTGGGATGCAGTTGAGGGGGAGTAGATTTTGAAGCTTGTGAAATCCACATTGATGCCATTGGGCTGCAGGGTTCCCAGGCTGAATATGATTTGTTGTTCCTGCAGCCTTCAGGTGGCATTGTAGGAGGCCCAGGATGGACATGTCATCTGAGGAATGGGAGGGGGAGTTGAAATGGCTCGCGACTGGGAGGTGTAGTTGTTTGTTGCGAACTGAGCGCAGGTGTTCTGCAAAGCGGTCCCCAAGCCTCCGCTTGGTTTCCCCGATGTAGAGGAAGCCACAACGGGTACAGCGGATGCAGTACACCACATTGGCAGATGTGCAGGTGAACATCTGCCTGATGTGGAAAGTCTTCTTGGGGCCTGGGATTGGGGTGAGGGAGGAGGCGTGGGGGCAGGTGTAGCACTTCCTGCGGTTACAAGGAAAAGTGCCAGGTGTGGTGGGGCTGGAGGGGCGTGTGGAGCGGACAAGGGAGTCACGGAGGGAGTGGTCCCTCCGGAAGGCAGATAAGGGTGGGTAGGGAAAAATGTCTTTGGTGGTGGGGTCTGATTGCAGATGGCGGAAGTGTCGGAGGATGATGCGTTGGATCCGGAGGTTGGTGGGGTGGTCTGTGAGGATGAGGGGGATTCTTTTTTGGTTATTATTGCGGGGACAGGGCGTGAGGGATGTGTTCCGGGAAATGCGGGAGACACGGTCGAGGGCGTTCTCGACCACTGTGGGGGGGAAGTTGCGGTCCTTGAAGAATGAGGACATTTGATGTACGGGAGTGGAATGTCTCATCCTGGGAGCAGATGCGGCGGAGGTGAAGGAATTGGGACTACGGGATGGCATTTTTGCAGGAGGGTGGGTGGGAGGAGGTGTATTCCAGGTAGCTATGGGAGTCGGTGGGCTTGAAATGGACATCTGTTTCTAGGTGGTTGCCCGAGATGGAGACAGAGAAGTCCAGGAAGGAGAGAGAAGTGTTGGAGATGGTCCAGGTGAACTTCAGGTTGGGGTGGAAGGTGTTGGTGAAGTGGATGAACTGCTCGAGCTCCTCGTGGGAGCACGAGGCGGCGCCGATGCAGTCATCAATGTAACGGAGGAAGAGGTGGGGTTTAGGGCCAGTGTAGGTACGGAAGAGGGATTGTTCCACCATATGTGACATTGGCAGGGTCTTCTAAGACTTATGTGGGGATAGCAGTCTCTTCTGCTGCTGTTGCTGATATGACTCCATCACCTTTCCACTGAAGAACAAAATAAAACACTGAGTTAAGTTCTACAGCCATCCTAATATGATTATCAAGGTGTGCATGAAGCCCGTGACTGGCCCCTTAACCATTGCTAGAGCATAAATGGGAAGCTGTGTTCTTATTCAAGACTGAGCAGGTGGAGTACCTGGCTCTGGAGCAGAGGCTCACCATGGAGGGGATGTTCTTCTTGCGTTTGTTGCGGTGTGTCATTTTATTGAATATCATATAAGTAGTTTAATTAACCAGTGTTCTGTCCTTTTCAATGTGGTTTTCTATAATGCAAGAATTCTGGATGTTTGATTGAAACTTGACTTCTCAAAAAATGACATGAATGAGTCAATCACAAGGTACAGGATGGCATCCATTTGAGATTTTAAGCAAATAGCAAATAATTTAATGTTGAAAGTTGTATTAGAACAATGGCAGCCTAACTATGTTGTGTATTCCGCAGGCTAAAGGTTACAAAGCAGTCCCTGTGTCCGTATTTCTCAAAGGACACACTGACTCAGATCTCTCTCCCTTGGGTACTTAAGGTAGGCTTGGATAGATTTTATCAAGTAGTATTCCGGTAACTTAATATCAAGTGACACTGCTGTATTATCTCATATCTACTGCAAAAAATGGATTGCTCTAAACCAGTTGATCCATAATCTTAAAGATTATGGTATTGATCTGATTCAGAAAGATTTAAACAATATGTTGCAAGTAATGTCACTAATGATAATGTCTGTTTGCAAAAGACTGTCAGCACTTTCCAATGTGATAAAATGCTTTATCATAAATATAAAATAGCAAACAAAGTAAATGAAGAATTGAGAGTCCTACAGATTTAGTAATGACTGTTTTGATCAGTAATAACTGTTCAGTAATAACTGTTTTGATTGATTGCAGTTCTTAAAGTTAGTGCCCTTAAACTGATATCTAAATTTCTTTACAGTTTCTTCAGAATGAATCCAGATTGTGTTAAATTGTCAAGCAAGACAGCATGTCTACTGGTGAAGGCCTGACTTATGATCCAGAACACATTGCTAAATTCCATTTGTAGATGCAGTTTCTTATGAAAGTGATTTTGGATTTGATGCTACCTATAGAAGAATCTATGTTGTAATCACGCAGGAGTCCACATTTGAGTTAAGTGAAACATCGCAATGCAACAGCAGCCATGGTTGACATTGATTTTCTGATGTTCCTTGATATGTGGCTGCGAATAACTTACACTGAGCTTGCAAACAGGTCAGTACATAATGCTAAAATTAAGCTTGACTTCTATTTAATGGAATGGGTACATTTCATAATTCAGCTCTGCTGTTAGATGCAGTTAATAGATGTTTCTATTTGGCTTCAACTTTTAAAATTGATCAAATTAAACAGCTTTAAAAAATTGAGACTAATTCCTGTTGCCAATAAGCCAGTGTTTCTTTTTGCACGCGCAAAGTTATGTACACAAAGCATTTACTAACACATGCAAGTTTGCCCTGCCCATGATGTCATCAGTGAGCGCCTGATATCATGTCATCACTAGTTAAAGCAACTGCAGTTATGTCATTTGCATCAAATTGAATATCTTATGCAAGTGGTATCTACAAATTACAGAAAGTTTAGTTGTTGAGTTAACTGGTATCAAAGCTGATGATCTTAGATTTATCTTAGATTTAGATGCCGGTTTAAAATTATGCGTGATAAAAAGAAACAAATTGCAGTGGCTCATACAGTTCCTTGAATCTGCCTTGTCCTTTCATAAGATCACAGCTGATCTTCAATCTTAAATCCATGATCTTACCCTATCAAACTGTTTCCAGATTCCCTAATGTCCAAGCATTTATCTTTGAATATTTTTAAAGACTAAACATCCACAACCCCTGGTGTTGTATATGTACTTTGCCTTCCAGGGTGTTCACCTCTAAGTACTCCAAGTGCTGTGCTTATTAAGTGGTGTTTTCTGCCTGTCAGCTAGTCTGCTGTACGTCTGTGAGTTGCGCACATAAAAAATTACACCCCATTTGGATGGCTTCCTGTCCCACAGTGCCATGACCATTTTGTTCATCCATCCCACAGCCCATGTTACCATGCAAATAACCTCAAAGGACATTTGAACAGACTGACACTCCTGTCCTCTGGGTCCCCTCCCCTGCCTCACTTGTCGTCATACTCTCCTGACCCTGACCACTGACAAAATCAGAAAACCCTAATCTAAAAGATGTAACTACATCCTTTTACAAGGAGTTTAGGAAATTTTCTTCCACCCTGATATGTTGCAGCATCTGTAGTTGAACTTTAGCTCAGAAATGCTGAGCTGAAGTTGCTCAAATTTCAAACTCTTACCACAGTTATGGTCACCACACTACCAGAGGATGTGGATGCTTTGAAGAGGGTAAAGAAAAGGTTTATCAGGATGTTGCCTGGTGTGGGGGATTTTAACTATGAAGAAAGGTTGGATACACTAGGTTTGTTTTCATTGGAATGCAGGTGGTTGAGGTTGTGAATGCATGGATAGAGAGGAAATTATGAGGCTTTTTCCCAGAGTGGAGGGGTCAATTACTAGGGGGCATAGGTTCAAGGTGCGGTGTTGGGGGTGCGGAGTGAAGTTTAAAAGAGATTTGCAAGGTACGTTTTTCACTCAAAGGGTGGTGAGTGCCTGGAACACGCTGCCAGAGGAGGTGGTGAAAGTAAACACAATAACAGCATTCAAGACGCACCTGGATGAATACATGAATAGCAAGTGAAGAGAGGAATACGGATCCTGTAAGTGAAGATAGTTTTACTATGGAAGGGCAAAATGAGTTGGCACAGGCTTGGAGGGCTGAAGGGCCTGTTCCTGTGCTGTATTGTTCTTTGTTCTAGATGGGTTTGCCCTGGATCACAATGGTATCCCTGAGCTCCCACATACTAAAGCTTTGATCCACCATCTGTATTGCTATTCTTAATGAACTTTTGATGAATAATTTTGTTGTGTTTCGTATATCGTATGTTATAAACAATTTGTATACAATGTGAAAACTTGAAAATAGAATAGGCTTCAACCAATTAGCAGATATTCACTCCTGATAAACAAACATCTGTCAGGTCTGATGTTTGGTTTGACTTTAAACAAAAACTAAAGAATTGTGGATGCTGGAAATCCTTAGCAGGTCTGGCAGTGTCTATGAAGAGAACATAGATCATAGATTCCCTACAATGTGGAAACAGGCCCTTTGGCCCAACAAATCAACACTGACCCTCACAGCATCCCACCCAGACCCATTCCTGATAACCCACCTAATCTACACATCCCGGAACACTATTGACAATTTAGCATGGCCAATCCACCAAGCCTGCACATCTTTGGACTGTGGTAGGAAACTGGAGCACCTGGGGGAAACCGATGCAGAAACGGGGAGAATGTGCACACCCTATACAGACAGTTGCCCGAGGGTGGAATCGAACCCGGGTCCCAGTTGCTGTGAGGCGGCAGTGCTAATCACTGAGCCACCAGGCCACCCCCAAAGACTGTGCCACCCCTAAACATTTAGAATGGAACTTAAGTCAAATGGTACGGAAGTGATAAAGAATTCTCTTTCTGCTGTTTGGGTGTTGTAAAGGGATGCTGTAAGAGGCCCCTCCAGGCACAGATTGGCAGGTGACACCCACATTGGAAAGTCAGGTCCAGTAGCCTCAGTGTCTGTTGGATATGTGCACAGACCTGAACTCCATTACTTTAGCCATTAGTGATCAACATCAACAGCAATATGATATGGAAACAAAGGACTTGACCTCAGGAGATAGGGTGGTGCCATTAAAGACCCAACCAGAAGAGAAACTACAAACAGGCCTCTCAGATATCTTCTACAAGAACACTCCAGAGGTGGCCAGGCCCTCTTCCTCCATCCTAACTGCCATTCTCAACCCTGTAGAAGTACAAACTGAGGAGGGTGAGCCTGCCTCTGGACAGGACTCACTCAGCACATCTGGGTTCTGTAGCCACAAATGCACCCTTGGATTACCTGCCCAAAGCTACAAGGCCAACAGGCTCTATGATAGGCAGACTCCTTCCTTTACAGCTGGACTGCACAGGGACTGCTCATTGACATAGTGGAAGGAAAGGAAGAAATTGTGAGGATACATGGGGGAACACTTCACTGTAAATATATTTACAAAAGTGATAATGTATGTTCATTTGTCAACATCAGCTTCATCAGTGTCTGTCATTTTAGCTGCAGCTACAAGAATGAAGGTACTGTAGTACCGTACAATGTTCTGACTCTGTTTGGATGATAGTTATTCTTTCCGTAACATTGACATGAGCAGGAAACTTTTCCATTATTGAATTGGAGCATTGGATATTGTGAAGGTTTCCATCTGTAAATAGAACATAGATCAGCACAACACAGAAACGGGCCCTTCAGCCCAACATGTCTGTGCCAATCATGACGCCATTCTGAACTAATCCCATCTGCCTGCACGTGCATCCCTCTATTCTCTGCTCATTCATGTGTCTGTCTAAATGCATCTTAAACAATGCTTACTGTATCTGCTTTTATTATCTCCCTGGTACCAAGTTCCAGCTACCGATCAGTCTCAGTTTAAAAAACTTGCCTTGCACATCTCCTTTAAGCTTTATCACTCTCATCTTAAACCTATGCCCCTTATATTTTCTTTTGATTAGAGGAAACACGCAGAGCTTGGAAAATGATAATAATCTTAACTTTTATCAAACCTCATTAACTGCAAAGAAAGATCAAACTATTGAACTGCGCTTGCAGTTGGGATTAAGGAGGGATGCTGGCCTCAGCAACAACAGAATATTTGCAGTCAGGAAAAGATTACTTTAGGCACTTCAATTCCATTGAATGACATTCCCAAAGAAGTTGTGCCTGTGTTGCTTTGGCTGATGTTGCTGCTTTGTAAGATGCTGAAGTTGCTGTTCCATCTGAAGAATGTCCTCCTGATCTTACTCAGAACCCAGTGCTGCCACTGTCAGGGATCCCCCTCATCCATCCCTAGCCTCAGTGCTTCCGGTGCTGTTTGGAGCAGAGATTCTGTGAATCAAGCACCAAGCTCTGTCCAGACTGCATCTGTTCAAAGCCCCAGAAATGACCAACATGGAAACATGATGTGGAGGAGATACCTTATGGCCTTCAGTGGCCCCATTGGAAAATGGTGTTGTATAGAAGGTACACCGTACAGCATGACACGATGCTCTGACCTCCACCTCTAAATATAGTGCCACTGTCCTTCTCTTATCTTCATGGCATTCCATGGAAGTCAAGCAACTGGATCTTCTGTACCTTTCCCAAATTTTGAGGGCACTTGTACCTGGAAGCCCCACAGTGGTCCCACATCTATGGAGTTTGACACTAGCCTTGGCATTCCTGATGCGATGAGGCTAGTATATGGTTGATGCCAACAGCTGTGGGTAGCAGGGGGATGGTGGGACATGCACGTGGGTGCTGCTTATTGGAGCGTATTTGGAGAACTTGGTGATTGCTATCCAAGATTGAGGCCTGTAAGATCAAGTAGCAGGCCAGAGCCCCCAGGTACCTTCTCAGACTGACATGTCCAGAATTGTCACCTTCTAGTTTCTATCCACTATAACAGAATAAGGAAACTGCATGTGAACAAAGTAAAATTAGGTAACAATCACATGTAATTGACTGCAAATAGGCCTCTTGTCACTCTGTTGCAGGATTCTTGCGTCTCTGTTCAAAACTTGTTTATAGGTTCACGTTTTCTTTTCTGTCAATGTCAAGAATCTAATATTTCTGAACTTAACTCATTCTCTAAATTGGTTCACCATTTCCCATATTGTTCAGGGCTGCAAAAATACAACACTTATCAGTAAGTGCCTCTCCTTGTTAGATTTTCCAATGCTTTATTCTCTACCATTTCTGATTAGACAGGCCCTTAGATTAGAATAGAAAGTAAAACTGGTGGCAGCAAACTCGTCCAACAATAAGCCACCAATGTTTGGTTTCAAAAGCCCAAGGGCAGAATCCTGCTATGTGTAGCAAGTTTGACAAAGCAAACACTAGTAACTGCAGTTACCTGTGTGAAAATAACAATCACATTCATTAATTCAGTAAGTTAATTGAAATAAGGAATTGATTATAAAATGAATCAAATGGAAACATAATAATAGAAAGACAATGGATGACAAAGAATAGTTCAACTGAATGCCATCAAAAACATAGTCACATTTGCACGATATGATAAACATGTAGTATTCTAACTCCCATTTATAATGAAACCAAACTTCATTGTCTAGCAGCTGCAAATATTCTCTTTGTCAGGGTTTTAATCATCTGCCATCAGGTTTGCTGGTTTATTACATCAGTTATCATGAAATCAATTATGTTATGTTTTCAGTAACATTCAATTTGAAACTGCTCTGAAGAAAATAAAGACTTGGAGTGACAACAAGCCATATATATGTGCAGAAAATATATTTCTGATCAACATTTTGCATTCCCAATTTTATGAAATGCAATATGTGGTGATAAAATGGAATATTAGCCTTGGAGGTCCATGCCATGAAATCAGAGTGGAGCATTGAAGTGCTGATAAATCATCAGGCAGAATTTCCTATTCCTGTGCTTAAGATCATTGCCAGTGTTATCTCTGCTGTCCAGATTGGCCCTAGAGTAATGAGTGGTTTTGGACTGTGAGACCCAATACTGCATCATCTGGTGAAACCTGCCAGTGTCAGCTTCCACAACCATAACATCATCTGCCCCTGTCATCACCTCAAACCACCTGCAGCTGAAACTATCATTTCATTATCATGAGATAGTAATAAATGGACAATTAATCTTTAATTCCAGTTGACTGGTTTCCTACCTGAGACTTGTGTTTGCATGTAAACAGTTTTAAATGAACTGAACACTAGGTTTTAAAATGCCCTCAGCCAATGCCGATGGAAATCAGAAACAAAAATTAGAAATTGCTAGAAAAACTCAGTAGGTCTAGCAGCATATGGATAGAGAAAGCAAAGCTAAGGTTTTATATCCTGTGACCCATCTTGTTCTGTTCTGAACTCTGCTTTTTCTGCACAAATGCTGCCAGACCTGCTGAGTTTTTCCAGCAATTTCTATTTTTGTTTCCAACAAAGCCACCTGGCTGCAGTCTTTCAAAGGTCCATTAGAAAATGGAAGCTTAAACAACATTGCCAAGGAACTAATTTGCATTATGCTAGATAAAATCATGAATGAGCAATAAACCTCTCTTTTGCTGGAATGGCCAGAAAAAAAAGGTCATACAAAATTCATATTACAATAAAAGAACTAAGGATCCCCTTACCTGATTCAATGACACTATGATAGCTTTGACAATAGGAAGTAAAAATCCCATCTTTTACATGGATTACCTCCATTGTGTATCACAAGTTAGCTGTCACATGATCAAATCCCCATATGGGAAGATCTGAATGATAAGCTTGTTTGTTACAACAGCCAGTAATATCAAGCATGTGTGCCAAATGGAACTTATCTGTTATTTCTTAAGAGATTTTTCAAGCTCAGACATTATCTCTCTACCAGGTTTAAATACATCAGAGAGACAGATTTTAAAAACAGAAGAAAATTCAAGTTCCTTAGCCCACATTCTAAGAAAGGACAAATTATTTCCAGAAGAATACCCAAATTATAATGCCCACTAATGAACTAGAACTTCCAGCTCACTGAAGGAACGTATAATTCTTTTCTCTTATGGGCAATAACAACTTTTTCAACTCCACCCTGTAACATATTCTGTTTTCTTGAATGCTAGTGTGTATAAATGTCATGGATTAGTGAGATGTTTTACCATTTTGATAATATTTATTATTTTAATTCAGAAAATTTTATAAATAACAAAACTAACTTTTTTTGCTAACTCAAGAAATCTGACTGGCCTGTTTCTTCATAGCTTTACACATGCTCAAAACATCTGAATTGAAAAGAAAATTTATCTTTTAAAACTCTAACTCCATGATACGAATCTCAGGATTGAAAGAGAGGAATTTATTCACCCTCCAGACTTGGGCATAATTCACAGCTTGGTCACTAGCAAACTAGACCAGTCAGCCTTTTATTGTCCAGTGTATAAATAAGAAACTGTCAAAAACCCTGCTGCCTATGCCCTGTCTTGCATCAAGACCCTCTCAACTAAAGAATGACAAATTCTCAGGGTGCACAATTTGAGTACAGACTAGAACTCTTGATCAAAATTTCCAAATTGTGTAGCTCTATGCTAATCAGAAAAAGCACCATCATATCTTACAAAATGTATAGAATATATTGTAATCCTCAAAATGTTATGTATTATATCATAATACACAATATATTACAACTTTACATGTACATATTACTCATGCTTATTTTATATCATCCAGTACGTAATTATTTTGAACAGAACTGAAATTATTTTCTCTTCAAGCTGACAGCTGGTTGATTTCTTCTTGTCACACTCCAGATTTTTTGATGCATGGAAGATGGTTAAGCTCAGAGTGAGAGATTTGTATTCCCATATCTCTGAAATTAGTGCCAGTAACCTGCTGCTGTAGGCTAAATCCTGAATAACTAAAGCTCAGGCTCCAACTGGATTTACAGCACAAACTTCAAGAATTGATATGCAGCCAGCAAACCGGTGGGAATAAGTCTCACATTTCCTGACAATAGTAGATATGTTGCCCCGTCACCTCCCCCCAAAGCCCCCCCAAATCTTCCGGCATTGTAGACTCTGTGATTTACTATCCCTGTGAATGTTCATCAGATGTAGTGGGAAATGTGCGCACCATCTTCAAGTCAAATAGTGTATTTCCATTAGGTTCTTTCAGAGTGGAACTGATGTTTCATTTAAAATGAGGTGGTTTGTGGTATTTGGCTGATGTACTTGGTTTAACAGCATGTATAAATTTTACATCTAAATCCATTTCTATTTACCCAAATCTATCTAAATGCTCAATTGAAGGGGAATAGCAATTGGATTTAGTTGACAGCAGCACATTTGTTAACAGATTAGCCAAAAGAGCGAGGGGGAAGAGGATATGGGTGTGTGTGGAACTGGTTATTTAACTAGATTAAGAGTCAAAACCCCATCAAAGAACATATAGGGCCACTGGGAGAATATGCAGACGTACTTGGACGAGTCCCAAGTAGTGACTGAAGTTTTAAATAGTTATTTTCTCTTTTGAAACTAATGTCGTTAGATTGGAAATAGTCCTTGCGAGCATTAAGGTTTGACATAGTAGAGAAAGTTGCTGACCCGATGATATTAACCCAAGGGCTTTGAAAGACAATGTTATGCAGCCAAGTGGCTTATATATAGTTAAGAGCACAAGAAATCTAGAATTGTTGCCTTGGACTGAAGAGAAACTGAGAAGAAATTGAATAGCAACAGCCTGTTGGCATGGATTGAGTTTAGACAGCATTTTCTATGCCAGAACAAATGGTCCAGAGTCTCAGACAACATTGGCCTTGAACATTATTGAAGTCAGGCCAGTTGGAGATGCCTGCTGAATGATGTCCCCAAGCTGTTTAACAGCAAGCAAGGGGTGCAAGTGATCAACTGGGGAGAGGTGATCAAATTCAATCTGGAAGGGATTAGGAATTGAGAATGCAGGAGGGGCAAATGTAAGTGTGAGAAGGGCATTTGAAATGGAACTGATCAACAGTTCAACAAAGGTTTTACAGTTGCTGTAGAGTTCTCCTGTTGCCTCACAGCTCTATAATTTTGGGCGGTATTGTTTCAGCAGTTTCTTGAAAGGTCACTTGTGAGGTTAAATGAAGGTTTTCTGATCTTCAGTGCAGGCAAGCACAACACTAGCTGAATTTATAGCAACCCAATTTTGGAAAATAGCCTAGAACCAAGCTTTCCATCTACTTTTGGCATTTGTGTGGCCTAACTCCATTAATATCTAATTAATATCTAAACTGCTATCTTTAAAATGTCTGTAATCACATTTAGAAGATTATTGTTCCAATCAGGTTAACTTCAGGTCCAGGTAATAGAAGGTATTAGTAGAGCTGCATCATATGATTATCTAGAAATTAAGAGCCTAATTTATTAAGAAATCCTAGCTTGACTGCTAAAAACAAATTCAGTGAACATTGTTTTATATAGCTTGATTTTCAAAAAGCCTTTGAGATATAGTGCTGCCCAAAATATTTTAAAGTAAGGTCATGTCATATGAAGTAAAATCAGAGTGCTGGAGAAACTCAGCAGGTCTGGTAGCATCTATAGAGAGGGAAACAGAATCATAGCCAAAGAATAGTCATGTTGGACTTGAAACATTATTTCTATTCTCTCTCCACAAATGCTAACAGAAATGTAAAATTTCTCCAGTGCTCTCTGTTTTTATTTCAGATCTATGAATCATTGATCTTATTTGCATCTTATGAAACTGTCAAGCTGATCGTACACTGAAGATTAAATTGATGGCTTTGATTGCATTTGTGCTGGCTGGAGTATCTATGGAAGCAAAAAGCTTTTTGAGGGCCATTCATTCGTGGAGCCCTGCAGAGGTGTCTATGTTCACTGCCTTTCACAATCCTCATTAATGAGTTGGACAAAGATGACAAAGCAGAAACTACATAAATTTGTTGACAAATTGATGTGCATAAAATAGCACCATAGACAAAAGAAATAATCTGTAAGCAGATATAAATACGTTGATGGTTTAGGCCTGCGTGTAGCTGATGTGCTTCTACTCAGATAAGTGCATTCTAATACATTTGGGTGCCAATTAATTATCAATATACCTAATGAGATCAAGTTTCAATGCTGTTAAGTGGCAGAAAGACCTCAATGGTCCAAGAAACAATATAGGCTTTTAAGGCATGGAAAAAGGTCCTTCAGCGCACTGTGTCTGTGCTGGTCACCCAAACATTCATCTATTCTAATCCCATTTTCTAGCACTTGACTCATAGCCTGGCATGCTATGGCACTTCAAATGATCTTCGGAATATTCCTGAAATGATGTGATGCTTCTCAACTCTTCATCCCTGCAGGCAATGAGCTCCAGACACCCATTGCCTTCTGGGTGAAAACAAATTCTTCTTTAGGTCTACACTAAACCTTTTGCCCTTACCTTAAATCAATCCCTTCTGGTTATTTATCTCTCTAATAGAGGAACAAAAAACCTTCCACTCCAGCCGATCTATGAATCTCATAATTTTGTGCACCTCAGCTGTGCCCTTCCTCAGCCTTCCCTGTGTTAAGTAACACAACTCCTGTCTTTCTCGTCTCTTATCTTAGCTGAAATGCTCCATCCCAGGCAACTTCCCGGTGAATCTTCTCTGCACACTCACATCCTTCCTATAGTGTGATGACCAAAATCACACACATTACCCAAGATGTGGCCTAATTGACATCGTAGAAAGCTCCATCATAACAGTCCTGCTCTTCTACTCAATGCCCAAACATTAAAAACAAGAGTGTTTTAAAGCTGTTCATAAAGCAAGTTGGTTAAGAGACTCAATTGCAAAAGAAAATTAAATATACAGAACAATAAGCACAGTTCTTAACTTGTACAAGGCTTCCATACAACTATGAATTAATAGGAACTGCCGATTTTCTGAAGAAGGGTCCAGACCCGAAATGTCAGCTTTCCTGATCCTCTGATGCTGCCTGGCCTGCTGTGTTCATCCAGTTCCACACCTTGCTGTTCCATACAGCCAAAGTGCACTCACATTATAGTTGATATCAAGATCCAAGACTGAGAAGAACATTTGTTCGATACCCACTAAATGCTCATCTGGACAAAATTGAAGAACTGGGACTGCACACTGAACATGTACATGTTATGGAGATATAATTGATATTCTTCAAGTAATCAAAGCATTAGATTTTATCTAACTGATTATTTGAGTAAAGCAGATAATAAAACATTGCAGGGCATCTGTCCAGTTTGCAAAAGCAGTTTGCTAAATTAGGTGCCAAGTGCATATAATTCCACTGAAATGTACTGACCTCTGATGCAGTTTGCCAGTTGTGAGGAGTAGCTTTCCAAAGAAAACTGAATTAAGTTCTACAAGTGAAAATGTCACCAGTTATGAAAAGTAGGCTATTTAACCAGGATTTGTGAAAGCAGGAGCAATGGTCTCCTCAAGTTTACTCGATTGCCTTTGTGAATAAGGAAATACTTTTCCAGATTTCTTTATAAGTTGGTCAAACACTTCTTTGCCCCTTGTCCTAGGAGACAGTGTAGCATGAGGAGAAGTAATAGGACCAGTATGTCATACTACACTGAAGTGAAACAGGTTTGATGGATCATATTATCCTTTCCCATTTGTCAGAAATTCATTAATAAGGAGCTAGTTACATGCCTCAATCCATATGTACGTATGGACAACATGTATGCACTTTTGAGTTATTACATAATGGAGATTAACTTCACATATGGGGATTGAATTCTGTGACCCTCTTTGTAAGACCATCTAATAAATCACCAAAATTGATCAGAAACATTGGTTTGGTTTTCCCCAATATATTAGAATGTTCATGAAAGCATTTGTAACCTGCTCATGGACAATGGCCATTGTAAATGCGATTCACAGTGCTGGATAAACTCCTGTTCAGGCAGGGTGACTGAGGATTCAGTTGAATACTTTTTAAATCAAATTGGGAGACCAGAATAAAATGAAGTTGTAATGCAAAAAGAAAAACTGGAAAATATACTCTTCTGCTGTGCTGACAATTACTAATAATGAGCATTAGTATTGCAAGAAACCTATTTGGAATATATGTCATTTTTTACAATAACTGCCCAAAGAAAAGTTGCACACTGAGCACATCATTTAACTTACATTATAAAGTTTAGTTTGGGACTCCTGTGACAAATAATTCATGATCCTAAAACATATTATTGGATCTACCCTGTGCTTTTTGACTAGTTCAGGGTCTTGGTTAATTCTATGGGTTGCAGTTTAAAAAGGGTCCCATCTCATGCCACACTCTGACTGCCATTCCTCACTGCCTGTTCAACAAGTTCCTTCTTTCACTGATCAACCCCCCAGAACATTGAGAGCAATGTTCTGTTCCTGGAGATGACAAGCTTAGTGATGGGAAGGACATTTAATTCTGGAGGAGGCTGGATTTGTACGTGCCACCATATTGCCAAATTCGGATTTTGGTGAGAAAGTCCATGTTCAACTTTCCTCCCTATCATGGTGACAGCCTTATGTAGCCATTAAGGGCATCAGCATGCTGCAGCTGGGATTAACCCAGCTGGAAGCAAAACTGTTTCAATGCATAACTGGCACATAATAGGATGGCAGTTTTCACTGAGCAGGATTTTGATTCCAGAGAAAGGCTAGCCGGTCGCCTCACCATTGCTCAATTGGAATGGGATTTAATGGACCTTGCTTGGTCTCTTGCTGACAAGACCACCTGTACCACAATAACATTCTAGTCAGTGTTGGTGACCAAACCTGTTCAGTTGGCAGTTAGGAAGACAAATGCAATGTTGGCACTCATTTCAAGAGGACTAGAATACAAGAGCAGAGATGTGCTGCTGAGGTTTAATAAGGCTCTGGTCAGGCCACATTTGGAATATTGTGAGCAGTTTTGGGCCTCATATCGAACGACAGATGTACTGGCATTGGAGGAGGTCCAGACGAGGTTTACAAGAATGATCCAAGGGATAAAGAACTTGTCATATGAGGAACAGTTGAGGACTCTGGTTCTGTACTCAATGGAGTTTAGAAGGATGAGGGAGGATCTGATTGAAACTTGCAGGATACAGAGAGGGCTGGAGAGAGTGGATAGGTAGAAGATGTTTCCACTTGTAGGAGTTTCGAGGGCCCAGGGCACAGCCTCAGGTGAAGGAACAACCCTTTTAGAACTGAGATGAGGAGGAATTTCTTCAGCCAGAGGATGGTGACTCTGTGGATCTCATTGTTGCAGAGGGCTGTGGAGGTCAAGTCCTTGAATGTATTTAGGACAGAGATAGATACATTCCTGATTAGAAAGGGGATCAGGTATTATGAAGAGGTGAATACGGTTGGGAAAAATATTAGCCATGATCGAACAGCGGCGCAGACTTGATGGGCTAAATGGCCTAATCCTGCTCCTAATTCTTATGGTCTAAATATGAATCCACTCAATCTGTGAGAAATGGTGCATATCATGGCACAATTAAAGCAAAATATTACATTCATTTCAACATCAACTCATCTACAACCTCACTGCGATTCCCAGGTACTTGTTGAACTTGTTTTCGTTAGTATTTCCTGTAGTACCTTCATGGTGGTAGCTGCAAGCCTGCAGCACTCGAGTTTCCTTTGAATCTACAGTTTGGCTGTTAGACCACCTGTTTGTGGTGTCCAGCTAAGCCTCTGGCTAAGTTTGTTTTTCTTTCCGGCAGTGGAGCAAAGACATGTAATACATCAGTCCTTATTAGATTACAGATAGAAAGATAGCGTATGAATAGATGATGGCCAGGTTAAGTATTTTATTAAGTGTAAAATTACATGAAAAGGTGACTGTACAGAGAAGCTATTTCTTAACCAATACTCTTTTGCCCTGAAAACCATAACAGAAGCTTAATCATCAGGTGTCATTCTAATGTAGCTGCATAATCTACAAATTCAGAAAGATCCTCAGGCCATTTTAATACAATAAATAAAATCATAAGCCATTAAAAAAATTGTCATTGTATGCAAACTAAACAGGACCATTTTTTAGTTTCTTAGCATGAATATATTAAAGAGGGGAACTGTTCAACCAACAATGGAAAGGATATATGTTTTGTCCAATAGAATTTGAAATACCACTATTCGAAATCTAGATTACAGTTCAAACAATGTTGATGATGAAGTTTCTGTTCATTCTGCAGAGGAAACTTTAATTTGTTTCACAAGTTGAAAAGTAGTTTACTGATTAGGGCGGGAGGTGGAAAATCCAGCAATCTCATCAGCAAAAAATCAAGTGGTTCTTTGAGAATGCCAGGCCATCAAACAAAAGGTGAGGAAGCAAACAGGAGTGGCATTTAATTATGCTGTTAAGTAACTCTGGCTCCACAAATTCCTAACATTCAGCAGCTTCTAGTAATCACTTTAAGAGATACTGACTTGGCCACTTTCTGCTATGTTGTGGTGGCAGGGATGTTGAAATTGAATGGTCCATCTCAGTCTCTTCTTGGTATCCTAATGTTACAGGTGCTAGTCTTTAGCCAATCCAATTATTCCTTGCATTATTGTCATGACAATGAATCATAAAACTAGATCACCTACAAACATATTGAACTTTTAATCAGAACTTTTTCTTTAAAGGATGATATGCAGCCAAAAATGACTAAGAATGTAAAATCTCACAATATAATTTAGTGAGAGCATGGAAGACCCACATGGATTATCCACAGCATTGAGTGAGACCACAGAATGTCACATCTAGCAGATGTCAAGGAAAGTTCAAACAGAAGGACTTCAAATGGAGAAAAATACTTGCAAATTGAATCGTAATCTCATGTGAGTTATCACAGACCAAGATGTTGATAGGAGAAAAAAGATGAATGAGGGACATGTTCAAGAATACATAAAAACATGACTTAACATACCTTTTTAACCCACACCCACAGAGGCTAATAGGAAAAGGAATGTGTCATGAGGATCGCTGCTGAAAAATACCTAGTTATACTTGCGCCGCAGGTTAAGAAGACACTACTTTTCTCTCTGTTTTAAGATAGAAAGGAAGTGAAACTACATTGGAAACAGAATAGGACAAAGGCCTTCCAATTAACCAAAAGGAAGCATCTCAACGCTAACTGCATATCTATTAATGTCCATGCTGCTGACATCACCCAAAACAACAATTACTCTGTCTCATCATTTAACTTCCATGGAACTCAGAGGCTGATCCATTTTTTTTATTTTTCACTTTGAATTTGGACTCTCCTCTCATATCTAATCTTTGTGTATTACAATAGTATTTCTTTTCATGTCTAATAACTAACAAACTCACTTTTGTATTAACTTGAGAAAACACAGTTAACTTGGCTCCTTTTAAAACATAGCTCAATTTTTCTGTGGGAAAGGTACCCATAACAGAAAAGATATTTTTAATGAATCTTGATGAGACTAGTTAAGGGAATTGGTAAATAAAAAAGGACAGGCAGCTCATCCCTCCTCACTCAATTTGGAATATCTTGTTTGGAACCGTAATGTTATGGGAAACCGCAACCAGGGTCTGGTCATACAAAATAAAAGGAACCATTGAGTGTACAAGAAAGAGCCATGTATCCTGAGAACAATGCCCACAATGAAAATATGTGCTTCAGAATTGGCCATGTTACTGGACAACCTGTTCCAGTCCATCTCTGACCCTTGCATCAACTCAACCAAAAGACAAACCCAATCTGGCCAATGATCTGGTGGATGATATTTTAACAGAGCTATCAAATGGCATTTACTCACCAATAATCTTCTCATGAATGGTCAGTTTGTGTTCTGACAGGACCACTCCTGATCTCACTATAGCCTTCAACTAAATACATATAGAGGTGCTGAGTTCCAGATGGGAACTGACTAATGCATCAAGGAGCTTCAGTAAAACTGGTCTCAATGAAAATGAATGGAAAATTCTCCACTGATTGGAGTCATATCTAGGACAAAGAAAGATGGTTGTGATTGTTACAGACCAATCACCTCTGCCCAAAGACATTAGTGCACGAGTTTCTCAGAGTAGTGTCGTAGGCTCAACTATCTTGAGCTACTTCATCAATGACCTCCTCTCCAACATAAGGGCAGAATGGAGGAGAAGGTGTATGGCTGGAGATCACTGATAATTGCGCAATTTAATTCAATGAATGAAGCTGCCTGTGTCTGTCGCAGCAAGACATGAAAAACATTCAAGTTTGGGCTTAAAAGCAGCAAATAATCTTTGTGATATGCAAGTACTAGAACCTTCTCAAGAAACAGAGAATCTGATCATCATAACTATCAGTGAAACTCCCACAATCAAAATCCAGGGATGACTATTGAGCAGAAGCTTACCTGAACCTGCCACTTCATTGCTGTGGCTGTGAGAACAAGTCAGAGTTTGAGTGTTCTGCATTGATTACATCACATCACAATTCTCCAAACGCATTTCTGATATCCACAAGACAGAGAGAAGTGTAATGGAATACGCCTCACTTGCCTGAATGGGTGCAGTGCCATCAACAAAATAAGTTCAACACCATCTACAACGAAAGCAATAAACTTCATTAATTCCCCATCCATGAACTCTGTCAGTGGCACTCTGGTTGTCACATATACTAAGCACACAGTAAGTTTTCCAAGGCTTCTTGAACAAAAACTTCCAAAGTTGGAACTTCTACTAATTAAAAGGGTGAGGGCAGGGAACAAATGGAAATAACGCCACTATTGCCTTCCAAGTCACATCCTGACTTGGAAATACATCATAATTCCTTCCTCACTGACTAAAAGTCCTTAAACTCTCTGCCCAACAGTGCTGTGGGTGTACCCTCACCACACAAACTATAGCGGCTTAGTGGCTCACCACTATCGCCTCAAGATCAATTAGAGATGGGCAACAAATGCTATGAGCCCACACCCCTGAACAAATTTTTAAATGCCCTGATTTACAGGGCCAGCACAGTTTTCATAGATTTCAAATCTGAACTAAATGTCAACTCCATCACTTACAGTTCTTTAGATAATCTGACCTTTATCTATAAATCATGCACAATTACAAAAGTCACAAGATGCTAGATTCAGTATTTTTTCTCTGGAAGGTTTTATGATATTTCACAATTTAATTTTAAAAATGCTTAGCAACAGATCTAATTGCACAGATGTCCTAAGTTAAAAAGAAATGTAAAAATAAGAAGGAAAAGCAATTGTTTCTCTTTCTGGTTTTGTAGCTGAAATTTACCAACAGCTTTCAACTCAGAAACATCCCTCACTGAACAAAATTTAAACTTTGAAGACCCAGCATTTATTTAGATTAATTGTATTGTAATGGTAAAGTCATGGAGTGATCCATTTTAGCAGCAGAAAAACATGTTGCATTATGTAACTCACAATAATATAAAGTAATGCATCGCCCATGTACGACTCTATGCAAACTCTGCTAGTTTAAGAAAAGTTTCAGCTCCAGGACTCGTGCTTGGATCAGACACATACTGGTAACTAGCTGTGATAATACCAGTTAGATAAATTTGAGAAGTCTCACATAAATTCGCTCCATCTACATTAACCCAGAGAATGAAATCACATATGATTTTGCAGTAATTTACAGAAAAGTAGCTGGGTAATTTAAGAGATCACAAGGATAGTGAATATGACCATGTTAAAATGCATATCGTTACCAGGAAGAAGTATTCTGCTGAGGTTGAAGTCGTACTGAAGACACTAAAGAAAATCAAGAATGTCAAGCCATAAAAATTACACTTGGAAACAATGTGGGACTTTTTTGTTACGTCGTTGGCCATTTTATTTCCAGGAGTGTTGTTACATTAATGCAAAGTGCATTATTATATCCCATACAGTACTCAGTTGCCATACCTTTGCAAAACTGGCTATTATTTCAGGGCAAAGATCTCCTTCCTGCTCATATAACTTTGATGAAGTGTGAGAATGTTTTTAAAAAGCCTCTTTTCCAAGCAATGTACACTGGCACACAGAAAACTTTGAAAGTCATAATGTTGCTGTACACTCTGCTGTCATGGGTAACTGTGTTCAGGTACGTTAGCTATACAAGTTCAGTGCATTCGATTCTCCAAATGTACATCAGGTTCAGAGCAAACTACACATTTTCAATGATAGTAGGAACTGTCAATGCTGGAGAAGGGTCTCGACCCGAAACGTCAACTTTCCTGCTCCTCTGATGCTGCTTGGCCTGCTGTGTTCATCCAGCTCCACAACGTTTTATCTCTTATTACACATTTTCAATATTCCTTTTGGTTTTCTTTGCTCCCTAAATAATATTGAATAGAGCAATCATCCTCTAATAAGATTTTACGTGGAAAAATAAATTTTAAAAAATTGTCTTATAAATAACCTGTTTGATCAATGAAGTTTTCTAACAAGGATGATACCAGGAAGTTGGGTTTATATTTATCAAGAAGGATTCACAGACTGGTTTCCTTTTCTCTTGGGGGGAACAAAAAGCTGAGGGTTAACTTTATAGAGTTTGTTAAAACTTCACAAGACTTGATACAGAGAATAAAGAGAATTTTCGTTCCTGAGGAGAGTATGGAGTTCAGATAATTACTGGTTCTGCAAATACATTGAGGGAAAAAGTGCCCCAGAATTTCAGATTTACATTCTAGGGAGTGGAATCAGTTGGAGTAGGGTGAGATGGGAGTCACACTGCCCCCAGAGGTTTGTGCAGTAAGATGGACAAAGGATACACTCAGAAGAAAGGGATAAAACACAAAGCATACCTCTACATCATACTCCTCCCAGCCCCTCATTCCCAAGAACTCCACATGTCTAAGCATTCCATTTACCTCATTCATGCCAACTCATACCAACTCATGTGCATCACACAGCCTACAGTATCTCTCATATGCTCTATGCCAACCTGTGCCACTCTGCACACATTCCCATAGGATCTCATACCCTCCATGGCAATCTACGTTTCCAGTGAACAGACAGACCTTTGTTGCTCCTATTCTAAATTAATGAAAACTATGTCCTCACTTTAACGAATTGCCTGTATACTGTATTGTTTGTAATGTGATCAGCCAGGTGGACTCATAGAATATAAGTTCCCTGGTTGGGGCTGTTAATCTGGTCCAATCAGGGAGCCCTGGCTGACAGATATAAACAAAAGTGTCAGCTTTCCTGCTCCTCTGATGCTGCTTGGCCTGCTGTGTTCACCCAGCTCTATACCTTGTTATCTCAGATTCTCCAGCATCTGCAGTTCCTACTATCTCTGTAACAATTTTAACCCCACTGTGAAGCCTCTTCTAAGGATGCCTACCTTGAAGAAGTTACCCTCCTCCCTCCGGAAAGACGTCAGTGGAACTCTCCCTCACTGCAACCCTCCTATAATCCTCTCCACCTATCTTCTCCTTTATCCATCTTCTAACCACCTCCCCCTTTCTCCCTATTTATTTCAGAATCCCCTTCCCCTCCCCCATTTCTGAAGAAGGGTCTAGACCTGAAACATCAGCTTTCCTGCTCCTCTGATGCTGCTTGGCCTGCTGTGTTCATCCAGCTCTACACCTTGTTATGTCAGAGGTTCTGTTCAGTCCAAGAGCTGATTTAGAGGAAACCAGACCAGTGTCAAGTACTATGCACATGTAAATAAAATGTGACTTAATGACGGGACACCAACCTCTGTGGAGTTATTTCTTTTACCCTCCAAACCAAAACATTCAATATTCGCCATGGGCAGACAAAATGACGGTTGCTGACATTACATAAAGCAAGTACCTATTGCTGACTTCCCGATTTCAATAAAGAATCAGCCTCACTGATTAAAAACAAAACACTGTATTTAACTGACTTCAATTATTAAACCCTTATAAAAGCATATGTATTCATCTGCATTTGTACACATCCCTCAAATGGTTGTTATAAATATATATAGATATTTATGAACTTTGTTTTAATGGATAGATGAAAATCATTGCAGCTGTTATATCCTGCAAAGTTTCCCCAGCCACTTTCGTATGGACAAAAAAAAAATCCATTCTTTACTGATTAGTTTGCTGTACTTACCTTGCAGGGATTATTAGGATATCCAGTGTGGTAATTCATCAATAGTTCTGTTAAATGCTTGTTACTTCTAATTTTTGAACTTTTTGAATTGGCTGATGATCAAAGTAGCTGGTTTACCAGACTTGGAACACTCATTTTCAACAGCTTAAATTCCAACAGCTGGTCAGAATGAATGAATAGAATTCTCTAGAAATTACTGTAAACAGTTCTAACATTTTCTTATTTTATTTCACTCTGACAGTCCACAAAGATTATGCCAGATTTTAAGCAGCTCTTCTGCAGAGAGAACAACGGCACAGGCTTGAAACTGGTTACATCTTTCTTTCAATATATGGAATGGGGTCTCATGATGTGATTTGGGTCAATCATCAATTTAAAGGGAAACCTATGTGGAAAAGTGGAGTCAGGTCAGAAGAAGCCCAAATAGTTGAGTCTTTTTTTTTTCCGCATTATTTGTAGGACTTTGTGTTGGTAGGAAAGTACATCAAAGTACTTATGTTGCATTCAAGACCCATTCCCACTGCCTGCTATTTTTGTTTGCCCAAATCTGCTCAAATCACTGACAAAGGACAATTTCTATGATTTAGTGGAAACTAAGTTTAGTTTGTCCAAATTTAAGTAATTACAAATAAAGCAGACATGTATCCTATTAATCCAGGAATAGCTTGGGACTAACCCTGCAGATGAAACTATGTTGCTGTTGTTATCAATTAATTCTATATGTTATATTTCGTCCATGGCAATACTTCTTGATCTCAAATCATAATACAGTTATTATTCCTCATATGCAGATAAAAATAGACCATGGCACTAATTCCTGTCAGAAACCAATGCAAAAAATGGCCTTTCAAAATGATTTATTTGACATGTAAAGTGTAGATAACTTGTAAAAATAACCATGAGGAGATAATTACAGAAGTTAAAACGAGTGATGGTCTTAGTCCATAATAGACCTGCATGTGACCCTTGAGAAGAGAGTTGTTCAAGCAAATTGAATATTTATTCACTTTAGTTTTTATTTAAATTGTTACTAATCCTGGGAAAAATTATCCCAGAAATGCTTTCAAATGAAATGTCCCATGTTTTCCATGAGACGTACAATTTACCCTTTGGGAATAAAAGCAATGCTGGAACTCTACCCAATTTCAGTTGGACTGTGATTATGCTGGTGTGGTTTATAAAAAAAACAAATCTGACCAGTTGCTGAAACAAAGAAAAGTTGGCACTCTGAATGGTTAAACAGAACATTTTATACAAAACAGCATCTGGGTATCCTTAGAACCTTATTATTTAAAAATCACATGAGTTTCCTGAATTGAAGATTCCCAGTAGCAGTTGGGGGAAGTAATGTGTACCACTGCTAAGTTTGCATAACTTACTTGCCCGCTTTGTTTTCTATCCATGCTTTCATGAACTACTTCAGAAATTGTTGCATTCATACTTACCAGTAGAGCTTTAAATTCGAAGGCTATTTCACCTCAGCTTTAGGGGAATAGAGACAATAGGTTTAGAAGTTATATTTGTTGGGGAGAGCATAATTAGAGGGAAAAAAATCAGAAAAAAGAAGAAGTAACAAAAAACAGAAATTGCTGAAGAAACTCAGCAGGTCGGGTAGCATCAGTGGAGAGAAAGCAGAGTTAATGTTTCAAGCCCAGTGACTCTTCTTAAGCTCAGTTTTGAAGACGAGTCATTGGATTCAAAATGTTTTGCTGGGTTTTTTTCCACGTATGTTGCCAGACCTGCTGGGTTTCTCCAGCAATTTCAGTTTTTGTTTTAGATTTCCAACATCTGCAGTTCTTTATTTTAAGAAAGCAGTAACACTTGGAAGCAAAGTACCGGTCGTACTGTTCTGAGGTATGCAGAGCAAATTGGACCAGAATGCATCATTGACAAGTTTGACCGGCTTTTCCTTCTGGATCATGGTACAAGTTCTAATTATTCACTGATGTATTTTGCAACAGGGATAAATAAAGTTGTTAGGTGCACTATTTGCATATTCTCAAACTTGAGGCTGTTGCAATGTTATATGCCAGCACTGCCAGCATATCTTGGATAGATTTGTGACCACCAATCTTCTTACTGGTATTATTTAAGCTGCTGATACCATTTGGAGTAGGATGCCGACATGACAATTTATGCATAAGTAGAATTAGAATTAGGATTTACTGTCATGCGTAAACAAATACATGTGAAAAGTGTACAAGTTGCTGCTCTCCAGTGCCATCCTGGTCACACACTTGATTACTAAGCCGGAATTTTGAAAAAAAAAGCAGAAATAAAGGAAACAAAGCCAAAAGGGATTTAAAAAATCCAGATCGTGGAATTTTATTTAAGTCTTATCTCTACGTAGGCACCCAGTTCAAGCCACAGCCTGGAGTCTCGGGGGAATTTTATCGCGACAAGTGCCAGGTCTCAGATATTGCAGGGCCTGCACACAGCCTCCGATCATCGGGCCCCAGAACATTGCAGGGCCTGCACACAGCCTCCGATCACTGGGCCCCAGAACATTGCAGGGCCTGCACACAGCCTCCGATCACCGGGCCCCAGAACACGCTCGGGCAGGGCGTGACACTGATGTCTCGACAAAGAAAAAGACTCTAAAGAGAAAAGAGAAAAAAGAGAAAGGCAAAAGTAAACTGAAAGAAATAAAAGAAAGACAAAAGAAAAGCTGACAGAAGCGGATAAGCTAGAAGTTTTGAATGCAGTGAGAAAAGTCTGACTTGAGTCTCTGACTTAATTAAACGGTAAAGCTTTATACATATAACTTAGTAGCTAGTTACATTACGTTGCAGATAACACAGTTGTCTTTTGTGAGACATAAGGCACAAATTAAGGGTAAATGAACATTGCTTCTTGGCTGCATGCTGTTAACATTATGAACAATCATTCTGAAGCTGTGTATAACTTTACTGAACACATGGAGAACTCATAGGACATACCCCACAACTCCGGTTCACTCATCTCAGCAACAGTCATCTACATCCAGATGATGGAGCTCATCTTCTGATGTCAGATACTAACCGCCTGATGTAACAGAAACCTTTACCAACAGTGACAACATCACTACAATATAGAATATTGAACACCTCTTTGCTGATTTTAAGCATTTCAGTGGCATAGAATCTGTTGTAATTGTGGGACAGAACTCCAAAGTACAATGAACATACTTACATATAATTTTAAAATGTTTTTTTTTAAATGAAGGCTGATATAGTAGCCATTGTAAACTATTACGCCATCCAGAGAATGAGAGAGACCCAAAAAGTTTCACAACAATAGATGCAAATGGGTGTGACCAAACAATAGCCCTTCTCATGAAAACAAGCATGGGGCTGGATGAACACAGCAGGTCAAGCAGCATCATAGGAGCAGGAAAACTCGACGTTTCGGGCCTAAACCCTTCATCAGAAAAT
>JAHRHZ010000268.1:31436049-31484165 GCA_024137785.1 Ginglymostoma cirratum | reverse complement strand
AGTTTTCCTGCTCCTATGATGCTGCTTGACCTGCTGTGTTCATCCAGCCCCATGCTTGTTATCTTGGATTCTCCAGCATCTGCAGTACCTTTTATCTCTGATACAAATTTAGCCCTTCTCATGAAGTTGGGGGGAAGAAGCAAATCAAAACAGACTGGACTATAATCTCCTGTAACTACAAAAGTAATGGGCGATGGTGAGTTCCCTGTTCAACAGCGAGCCAACCCTGTGGATTTTATCCCAAACTGCAGCTTTATCTTGTCATTTTCCCTTTGAAGATTACAAAAGGACAGCAGTTAAAAAGCCAGTTTCAACCCCATTGGAGGCTGCCAGTGGGAATGAACACCAGTTTGTATACCAGCCTAGGTTCGACCATTCATATTCTGTGAAGATCATAATCATTAAAGTATCCCCTGATTATCCCAGTGTTGCAGGGAAATACCTTCTTTACTTGAGTCCTACAAACTATTAAAAAAGAAACAGGACAACAAAGGGATTCCTCCTCACTCCAAATGCTGAATTCAGTCACAGTCAAAAGAAATCAGGACTTCAGAACCTCAACTAATCTCAAAATTAAGGGTTGTGGCACTGTCCCAGTAACAACATCAGTGTAGCTGGTAAACCCCACAGCAACAGCTTCAGACTTCCTCTATCCCATATTGGCAAACAATTCAGACATTGATAAGAACATAAGAAATGGGAGCAAGAACAGACAATTCAGCCCCTCAATCTTGTTCCACCATTTGATATAATCATGGCTGATTTCATTGTGGTCTCCAATTACCTTTCTTCCCATTACTAATTAAAAGTCTGTCTATCTCCTCTTTAAATTTACTCAATGTCCCAGTATCCACTGTACCCTAGGGTAGTCAATTCCACAGTTTCATGAGCCTTTGAGAGAAGTAATATCTCCTCATCTCTGTTTTAAATCTGCTTCCCTTTATCCTAAAACTGTCATTTCTTGTTCTAGACTGCCCTACATGAGGCAAGATTTTCCACATCTACATTTTTAGTCCCCATTAGCATCTTAATTAAATCTACTCTCATTCTTTTAAACTCTATGCTCTATTTTTAGAGTATAGGCCTAAACTCTTCAATCTCTCTTTATAAGACAAAACCCTCATTTCTGGAATCAATCTCCTTCACTAATGTACTTCAGGGAAGAAAATCTGTATCCCCCCACCCTGGTCTGGCCTATGTGAGCCCCAGCAATATGATTGACTCTCAACTGCCCTCTGAATTAGCCTAGTAAGCCACTCAGTTTTATCCATCGTTACAAAGTCTCAATAAAGAAATGAAACCTAATAGACTACCTGGCATCAATGTGGGCACTGGAATAGATAAGAGTAGAAACTTTCCTGTCAACCCTGCAAAGCCCTCCTTATTAACATTTGGGACCAAAGCCGTCTCACAGACCAGTCAAGCAACAACCTAACATAGTCATACTCAAGGAATCATACCTTATAATGTTCCAGACACTACAATCACCATCCCTGGATATGTCCTGTCCCATTGGCAGGACAGACATGGCAGAGGTGGTAGCATAGTGGTATACAGTGAGGAAGAAGTCGCACTCGGAGTTCTCAACATTGACACAAGACCCCACGAAGTCTCACGCCTTCAACTTAGACATGGGCAAGGAAACCTCCTGATGATTGCCACATTCTTTCCTCCTTCAGATGATGAATTCATACTCCTCCTTGTTAAACAACACTTGGAGAAAGGACTGAGGGTGCCAAAGGCACAAAATGTACTCTGAGTGGGGGATTTCAATGTCCACCACCAAGAGTGGGTTGGCAGCGGTACTACTGATCGAGTTGGTTGGGTCCTAAAGGTCATAACTGCTAGCTTGGGTCTGCAGCAGGTGGTGAGGAAACCAACAAGAGGGAAAAACATACTTGACCTCATCCTTACCAACCTGCTGGCTGTATATGCACCTGTCCACGACAGTACTGGTAAGAGTGACTATTACACTGTCCTTGTGAGTCAAAGTCCTGTCTTCACGATGAGAATATCCTCCATCATGTTGTGTGGCACTATCACCGTGGTAAATGGGACAGACTTCACACAGATCCAACAAATCAAGACTGGGCATCCATAACGCGCTGTGGGCCATCGACAGCAGCAGAATTGTACTCCAGCACAATCTGCAACCACATGGCCCAGCATATCCCCCACTCAACCATTACCATCAAGCCAGGGGATCAACCCTGGTTCAATGGAGAGTGCAGGAGAACATGCTAGGAGCAGCACCAGGCATACCTGAAAATGAAGTGTCAACCTGATGAAGCCACCAAACAGGGCTATTTGCACACCGAACAGCATAAGCAGCAAGTGGCAGACAGAGCTCAGTGATCCCACAACTAAAGGATCAGATCTAAGCTCTGCAGTCATGAATGGTGGTGGACAATTAAACAACTCACTGGAGGAGGAGGTTCCACAAATATAAAACCTAAAGAACTGCAGATGCTGTAAATCGGAAACAAAAACAAAAGTTGCTGGAAAAGCTCAGCAGGTCTGGTAGCATCTGTGAAGAGAAAATCAGAGTTAATGTTTTGGGTCCGGTGACCCTTCCTCAGAACTGCTGAGGATCTGAGGAAGGGTCACCAGACCTGAAACGTTAACTCTTGATTTTTTCTTCACAGATGCTGCCAGACCTGCTGAGCATTTCCAGCAACTTCTGTTTTTGTTCCACAAATATCCCAATCCTCAGGGAGGAAGAGTCCAACACGTAAGTGCAAAAGATAAAGTTGAATCATTCACCGCAATCTTTAACCAGAAGTGTCAAGTGGATATTCCATTTCAGCCTAGTCCACTGTTACACAGCATTACAGATCCCAGTCTTCATCCAATTTGATTCACTCCAAATGATAAAGAAACAGTTGAAGACACTGGATACTGCAAAGGTTGTGGGCCCTGACAACATTCTGGCAACAGTACTGAAGACTTGTGCTCCAGAACCTGCTACTCCTCCAGCTAAGCTATTCCAGTACTATTACAAAACTGGCATCTACCCAACAATGTAGAAAATTGACCAAGTATGTCCTGTATACACAAATCAGGAAACATCCAACCCAGGCAATTACCACTCCATCAATCTACTCCCAATCGTCAGTAACGTGATGGAAGGTGTCACCAGCAGTGCCAGCAAGCAGCACTTGCTTAATAATAGCCTGGTTAATGATGCCCAGTTTGAGTTCCACCAGGGCCACTCAGCTGCTGACTGCATTACAGCCTTGGTTCAAACATGGACAGAAAGAGCTGAATTCCAGAGGTGAGGGGAGAGTGACAGCCCTTGACATGAAGGTGGCATTTGATGAATGTGGCATCAAGGAGCCCCAGCAAAACTTAGAATCAATGGGTATCAGAGCCAAACTGTCCACTGGTCTGAGTTGTACCTGACACAAAGGAAGGTGATCATGGTTGTTGGAGGTCAGTCATTTCATCTCCAGGACACCTCTGCAGGAGTTCCTCAGGGTTGTGTCCTCGGCCCAACCATCTTCAATGACCTTCCTTCTATCATAAGGTCAGAAGAGAGAATATACAGTACCATTCTTGAATCCTCAGACACTGAAATTGTCCATGTTCAAATGCAAAAGACCTAGACAATATCCAGCCTTTTGCTGACAAGTGTCAAGAAACATTCATGCCACATAAATGACAGGCAATAGCCATCTCCGATAAGAGACAATCTAATCACCATCCATTGACATTCAACAGTGTTACCATCACTAAATTCCCCAGTATCAATATCCTTGGGGTTACTATTGACCAGAAATTCAACTGGACTTGTTCCATAAACACAATGGTTACAAGAGCAGCTCAGAGGCTAGGAATACTACGGAGGGTAACTCACCTTCTGACTTCACAAAGCCTGTCCACCATCTACAAGGCCTAAGCCAAGAGGAATACTCCTCATGTGCCTGGATGAATGCAGCCCCAACAATGCTCAAGAAGTTTGACATTGTCCAGGAGAAAGCAGCCCGCTTGATTGGCACTACATCCACAAGCACCTACTCTCTCCACCACTGACGCTCAGCAGCAGTATGTACTTTCTACAAGATACACTGCTGATGTTCACCAACAAACCTCACACAGCATGTTCCAAACTCACAACCACCTCCTTCTAGAAGGAGAAGGGCAGCAGCTACATGGGAACACCAAGCCCTACAATTTCCCCCAGACGTTCACCATCCAGACATGGAAATATATCACCATTCCTTTACTGTCGCTGAGGTGAAATCCTGAAATTCCCTCCCTAACGGTCACTGGGGGTCAACCTACAGCATGTGGTCTGCAGCAGCTTAAGAAAGCAGCTCACCACCACCTGTTCAAGGGTAACTATTGATGGACAATAAATGCTGGCCGACCAGTGATGTCTGCATACTATGAATGAATTTTTTAAAATATCAAAAATTGCATAAAACTCTATTGAACTGCCTCAAATGCAATTATACCCTTGTTCAAGTAAAGAGAAAATATTATACACAATATCCCAGGTGTGGTCTCACTAATACCTTGTACGGTTGCACCAACACTTCCTTACCTGTGTGCTCTCATTTCTAAACTGTGCGTGTGCATGTTGCATTATTGATTCTTCTTACATTTTGTAATTAATAAGCTCACTCTTTGTTATTGAATAAAGCCTGGTCAAACTGGCTCATTTTTAAACCCAAGTTCATTTCAGTCTGGGCAAAAGGTATCTACAAGGGAAGGAATCCTTTTAAGTTAATCTCATGCAATCATCCGAGGAGGTAGGTAAAATAAATAAAAGGGGAGCCAGTTCATCTCTCCTCACATAGCAGTTTAACAGTTTAGGGTATCCTGTCTGGAACCAGAATGAATTGGTGAAACTCATCCAAGGTCTGTTTGTAATAAATCTCTAAAATGAACTCATCCAAACTGAGACAGTGATATCATTCAAAGATCCTGTAATTCTTTTTAATTCATTTTGTATGTAGACTCCATAAAACACAAATTTATATTGTTCTCAAGTTGCACTGGGTGTTATTACACAGTGATTGACTGGTACAATGATGAATAAAACTTAATGTCATATTAAGCATCTCACCTTGCCTGAGGTTGAACAGATCTTTTAACAGAGCCGCATTATATCAATCCCCCAGCAACTGAGAAATATTAATATTTGAGAAGTGATGCAAGTGAAATATGAAATGCAGATTATAGATTACAGTTTCATAACTATGCTAATGGCTATATCACAGCACATCAGAACTCTACAGATGGCAGGATAATTATAAAATTGTCATATTCATACAAAACGAAGCGTTCAAATTATTCATACTAAACAATAAATATCAATTTACCAATTAGATATGCTGAATAATTTCAAATGTGAATTAACTTCGTGGAAGAATACAACTGAGAAGCTCAGACACCATTAAAATGTAAACTACGTTTTTCGGAATGAAAGCCTTTTGTGCATAAAGTGATTGATTGTAATACTTTCCTGATAAATATCCAATAAACCTTTTGATTATATTCAAATTCTCTGGATTATGATAAATACAAAAGAGTGCCTAATTGACATTAAAGTCCAACAAACAAACACTAGTACAGTGTCTATTTTTATGCAGATGTATAATTGATTGCAGTAAACTATCACATTACACCAAACAAGTAGTGACTTTAATTTCTCTATTTGGGTCTCAAGCCTGCTCCACCGTTCCATAAATTCATGGCTGATCTTTATTTGTTTCACAAGCCACATCTTCCAATGACCCATGATCCAAGATTCAGCATACCCCACAGGGAGGTCACTAGCTATGTCTAGCCACACGGTAGAGTGCCTACTGGCTACTTGAAAAAAAATCACCTGCAACAGGAAAAGCCTCTTAAGTAATGAGTTTCAGAGATAGTGGGAACTGCAGATGCTGGAGAATCTGGGATAACAAGGTGTAGAGCTGGATGAACATAGCAGGCCAAGCAGCATCAGGTGAGCAGGAAAGCCGACGTTTCAAGCCTAGACCCTTCTTCAGAAAATTTTCTTCCTGCTCCTCTGATGCTGCTTGGCCTGCTGTGTTCATCCAGCTCTATACACTGTTATCTCTTTTAAGTAATGAGTTAACAGCTTCAAAGGGTGGCCAAAGGTTGGGAGCAACCCACCATTGATAAAACAGAGGAAGGTGACAGGTATGCCACCCCTCATCATTTCTACAACTTTAGATCCCCATTCCACCTCCTAACATGCACTCTGAGGCCTTGCAAATATCCAACTAGAAATTCTAAAACTGAGGATATTGAACTCTAATCAGTTGTTTCTGGAAATGAAACAGATGACTGGGAAGACTAGGTAAGGAGTGTGAATTCTAAATATAGCTTAATCATGTAATTTTCAGTATTAGTATTCTGCGAATCATTTATGTGCTCATTAATGTAATATTTAAAACTCAGACGGCAGCAAAAAGATCAGAGAATGAGATAATTCTTTACAACACGGCACAGATGCTGCCTGGCTAGAAGACTACAAGAGGATGATGAAGCAGTACCACCAGGGCTTCTTGCGTGCAAGCCCTTAACTATTTTACATCAACAAAATGCTGGTGGCAAAGCTTTAATATTCCACTCTTCTGCTTGTGGAATTTTTTTTCCCACATTACTGCAACATATGCATGTTTGTTGAAATAGAACATTAATCATTACCAAATGAATCATGGCACTGGATTATTCATTGAGCTAAAGGAGAATTCTGGGCTCAGTACTGAGCCAGGAGGTTGTGGTCAAAAATCCACTTCCAGAACTTGAGCCCATAATCCAGAGTGACAAGCTACTGAAATACGGACGGAGTGTTAAATTGTCAGAGGCACTATCGTTTGGATTGAGGCATTAAACTGACTGTCTGTTCAGGTAAACATAACAGATCCCAAGATGATCTTGAAATTAAAGTGTGTTGTAGCCACACTCAAATAACACTAGCAGAAACAGATCAACTAGTCAATAATTTCATGTATCACTCAAAGGAATTTGCTGTGAGAGAATCATTTTTTAAGCAGAAACTGTACCAATGTGGCCACACTTTAACAGAATACATTTTGGCATGTTCTGAGGATATGATGAAGTTGATTTATTTATAAGTACAACTTCTATTGTTTGACTCTGTATTACAACATTTTCTCGGCTTCTTTGCTCCCAAGAAATCATTAAGTCATGTCATCAAACATCTAATATTACAGTTGCATTCTGTTATGCCCGCTTATTTGCAAATAATAATAGTTATTTATTCTATTCCGTTTTTATGAATAACATTTTCCAATAAAATAAATGAACCAAATCTGATCATTCAAAGAGAAAGAAAATGCTTGTTTGTCTTTTTTGAACATTTCCTATATACTTTAATTGCTATTGTGTGGGAATTAGTCATTCAGGTGGGATGCACGGGTATTTAGTTCAAGATCACACCTCCATGTACAGTCAATAGCTTTGCTGAGGTCATATGATGTTTCTTTGTGTCATAATTGAGCTAGGAAACTATGAGACTATGCCCAATGCTCTGAAAATTTGCTAGCAATTCAGAATCAGTCAAATAGTGACTTTTTAATTTTTTTTGTCAAACTATAATTCTATATGAAGCTAAAACTGTAGAATAACTGGGCAAAGGTTTAAGTGACTGGCATGCAAATAATTAATTGCATCGCAGGTTCACATTTCTTTGTTATTAGATTTTACCATGAGGTTTAAAACTAAACGCGATAGTTTCGGGTGCATTGTTCTACTGTTTTTCCTGCAATATGATGCAGTTGAGTTGAACTTACAAAGCTGGCCGAAATTACAGAGATAGCAAGAACTGCAGATGCTGGAGTCAGAGATAACACAGTGTGGAGCTGGAGGAACACAACAGGCCAGGCAGCATCAGAGGAGCAGGAAAGTTGACGTTTTGGGTCAGGACCCTTCTTCAGAAATGGGGAGGGGGAAGGGAGCTGGGAAACAATTAGAGAGAAGAGGGGTGGGGTTGTGGAGGGTAGGTGGGATGGTGATAGGTGAATGCAGGTAGGGAATGGTGAAGATTGGTCATTGGGATGGGTGGGGCACATAAGGAGAGAAGATAGACAGGTTGTGTCAGGTCAAGGAGGTGGGGATGAGCGGGAGGATTGGACATGGGATGAGGCAGGGGGTGGGGAGATCTTAAAACTGGTGAATTCTGTGTTTAGGTCATCAGGCTGTAGGCTTCTGAGACAGAATATGAGGTGTGGCTCCTCCAGTTTGCAGGTGGTATCATTGTGACACTGGAGGAGGCCCAGGATGGACATGTCACCCAGGGACTGGGAGGGGGAGTTAAAATGATTGGCAACCGGAAGGTGTTGTTGTTTGTCATGTACAGAATACAGATGATCTACAAAACGGTCTCTGAGTCTGCGCTTGGTCTCAGCGATGTAGAGGAGGCCACATCGGGAGCAGCGGATACAGTCGACCGAGTTGATGGATGTGCAGGTGAACCCCTGTTGGATTGGGAAGGTTTGTTTTGTGCCTTGAATGGAGGTGAGGAGAGAGGCGTAGAGGCAGGTATGGCACTTCCTGTGGTTGCATGGAAAGGTGATATGTGAGGATAAGGGTGATTCTGCCTTTGCTTTTATTGGGCAGCAGGGGATGTGAGGGCAGAAGTGCGGGAAATGCAAGTGATGCAGTTGTAGGCATTTTCAATCACTGGAGGGGGAGAAGTTACAGTCTTTGAAATAGGAGGACATCTGGGATTTTTGGCAGCGGCACACCCCATCTTGGGAGAAGGCGCGGAGCAGGTGGAGGAATTGTGAATAGGGGATCGCAATCTTGCAGGGAGGTTGGGGAGAGGAGGTGTAGTCCAGGTAGCTGTGGGAGTCGGTGGTCTTGAAATAGATGTCAGTTTCGAGGCAGTCACCAGAGACCAACATTACACTGGTTATGATTGAAATTGAGTAAAAAAAATGGCTTGGTAATGTAATATATAGTTTCAGGTGGGGGAAGACCAATAGGTACATTTGGAAAAGGGAAAAGAGGAAAGGTGGTGAAGTGGTCAGTTACGTCCTGTATTTTGAATATGGAACCAAACACACTATCTCTGCCCTTCTGGCCTCCACATTCCGGCAAGCTTTCCTCTCACCGTTTGATGACAACCTATCATTATTCCTTCAAGAACTGTTACTTTGGAAAAGAGAGCTAGGAATGATTCTCCAGCATTCATTCGCCTCCTGAAGTATGTGTGTTACAAAATCTTTTTCTAAATGTGTCATTACAATCTGTATATAAAGACTTCTGTCTTCTATAGTAGCAGCACCATTATTTCCACTTAAATGCAGGGCGACTGAAAAAGCATGTTCATGCTTTAAGCTTTCATAACCAATATCCCAGAATAATTCCAAGTCTTTAGCCCAAGAATATCACTGCTGACTGATCTTTGCAGTTGCTAGCGGTTAATTGTTTTGTACAGGATAAATTGAAACTGTACTACTCCTAATGCTAAACATATCAAAAACATGAAGACCAATTCATATATCCTGAGAAGTCTGGCTTACAAGAACTCTATGAACTTTGTAAACAAGGGAAATATTTTTGTGTCACTCAATGATTTTGGGCAAACAGGCCTTTCTTTTTCTGTTTAAATTTATACCATTCTAACTCTCAAATTTCACATCACTGTTTTAGTTATCTCTACATTCAGTTCCCCCTTGTCACAAAACTTTATTCTTCAATTCCTTATTACCTCTGAGGTCAAAAGTTATGCCCCAGGCCCCTATAAACCTTTGCACCTGCATTACTCCAAACACTCCTGTCAGCCTTTCTTTTCTTGTTTACATGTTGGCAGCCTGGCTTCAGTCCACACAATTGATTCTGACAGGTTGGAACTGCTAATTTTTTTAAAGATGTGTTTGAAGAGGACAAATAGGGCTATTGTTCTAAGCACAGGTGTGACTCTTCTTGTACAGGTCAATAACTCTTCTTCTATTTGTAGGGTCAATTTAGCCAACGTCGGAAACAAAAGCAGCTTAGAATTGTACAGTGAAGAATCTGCAAGAGGCTATTTACACATTTAATGGTTCCATTCCTCTGCCAGATCAATATTTCATCATCAGACCTTATCAAGTTTCAAAGCAATTCCAGAAATATACAGCTCTGATGTATGTAATTCACTGCAGTACACAAAAGTGTGTCCGTTTCTAACACAGAATGACCCCAAAAATATGCTGCTTTCTGTTTTGGGATCACACCCATTAATGCTCTCCCTTGGCAGGTTCAATGGAAGGCATCTTGTTTGTATGGGATTATTGTCCACAACTCATGCTCTTCATTGACAGTTTTCCACACTGGGGGAAGGGAGAGATTATCAGAGGTTGCTGCTGTCAGCACTTAGCCATTTAAAAGGAGATATGCACTGTCACTGCATAAGCTTCCTTTCTACTGAACTGGAAGAACAAAATAGAAACTGAAAGAATTCCATGCTATGGACCTTCTAGTGGGATGGTTCTCAACATGAGGAGGACTCTTCTTTCTACCCTATAGGAAGATAGCACTTTCGTAATAGTAGGCAGAAGCAGCAGAGCACGATGGTCCTAAAGTATCTCTCCAATGACGGCTTTTCTGCAGGGAAAGGTTTATTGCAGTAACAAGCACTCTAAAGATTCCTAATTTATTCCTTCTGTCGCTCTCTGCTTAGCCTCAGACCATTTGTAGCTCCAAAATGTAACACTTCTCTTCCCCACAACTCTTGTCCTAACACCTTATGTTCTTCTGTTACTATAGCAGCACTCCATCTGCCACTCACCCTATTAACACTTCTCTCTTTACCTACCAGCAATGTGATTTTACCCTGACATGCACATCCTCAAACTATCTCAGTTGGAGTTTGACTCTAAAGACTAACATCCTTCCTACATTTTTTGCAGGAAAAATGAATGAATCCAAACAAGGCAGATGCCTAAATAGCAATCTGGCAATGACAGGAGGCAGTCGGCTTATATAAACATCATTCCACCTTTGGAGGAGGCTGTCATAGATACTTTAGAAAGGGGAGACAGGCCATTGTTTTTAGAGAGACTGAAAGCAATGCAGCAATGCTTTAACATCTCATCCTCATTTCCACTCTCAATCACATCTTCACACACCATTTAGGACAAAAAGGCTTTGGTTTTCTGCAATTAATCAGCTGTCTCTATTTGTATTTGCCACTTCTCTGCTACCTTTATCCGTAGTTTCCCTTGCAGTTCCTGAAACTGAATATACAGTGGGACAGTGGCAAGAGAAATGTATCCCTTAAGATATTTCATTGGCATTCAAATTTATCCAACTCAAGAATGCACAAGCAGAAAACACATATCTCTACAAATGTGCAGGATCAAAATATAAGATGAAGAGCAACCTCAAATCCTAGCCCGAATACAGGGTGAAGATTATTTCATCAAAAAGTCATCCTTTAGAACAGTGACATTGGATATATGGCATCAAGTTCCAGCAGCACCAAGAAAACTGCCACTGAGGTTCCATACAAATTTCTCGGCTGCAGTCTATTTCTTCTAAACCAGTTTTGTTCACTTCTATTGTAGCAGATATTTCCTAATGAATTGGCTTTTAAAATGGAGTGACTCTGGTAAGTAGATTAAGCTAAATTATATGTTTCTCATTAGTTGGACAGCATTTCAATTTTGATGACAATAAATCAATGAATAAAAATGTAAATGGTTTTACCTCTGCTAATTATACCTTGCAGCCAAATGTAAAGATGGGTAATTGCTGAATCATTAATTATAATCAATGACACAGCAAATTATACTCCAATCTTAGGTCAAGACAGCAAAAAACTTACCAGGAGATTCACATCAAGGTACAAATGGGTATTGTCCATTTTCAGGAAGTAGCAAATTTCTCATTAGAAAATTAAGTAAATTTATATCATTTTGAACATTTAACATTAAAACATTATGGATCAGGCAAATCTATTATGTGCACTAGATTGGAATACAGACAAAAAAAATGAACTATAATTACGGTTATAGTTATTACATTTGTTTTTCTTTAACATTTTGAAAAATGATCTATCACTGAATCCACTAGACAATTTGCACCATGACCTGTTCACCTCTTCCATCAACAGATAGGAGAATCTGGCAATGGCCCACATTCTTTTTTTATCTGCAATTCCCTTCTAATCTCCCACTCACTCACAAATGAGGTTTTTATTGCCATCCATGGCTTTACATTAAGGTGTGATTTGGAGATCCTAGTTTTGATGAAACTTGTCTAGATGTTCCAATACCATGGCCCTGACCAAAGACTCCCTGCTTCCCTTATATCCTTCACTATCTACCTCCCATTACTTCCATGGCAAAGTAGGCCACAAAATTAATTTGAATGGTGCCTGTGATTACTTACTTCCAAAGTGCTATCTGCACCTTGCTTGCACTTGTGATGAGTGTGTTTGCATGGCCAATTAGATTTCATAGAATCATACAGTACACAAGAGGCCCTTCAGCACATCGAGTTGAACCATCAAAAATACACTACATTCCTGTACTGTGCCCAGAGCTTTCAATGTTATGACACTTTGAGTGCTCACCCAAATACTTTTTCTTAAGTTTGCAAGATTTCCCTCCTCAACTAACCTTCCAGGCAGTGCATTCCAGATTACCATCACAATCCTCTGGGTGAAAACATTTTTCCTCCAATCCCCTCCCAACCTCCTGCCTTTCACTTTAAAATTATGACGCCTTGTTTTTGACCCTTCAACTAAGGGGAACAGCTGCTTTCTATTCACCTTAACAATGCTCTTCATAATCTTACACATCTCTATCAGGTCCCTCCACCCCCACCACCCACACAACTTGCTCTGCTCCAAAGAAAAATTCCTGAGCTTTTGCAGCCTCTCTTCATAGCTGAAGTACTCTTGGTGAATTAACATTGCACCCTTTCCTTAATGTGGTGACCAGAACTGTAACACATTACTCCAACTATGGCCGAATAAAAATCCTGTATAGCCCCAATATGACCTCCCCACTCTTGTAATTTATGCCACTCTTGATAATGGTAATCATACCGTATGCCTTCTGAACTACCCTATTTATCTGTCCTTCCACCTTCAGAGATCTGTGGACAAACACCCCAACATCCCTCAGTTCCTTTGAGCTTTCTAGTGTCCTGCCATTTATTGAGTATGGCCTTGTCTTGTTTGTGTGAATGTTAAAAACATACAATGTAGGGAGATTTTGATGTCAGCCAGAGAGTTATGTTTATTTGATGCCATTTCGATATCACAGTCCCAGTTAAAACACAAACAGCTGAATGTGCATCACCAGCTAGAAAGAACCCCGTATTGGCAATATTTAAAAGGATCAAACTACTTTCAGTTTGATCGTATTGAACACGAATGTTGCTGAAAAGACAATCAAATCACCAAAGATTTTCATTGTGTACTCATCAGGACCAATGCAAGAATTCCAAATTTCAAACCATCACTACTTGCCGACCAATCAGTACACTTTTCTTCAAATAAATTGGCATTCTTGCATTTATTCTGATAAGTGCAAGATAAAATGATTTGGCAGCATATTTCTTTTTCAGCAGGTGCAGGTAGTTTTTTGCTGTCTGATTTCTATTGGTTTTATCTCAACTTGCGTGAACTGTAATTATTGTATTGCAATTGAAAGGTTTTTTTAAGGTTGCATGGTAATGGTGCTATATCTGCTGGAGATCTTCGTTGGAATATTAAGTATCTGGTCAGCCTCTTTACTCCTTGATTTATACTTGCAGCATGAGAGGGACATTGAGCAGAAGCAACATGAATAGGCCAAGCTACTCGCAGAAGGTGAAGCGAGAAGGACGGGAGCAAAGGAACAAATACTTTCTATCGAGGAAGACCACATCCATCAGAGTCTTCTGGAAGCATTTCTCTAACCTCAACCTAAGCCAAAGGAGAAAAATAATGAACGTGACAACATAATCAAGAGTCCAAAAATCAAACTCTTACCTTCAAGATAAAGTCAATTAAGCACAGTTAAGTGAGCAGTTAAGTTCTCTCTCCTCAGAAAGTAAATCAACCTTCTTGTTAGAAAGTTTCAAGAACCTAATATACATATATTTGCATCTCATCATTTTTCCAACTCACTGGAATTGACCTTGGCTTCCCCTGTTAACTTCTGCTTGATCAATGTACTCCAACACTTCAGACACCCAACCACATAGGACAAGTGTAAATCTTCAGACTTCAATCCCGGTAAGTCTGTCACCTTTTCTCATTCCGATTAAATATTTTAAGTGTGTGTTGTCTTCTCATTTGCTGTAAGTACTGTCATTGCAGTAGGCTTGTCAAAGTATACCAAGGCAAGAAGATTCCCTGAGTTATTCCATACCCAGGACAACAGAATGAAGCAGCTTGTGGTTCACAGGTTGAAACTTAAGCCCAGAAGATCAGCCAGTGGATTGCACTTTGGAGGTAGTGGCAACTTAGCACTGACGCTATGGTAGCGGCTTGTGGCTCAGTAGGAGTACATAGCACAGAGGTTAACATGGCAGCTGGTGGCTGTAGATCACATTTAAACATCAGCATGAAAGGAAGAACACATGTGGCTGTGTTAACTTCAGAGGTGGTGCATGTGCCTGCACAGTATGCACTAAACTCATGTAGATGAAAAGTATGGCGATATGTGAATGGTAAAGGTGAGGCATGGTGCATGAGCCAGGGTGAATGTCACGATCAGTCCTGGAGCTGGAATGTATTTTCTGGAGGGGGACTTGTCAACAGACAGTCAAGCAGTTGATCTAATTCAAATCCTGGGATTAGACAGGATTGAGCTCCAGTCAGTCCTGGAAGTTAAGCAAAACAAGTCCAGGCCTTGCTGATCAGTCAGTGTCTTGTAAGTTCCATTTGGGAATGGGCCACAGTCAGTTGGGGATGTCAAACAAAGTCAATTTGGACATGGGCTATGGTCAAACAGGGGAGGGGATCATAGATAAACCAGTGGGGGTTTGCATGGTATGTCCATGCTATCAATAAGACCACAGACAGCCAAAGTCTGGGATTATCTAATGATATTGGCCAGTTTAGGAAAGAGGGAAATTCAATAGAGTGGGGTAGAGTAGGGGAGCATATGGACTTGAAGGAGGGGGTCAAGGAAATTCAGGGTGATCCAGCTCAATCTGTAGAGGATACAGGGCCAACATAAACATTGGCACCTTGATTGTGAGCATTTCTAGGGGTAAAACAGAGACATTGATTGTAACATTGAAGACTCAACTAAATGGGAGTGTGTGAAGTGTGATCGAGGAAACAGGGCTTGTGAAATAATAGAGGAGGTGAGAAATGGAGAGATACTGTATTTCACAGAGGGAGGCTGTAATTCACTGCGGTGAACACAAATTCTAGAACACAATATCTCAACCCAAAAGTCAACTGCACAGTGCACGCTCAGATTTGAGAAGGCCACATGCAAATTGGCATGATTAAGTAACATTGGGCTCTTTATTCCTTTTTTTGGTAAAGTGTGAGTTATGTTGAGATTTTTTGGCCATAAGAACTCGTGAGATTTCTCACCATATCTTATGAAAACACCTCACTGACGACCTACTCTGCTCCTATGGCATACCTCATTTCCAATTACATCCCCATCTTACCATGTGGCATTCCAGGAAGAACTTGCCACCAGAAGACCAGCATTCCTGGTGCCTGTGCCATATTGAAAATCCTGGTGTGCACCTGGATGTGCCCTGGCTTTCTGGAACTGCCCTGCTTGATGATGGACAGAGTGCAAAGACATTGGAGAAAGGGGGAATGGTGTTGTGAATCTCTGACAGGGACCTGGAAGTCCTGATGGTTAGGTGATGCAAAGAAGAAGCAACCTACTCCCGCAAGACTGGCAGAAATGGCCATGTCACCAGACCCTAGCAGCCTGATCTAACTTTGCCATCCAGTTCCATGTTGTCTCAATGGTACAGAAGAATGGCCAGCACTGTTGTAAGAAGTTCATTAAGGGCATTTAAATGGTTGTTGGATAAACATATGGATGATAATGGAATAGTGTAGGATAGATGGGCTTCAGATTGGTTTCACAGGTCGGCGCAACATCGAGGGCCGAAGAGACTGTACTGCGCTGTAATGTTCTATGTTCTATGTTAGATGCTGCCAGACCTGCTGAGCTTATTCAGCAACTTCTGTTTTTGTTTCTTCATTATTCTGAATCCACCTTACTTCCACTCCTAACTTTGTTAAAGCATTCATGGCCATAGCCTTAACAATACAGGCCCAAATCTTATGAAATATCTCCTGAAGTCCCACCTCTGATTTGCCTTTCTCCCCAACCTTTTACAGGTTTTTGGTCATCCCTAGCAAAATATTAGTTAACCTAAATTGTGTATTTTTCTCTTTGTGGCTGTGAAATGCCCTCTGGCAATTTTCTGTGTTAAAGTTGCAATATAAATTTGCATTTACTGTCAGTGTTTAGTCTACTTTGGAGCAATAATGACTACAACATGTGAAGTGATAAAATCAAACTACCCCAAGAAAAATCTGTTTGTGAAGGGTCATAATATCAATACCAGACAGAAACAACAACTGCTGCCTTATTGGGTTTGCATGGTGGCCCAGTGGTTAGCTCTACATGGGCAGGGCTTGTGACTGGGTAGAATGCTCTTCAGAGGATTGGTGTGGAATTGATGGGCCAAATGGCCTGGTTCCACATTGTAGGGATTCTATGAATGCGATAAAAATTCGATCCTTAAATCAGTATCATATTTCTTCACTATTACTGAGTCAACATCCTGGAATTCATCCCCACCTTCTCAAGGGCAACAAGGAATATGGAATACATGACCCAGCCAGCAGTGCCCATGTCCCACAGTGAATGAAAAAAAATCATGTCTTCGAAAGGTACGCTATATGAACACGGGGCTCAAGTGAAAATCCTGCATTATAAATTAGGGTTCTTTTTTTACTTTCACATATCATTGTCATGCTTTATGCCAGAGTTCACTCAATTCACCTCAGTCTGACAAATAGAAAAAAAATCCATAAAATGTATTTTGTTTGTAAACAATGACAAGATTGAGTAAGGGAAGTTTTGAACAATGGAGATTCTTTCCAGCCCCAAGCTTGTCACATTAGTGTTGGTTTGAGCAAGATTCCATTATTTACCGTCTTATCTCTCACAATGGAAGCATCCTTCCACCCTTCCTCTCTGTCCTCTTGACCTCTGATCACCTGATAAATAACCTCAAGCTGTAATACCCATGACTAATTGAAAAAAAACTGGTGGTGGATTGATTATTGGAAAACAATACACTTTAAAGCTTTCCCCCATTGAATTAAATTCACGACTAGCCTGGATATTGGGAGAAATGTTGATCAGCTTAACGTTCTGAATCACATCCTGCTATGAACTAGCAGTATTAATGTTTTGTTTGTACTGCCAATTTCATGCCACTCAGTCAATTTGGGAAATGCCAATCAAGATAATCTAAACATGTAGTTGTAGTTCAGTTACAGGCAAAGTGGAAACACAGTTAAAATAACAGCACCTTGGATATTTACCTTTACAACAATATCTCACATATATTACTCTTCTAAAACTGCAATTACCTTGAAATGATCTGAAATCCAGTTCTGAATATTTAATAGGAAGTTTGTTGTCAAGTTATCCAAAACCAAAAAAAATCTTAAAGTGTTCTGATTTCAGTCTGGACACAGGATAATTTCAAGCTGCTTTGCATTATGGATCCTGTTCCCTGAGACAAAAATGCTGTAAGTTATTGTGCAACAAGTGTTTGAAATCCAGTCAGGAATTTTGAACACAATATTTGGCATGGATTGTTTATTCTTCGTCTGACAGAATTGAAATTGCACCAGAACTATCTTAGTTTATTGGCACCAGAATCATAGCACTGTAAAAATTCAATCTGATAGAAGTTACAACGTCTCACGTTTTCCAAATCTTCAAGCACAGTGAAGGCTATAATAAACTTGCGTCATTTTGTATATTCTGGAATGACAATGAATTGTTCTTTTCTTAAAATCATCCCACATGTGTAATATAGTATCCCAGTAAATTGAACTGAACTCAATCCCCTCACACAATGGAATTAGAATATGTCAACTGTAAACTAACAGCCACACTGATTTTGCAGCTCACATTTCATTACACTCTGACCAAATGTAATAAATTTTCAAGAGTCTGAATGGTTTGAGTACAATAGAGCTAAAACCTTGTAGCTGAAGTTCCTTGTGTATTATTACACAAATCTCAAAAATGTAATATATCTTTAAGGCATTTAGATGACATTATGATATGTAACACTTTAGTGTAAAATATTTCCATCTTATTCGGTGTACAGTTAATCAGCCGATTTGTCAGACAACCAATCAGTCAGACTAACAAACAGCTGGTCAGTCAGTGAGGAATAGTACACTGGAAGTCAAGCCCCACTATTTCCAGAATTGGTCACAAAATTGTTAAAATTTGATTAAACCACCAAATTGCATAATCTTATCTGAATATCTAATCAAGGTTCAAAGAATATGCGCAACAAGCTTTTGTTTCATTAACAAGAAAATAACTACTTATTGTGAACGATTTGTTTTAACCATCAGTGAGGAAGAATCATGAATTCCTAACTTATAACTCTACACCTTAAACTATATACCTTTCTTAAAAGTCCTATACATACACAACCACACAAAGAGACAAGACAATATACAAATATTGTGTGCGGAAAGGAAATAACGTCAGAGGTGCACATTTTTAGGACCGGTTTGAATCACAGACCTTGATGAATTTTTTTTTTCAAGTTTCTTTCAATATCTTTTGACTGTTTGATGAGGACACAATATTGAGTACAGGACAATTCTCAGATTTTCATTCACAGGCTGTGCATTCACACTATCAGGAGGGGAAATTGCAGAGACAGCAGTTTATAGGATAATGGTGAGTAAACAGAGTTCCTTCGAATTTTCTCACTAGCTGTGTCATCCTCTTGAGGTGTACACACAACAGCAACTTCCAGATCTGGAAGACAATACCACGATCAGCATGCCGATGCTAATCATAATGCACAAAACATCAGAGCAATTGCATGAGTGGGAACAGCTACCAGGAGATATTCTGCTGACTCCTTTCACAGGAGGGACCAAGAATGATTTAAGTGCTTTCCCTTTGCAGCTTCAATGTTTCTTTCCTATTGTCCAAACAAAAGGCCATAGCCACCATCCCAGAAACCAATCAAGGAGCTATTACTATTGTGAGTACTCCTGACCCACAACTAGTCTCAGTTGAAAAACCAAATAAAGACTATCTTTAGGTAAAACTGCCCTGAAGAGATGTACAGGCTGCTGATATGTCTAACATCTTCCTCTACCACTTGTATAAGTCAACATTGTAAATAAAACTCACAATGAAGTCAAGTAACTCATTTTTAAAACTGCAACATCTTCTTCCAAGTTTTCATTGGTTTCAAGCAGCATCTTTTTCCATTTTTTCAGTCCAAAACACAAAGTAGTCTTTACATGTTCAACTATGTATATAATGTAATGCTAATACAAGTAAATGTATAACCCAAACTTGATATTTAAGTCTCGGGTGTCATATTAGCGTATATATTTAGTTGTTAGCAAATGTCAAGATACCTGTCTCAATAAGAACCTGGGTCTTTGCTGTATATTTTATATGGACTGGCTAATAGAAACCAACATCACATCATAGTGGCAGCATGGGCATTAAAACTTGGTGACAACAAGCAATAATAAAAAGCTGGTCACAGCAAGTTGGCATCAAAGGCTGAAAGATGATAGCAGCATTGAAAGTTGTGGAAATTTCTTTTCCTAACAGTCAACCTTCATCTATTTTAGTTTAGAACTGATGTTCATAGTTAACAGCCAAGACTGAAGGCTATAAACAAACTGAAGCACAGCAATGTCAACAGTGAGAAAGCCAAAGTGCGTTCAATTTGTTTCTTGGCAATTTATAAGTGGCCCGGAACAATTTTGATTTTGCAAAGTAATCCTAGAATGAAGTACAATCCAAGCCAGTGGATAAAACATTCTAAGTATCTTACCTGTGCATCGTTGGCAGTCAATTTCATGCTTTGTGTTCAGAGATGCACAAAATAAGATAAAATAAGACACGTGAAGTCACTCCATACACATTTTGGCATGAAGGACATACACAGGCACTGCTCAACCCTTTATTTTCACTGAATAATATAAACAAAAAAGTGCAGAGACATCTAAGGCAGCAGCAAGGAGAGAAACAAGAGAGAAGCTAACAAAAAAAAGACTGCAATAAAGATCCTTTGTTAACTGACAATTTTTAAAGATCACAAAACTGCGCGGTAAGTATTGAAGGCAAACATCTGAACAGGGACAATCTGAACATTGTCACTGGAGTGCTAAACATTCTGTCAAAATTTCACTTATTCAAAGAAGGAATGAATCTTCACTTTATGGGTCAACAGATTGCTTAGAAAAAAGACAGGCCGTCAAACCTGGAGATAATAAGAACTGCCGATGCTGGAGTCAGAGATAACACAGTGTGGAGCTGGAGGAGCATTGCAGTCCAGGCAGCATTAGAGGTGCAGGAAAGTTGATGTTTCGGGTTGGGACTCTTCTTCAGAAGACCCGACCTGAAACATCAACTTTCCTGCTCTTCTGATGCTGTGTGGCCTGCTGTGTTCCGCCAGCTCCACACTGTGTTATCTCTGACTCCAGCATTGGCAGTTCCTACTATTTCTGGAATAAAACCTGGTTCCCTGGTGGTGTGAGGCAGAACTGCTAACCACTGAGCCACCATGGTAAATAACAATAATATTCTGTAAATGATAGATGCCAACAGGAGGAAGACATCCACAATCTGTTCCTACTTCAAATTCACTTGAGCACATCACAACCTACAGAAGACTATCTGTATCTGAAGAAGGGTCCAGACCCGAAACATCAGCTTTTCTGTTCCTCTGATGCTGCTCGGCCTGCTGTGTTCATCCAGCTCTACTCCTTGTTATCTCAGATTCTCCAGCATTGGCAGTTCTTACTATCTCTCACAACCTGCAGAAATCTTTTTTTCTACAAAAAGACTTCTACTTCAATTTAAGTACCAAAAACATTTAATTACAGGCAAAGAGATACCGGGGACCATAAATCAGAAACTGAGATAAATATAATCTTGAAAGTAGATTACCTTTACATTAACGAATCTTTAAATGCAATTGTATGTAGGGGTATCTGTGTGAGATCTAGCGTTTTAAATTTGGGGTGTGAGAAATTACCCCACCTTCTTTATTTTCAACCCACAATAACTCACTGCTGAAATTATTTAATTGAAATAGACACTCAAAGGGGTATGAAAACACAACTTTTATGTACAAAATCATAAAGATAAAAGGCAGTAATTGCAACACATGAATTCTGTCCATGACATTACTTTTATACAAATAAAATCATTAATGGCAATCTGGACTGATCAGGCTGAAGAAACAAATCAAAAAGGTGAAAGACCTGGAATGGGCAAACAGCAGACACACCAAGAATTAATGAAAAGTAATTTTGTGAGAAAATACTATGTTTATATTAGAATGTCATGTTTGTGCCATTGGAGCATAAACACGTATTATTTTATCCCAATGGACAGTCTGCTAATTCCCTTGGGATATCAAGATGAGACAACCTGTATATTTCATTACTAATAATAATGAAATTTTTAGCTATTTTAATTCTATATTCTGAAGTTATACGCCAATTTATTATCCAAATGTGATTGATAATTAATGTTTGAAATCTGTTTGCTTTCTAGTTGATGGAATTTAAAATCAAAAGCAAAGCTTATGAAGATAATACACTGTTTCAGCAACTTGTGCCAAGAGGCATACACACTACTGAAATGATTGATACCATTGGCTCTACTCCTGAGGAGCTCTCCAATTGTTTTCCATCTGCTTCCATCTTCACATCCTGAGGCTTTCCTTTGTTTTAAAACAGTTTCTGTTATCTCTGTCCTCAGTTCACCACAATGTTACTCACTTATGTCTTGCTGAATATTGGACTTTTATTATTCCTTGGTGTCATGCCCCAAAGTTATGTGCGGACTCTCTGGCTTGTGACACGCTCACATGGAAAAAAGTGTAGCTCTCATTGTGTCATTGGTTCAAGAACACAAATGAGATAAACAATGGAATCACTAGGTGTGAGGCTGGAAAAGCACAGCAATATGACAGCGTCCAAGGAGCAGCAAATTCAACGCTGACTTTCCTGCTCCTTGGATGCTGTCTGACCTGCTGCGCTTTTCCAGCCTCATCTCTACAGAAAAACCAAAATTACTGCGGATGCTGTAAATCAGGAACAAAAACAAAGTTGCTGGAAAAGCTCAGCTGCTCTGGCAGCATCTGTGAAGGAAAAAACAGAGTTAACGTTTTGGGTCCTGTGACCCTTCCTCAGAACGGTTCTGAGGAAAGGTCACCGGACCTGAAATGTTTACTTCGTTTTCTCCTTCACAGATGCTACCAGACCTGTTGAGCTTTTCCAGCAACTTTGTTTTTGCTCACATCGATAGACTCGGGCTTCCAGCATCTGCAGTCCTTATTGTCACCATGAGATAAACAACAATTTTCTTTAGAGTTTAGTAATAATACTGTTGATGCCTAGTATTTACTGCTTTGAAACTGCTGTCGTATCCATTGTTCTATTCTCCCACTGCAAGAAGTGAACTTGAAAAATAAATTAGAATTGAAGAAAAAGGACAGACAGAAAGAGAGAGAAAGGCTGCATAGAGGCAAAAATTGCAAAAGGAAGTAAATGGCATTCTATAGTTTAGTATCTGAGAAGCATAGTGAAGGAGAAAAGGATTGAAAAAAGACGCCTAGAAGAATAGGAGGGAAGACAAAAATGAAAAAAAAGAAACCACTGTATTGGCTTCTGGCTGAATTTTGTTACTTTGCTGACTCCCCATCAGTTGGGTACCTTGGTTTGTGTTTGGTACTCCACAGTTTCCTGGTCTTTACCTTGTTTTTCCATTGATTCTGGTTAGGTCTTCATCCCAGGTTCCATGAATTCCCATATTCTTCCTTTACATTGAATATATTCTCCTTGTATCCTTTTATTTCCGCGTATGTCACTTCCCCAGCAACACTCAACGATAGTTGATTCTTTTTAACCGTTTGACTTGACTTTTTTTCTAAAGGGCATTGAAGTTACTTGTATTAATATTTTTTTTTCTGCCACAGAAAACCTTTAGTTCTTTTACTTTTCAAAAAAGATGTATTTTTGTATCAACTATCTTAGATAACAAGACTCAGTTAAAATCACAAGTCTTGCCGTGCATAAGGAAACATGCATGTGAAGCAATGAATCTTTCACATGTTGATTCACTAAGTGTCAAGTAGCACCAAAAAATTCTAGTATTCTAGATCTTTCTATGTCTCAAAATGTTCACAATTCACATCTCCACTGACATTCTGAAATGTTTTGTACAGTCTGGCAGTTTAAAAATAATATGAAAATATGCTCAGGAACATTACAGTGTATTTTCTAATAATAAACTCAATATTTCACTGTAATTAAGAGCTTATATTTTATGCCCTATTATCCTGTCACAAGCCTTATGCTGTCAAAGACATTCTCAATTCAAAAAGTGCACTTTTTCTCTTCAGCAAGTCAAATTTCACTTCTGAAAATTATATATCTTGAATATGCCATTTTGATTCATATTGACTATGAATACTAACTGCAAAATCTAGGACATAGCTAGTCAAATAATTCCAAAATATAAATTTTCAAACTAAGATCAATTTAGAATAACAAAGGTTAAATAATAAGAAGTGCAGTTGATTGGGCATTCAACTACACTGTTCTTTTATTGATCGGGAAGGCAAGAGGACAGAGTTTTAGCTACTACTTTCCCATACTTTGATTTCTCACACAATCACTTTGAGGAATTATTTTGTTCTCGCCAATGACATTGTGACAATTGGGAATCCATTATACGTGCAACCTTACATCTTATTACTTTCTGGAACAACATAATGTTCCAGATCTTCTCTTTGCTTAATTATATTTCAAATATAGTGGAATCTCAGCCATTTCCATAAATCTTTCAACATTATGTTCATTAGCCCTTTCAACAGGAATAGGACAGATAGAAGATGTTTTTGTATTTTCAATATAAAAAGCCTTTACACAATAGAAAATTACTAATATGAGCGACTGCAAATGTTTTCAATATTTAGTACTAACTCAATATATTTGGTTAAAGTCATTCTGGTTTTTATACTTATAAACTACCCACTATATTGAAGTATTTCAATGTCTAAATAATCTGTAATGATGCCTCTAAGTATATTTAGGAAAAAACAAATTGCTTGAATCATGTCTCTGTAAACATCTAAAAGTTTCAGCTGTGTAATAGATTCTATAAGAAACATAGAGATAACAAAGTGTAGAGCTGGATGAACACAGCAGGCCAAGCAGCATCAGAGGAGCAGGAAAGCTGACTTTTCGGGTCTGGACCTTTCTTCAGAAATCCGTAAGAAGCATATATGCACTGGGCCTCAAGAAAATCACCTGAACAGAGGACTAAAGGCTATGAAGCATCAGCATAGGTACATGCTGTTTAGGTAATCCTCTAATTGATTTTAATTTCAAAATGTGGGAAGTGAACTGAAATATGAGGGAAAACAGAAGTCTTCAGTGAAAACACCCCCCTGCTGTCTAGTGTCAGAGTTATGGGTAGTGTGGGAGGATAACTAATGCATACATACAGATTGAAATTTTTAATATTGCAGTTGAAGCGAAATATATTCCGGAGCATTAATTTATTTCTATCTGCTTTTCATTGAATTTCAGCAAACATAGCACAGACAGAAGTCTTTAAAGGATAAATATCTGATGCATTACCTAAGCAGATTACTAAATGTTAATTATTCACTGAACACTCAAGCACCATAACTCTTGGATAGTGCTTCGTCAATGTTTCAAACAAAGCAGCTTTTTGAGCCTCTAGGTCCATTAACACCTACATCTTCAGCAACAAAGAAATTCAATGTTAGATATTTTCAGAGCTTTTGATAGCCAGCTACCAAACTCTGTGTAATCATGTCCTGCCTGTAGGGTTGGGTTGAAAATAGCTCAGCCTTTTCAGGTTTTAACTCAGTCAGATGAAAGCATACATTGTGGAACTACTGAGAGTTTGACGTATTCAGAATGCAGAGTCAGTATCTTTTATATCCTGCAGCTGTTTCATTTTTGGCATATCCTGTCATTACCTCGGAAGTTCTAGAATATATGCGAACTTTGCTACAGTGCATTCCATCGACAAAATTCATTGCTAGAGAGAGGGAAAATAGCATGAAAGTTGTTTTAAAATGATATTTCACAAATGATGTGTTCTCTTGTTTTAAAAAAATGCCTTGAGGCATTTTTGAATTCTAAATTTGTCACAGTGCCTTATGCTGACCTTTAGAGGTTGAGATTTGCCTTCAATTGAAACATTTATAAGTTATATGAGATAAGTTTGGTTTTGTTTTGAACTTGGAGAATATTTTGTGAGTCAGAGTCATGTTATTTCCTCACATGAGAAAATGAATGTTTTGCTAAATAGCAGGAAAATCAAGTCCCTCTTCCAACCAGCTTGTTGAGCAAAATATATCCCTGGTGTATTAATTAAGATCAATTGAGAGATTCTGGAATTCGGGGGCCAGTTTTTGTATCTGAGGAGCCACTCTCAATGCAGACAGACATGGATGATGAAATCCTTTATCACCTCCAAAAAAGAGGATGTGAGGACTTGGATCTCCAGCCTGAGTTAAAGGCTATGGTTAATTGCATAGCAGTGCCCCTCATAAATGCACAGTCCCATAAGCTTCAGAGATTTACACAACATACAGCAGGTAGGCATCTCAAACCTCTGATAAAGTACTACCAGTAGTAGCTTCATGTAATACTATAAATTTTGTGGCAAGAAATGCAGACCAACAGCCAAGTCCAATTTGCCCAATATGAAGCATTGATCTTTCAAAACCCATCCAGCTGGACAGAACAAAGAACAAAGAAAGAACAGTACAACACAGGAACAGGCCCTTCCACCCAGCAAAGCTGCGCCAACACATGATGCCTTTTTAAACTAAAACCTTTTACCTCTCTACAGTACATATCTCTCTGTTCCCTACCTATTAAAAATCTGTCAAGAAGCTTCTTAAATGTTGCTAAAATACCTGCCTCCACCATGTTCCCTCGCAGCACCTTCCCAGGCGCTTATCACCCACAGTTTATATTACTTCACGCTCTCATCACATTTAAACTCACCCTCTTTTACCTTAAACCTGCGTCCGCCAGTAATTGACATTTCTACACTGAGAAAAAAAAACACTTTGATTATCCATTCTATCCATGATCCTCAATTTTGTAAACTTATATCAGGTTGTCCCTCGTCCTTTGATGCACAAGTGAAAAGACATGTCATTCATTTGCCTGACACCAAACTCCTGAAGGAATTGCTTGACTCAGAACCCAGTCATAGGACGAAACTCACAGGAGGATAGCAAAAACAGTTTAGCGATGTTTTCAAAGCATCCCTGAGGACATTAGAAACAGTCTCATGAATTCACGGGAGATTCCAAATGATGACTGATCAAAACCTGAATAAAACCAAACAGAGCAGGAGATTTCATTAGGAATAGGCAGAAGAAAAGTCGAGACACTGAAGAAATGCACACATCTCCAAACAACGCATCTTTCCAACTCTTCAAGCACCACTTTCTCCTTGTGTGGCAGAGTCTGCAGATCATGCATTCGATTTACGATTTAACTCAGAACCTAATTAACAAAAGTGGAAGTAAGTCATTCTTCATCCCAAAAGACCAGTTTAGAAGAAAATGGAGACGTTTCCCTTATATTACTCATTTTTTACTATCATAAACTGAGGCGTGGGTTAATAATTTATTTACCTTCTGTAAAATTTGCAAAACAAATAAGTTGCAAACTAAGAGCAATATGAGAGCTACCAGAATATTTTAATAATTTACAACTTTCACATGTAACACATTCTAAAAAGTAGTATAAGAGATACAGACATCCCATGATGACGCATCATCTTGATATCATAATGGAGCACAAAGATTAAAGCGTTACAGAAGATTCCCAGTTCTTTATGATTACTGAAGTTCAAAACTAAAACCATTTCAGTTGTTGGTTAATGGTCTCTATTTTACCTTTGGGCTGAAAGAGGTGGATTGTGTTAAATATTATAAGTCGGACGGAAAAAGAAGAGAACTGCAAGTGCTGGAAATCCGAATCAAAAACACAAATTGTTGGAGAGACCCAGCAGGTCTGGCAGGGTCTGAGGAGAGAAAGCAGAGTCAACATTTCAGGTCCAGTAACTCTTTTTCAGAGCTGCTTAGAAAGTAGGAGCTTCCAATCATCATAGTAACTACAACTGAAAGACCCAGGCCTGTGAGCTTTTACATTTTTCCTAACAAACCCATTCAGAGATGGTAATACACACCTCTAGAGGAAGTTGGGCCAAAAGCTGGGTCGCTTGATGCAGAGGTAGGGAAACTACCACTGACCTACAAATGTTATTTGAATGTGAGCTTTCATTGTGATTTAATAATGAGAAGAGTTTGGCTTGAGTAGGCATTAATTTTTGCCATTTTATAAATTGGCTGCTGTGAAAACTATCATGCTAATTATAGTTAATCTAATTAATCAATAAACTGTCAGTTAATTAGGTAACTGGGTTATGCTGAATGTTCTATTTGAAGTAAATATAATGAAGTAGCTTCAATATCAGCGATTTTTTTCTGAGTATCAAACAAATTTGTGCAAATAAATTACATTTATAGAAGTGAAAAAACTTGACAAAAATTTTGAAAAAAGACAGTGAACAGAAGTTCAGCACTGAAGTGGAAATTAAAACAAATAAGTGAGAAGCATTTATAATTAAGTTTTTGATGAAGAAGTAAATCAGCACTTCAGTGTTAGTAAAATGAGGTACAAGATTACAGGTAAACATTCCAGCCCGATTACTGTCATCGATTTGCAAATTGTTGGACTGCTTAGTTATATCACTTCAGCAGAGGAATGTTGAGCTCATGGACCAGTTGCCAACACTCTGCAACATGGAAACAGAGAACGAGAGGCAATCACATACAATGTCTTTTGCAACTCTTTTGTGTTGACATACGTGTATCCATCTTTAGATTTATTTATTTTTCACTTGTACTAGGTATAAGAATATATAATTACAGCAAGAAGTGCCACAAAGTCGCCATTCACTGGCGGCTGCTTGGTTACAAAGAACAGAATGAAAAGATTTAAGAGAGCCAAGAGGCAAGCAAGAGAAAAAGAAAAGACCAGATCTCAGAGTCCCATGTCCCATCTCCACAATGGTCCACACACCATTGTGATCGCTAAACCACCATCACCGCTGCCATCATGAGAAACGCCTGCTCCCACCATTGTCGCCCCCTTACCGGCCCACTCTCACCGCCCACCACCACCTCACCGGCCCCACTCTCACCTCCACCCCCTCACTGGCTCCACTGTCACTGCCACACCTGCCCACTCTTGATCTGCCACCTTCGCTGCTTCCTGGCTTGATCCACTGTCGCTGCTGGACACGGCCTAAGCTTTCAGCTCCTGCCACATAATTCCTGGTCACAACTTGACTCCTTCCCAACTCCTTAGGTAGGTAGTTAAAAGGGCAGGGGCTGGGGGGATAGAATTACTGCAGAGAGCAGAGAGAAAAAGAAGAGAAAAAGGAAAAGGAAAGGGAAGTGACGAGCAGAGTGGAATTCCGAAAGGAGCGACTTATCCTGCTGCCATCTTACTTATCTGCATGTTATTATCATAAGCCTTTCAGGTTCTATCAATTTCTATAATCCTTTCTAGAAAACTACACTTTATTATTACATTTGAGATGAATAATGTCAGACAAAAATGCAAAGCGTTAAGAAGCAGAGTCATATATATTCAAATCTAAAATAGGGGTTGAGACTCTACAATGTTGCGGTTATGAACCTAAATTTGTGGAATATTTGACATTCCAATCTATCAGTCATACTTGTAAAAACATTCTTCAAATCTGAGGTGGACTACTGAGTAGAGCATTGTTTCAGGTAGGGAAAAAAACTGGTCGAACAAACATAATGTGTGCAGCACTACTCAATTCAAATTTGCAACATTGTGACTGAAAGAACTGATCATTTATTAACAGGTGGCTTAAGACAAATGGGAAAAGTTCAAATACAGGCAGAAATTTGTCAACGTTATAAAATGAAATGGATAAAACTCAAAGTTTTTCTAAACTTTTCTTGAAACGGGATTTAAGTTCTTCAAAAGCACCGTGGTATGCAAGGAATTACGGTGTACTTTGATTCAATATACTGCTGTGATAATGACTTGGTCTATCAGTTTGTAACTGGGAATACAATTTGAAAGAGAAGACAAGTCAGACCAATCAAATATGCCATGCTGTGTAATTTGCTGAAGTATGGGACAGACATTAGTCTGGGACTATTTCCCACCTTATTGTGCTATTGGGATATAAGCAGCTCTTTGCTATAGAGCATCCTTAGTGAGGGTATAAGGGTGAAATTGAAGGCAGAGGTTGCTCCAGCTCAAGCTGATAGCAAGTTAAGTAACTGAGCAAAGTCTCTACTTGTAAAGCAATTGATTTCTGTGGGATGGATTGTTATTTGAATCATGCACCAAGCGATTCATACATCCCCCACTATAGAATTACAAATTACAAATAAGTTACAGCACAGTTTCCAGTCATTTGGACCAACTAACCTGAACTGGTTTTTATGCTCAACATGATCAACCTTCCATCTCACTTCATTGAATTCTATCAGCATACCCGTCTGTTCCATTTTGCCTCATGTGCTTATCTTCATTCCACTTGAATGCATCAGTGCTATTTGTCTCCAACTGCTAAATATGGTCACAAGCACCACGTTCTCTCCAGTCTCTTGGTTAAAGTTATCTTTGTAATTCTTCATACATTTAGTGACAATCTTATATTTATGAATTTTAATTTTAAAAACTCTTGTACATAGCTGCTTTTCTAGCATTTGTGACATGTATTCATGGGGGGCCTGGCACTCATCTCTTAAATGATGGTTGGTTGAAGGGAGAGGACAAACTAGAAAAGGTAATTCCCCTCCCAATGACTTTTACATTGAAGTTTTCATGGAGGGGGAAAATTACAGTAGAGATGAATTATAACCTGACATCCCTGTCCTCTGATGGGAGTATGCCCAAATCTTATCCTACAGAAATAAAATAGGAATCCTTGAACAGGGTATGTTATCTATCACTGTAAGGGACAGACCCCATAAAATCAATTACCAGCACTTTCAATAGAAACGTAAACAGAAATTGCTGGAAAAACTCAGCAGATCTAGCAGCATCTGTGGAGAGAAAGCAGAGCTAATGTTTCAGGTCCAGTGATCCTTCTGAACTGACTGTAGCTAGGGAACATTTGATATTTATGCTGAAGATGGGATGAGGGTGGGGGTGGAATGGAAAGATGGCGCCCAGAGAAAGAGAAAAAATAGTTGGGCAGACAAAAGAATGGATAAATGTCAGCCTGAGAGAATGAATAACTGCTAATGGGAACTGTTAATAGTGGACAGTGGGTAGCTTGTGGTAGCAGCCCAAGTGATAACAAGACATGTTATGTGGAATTGGGATAAAGACATGGAGAAAGGTGCTTCAGCCCAAAAAAATGTTGAACTCGATGTCAAGTCAAAATGCTGTAGAGATCCCAAGTGGAAAATGAGGTGTTCTTCTTTCAGCTTACACTGAGCTTCACTGGCGCACTGCAGCAAGCTCAAGAAGGAGATGTTGGCCAGGCAACACGATGATGCGTTGAAATGACAGGCAATTGGAAGCTCAGGATCATTTCTGTGGATAGAATGTAAGTCTTTTGCAAAGGAGTCCCCCAGTCTGCATTTTGTCTCTCCAGTAAAGAGGACACCACGTTGTAAGCAGTGAATACAGTAAACTAGATTGAATGAAGTGCAGGTAAATCACTGGTTCACCTGGCAGGTATGAGTGCGGCCTTTGATAGTGAAAATGGCAGATGTAAATGGGCAGGTCTTATACATTCTACAATTGCATATGAAGGTGTCATGGGGGTGTGGGGAGGTGTTGGGAGTGAAGGAGGAGTGGAACAGGGTGTCCTGGAGGGAAAGGTCCTTGTGGAAGTCTGACAAGGGAGGGGAGGGGAATGTGTGTCTGGTGGTGGCATCCTGCTGGAGGTGGCAAAAATGGCATCTGGCGATCTTTTGGACATGGATGCTGATGGGATGGTAGGTGACGATGAGAGGGACCATGTTGCTGTTGCGGGAGGGAAGAGAGAGAATGAGGGCTGAAATGAGGGAGACATGTTGGAAACGGCTGAGGGCTCTGTCAACCATAGTGATGGGGAATTCTTGATTGACGAAGAAAGTGGACATTTTGGACATCCCCTTATTGAAGTTGGCATTATCTGAACAGATGTGATAAAGATGGAGAAACTGAGAGAATGGAAGAGAGTCTTTACAGGAAGCAGGGGTTAAAGATATATAGTCAAGGTAACTGTGGAGGTCAGTTGGTTTGTAGTGGATGTCAGTGGTTAGCCTGTCTCCAGAAATGGAAACAGAGATGTTGAGGAAAGGAAGGGAGATGTCAGAGATGGACCAGGTGAAGGTGAGAGCAGAATGGAAATTGGGAGTGAAATTGATCATTTTTCCAATTCCGGATGAGAGAGGGAAGCAGCACTGATGATGTCATTAATGTACCAGAGAAAGAGTTGTGGGTGGAGGTCAGAGTAGGAGTGGAATAGAGTCATTTCTGGTTGCTGAGAAGCAGTGCAGAGAAGAAGAATGAGACTACTCCTTTATTCCTTTGGGCTCTTCAGCATGGGAAGGAAGTTTAACATTGTTATATGGATAAATAACAAAATTGTCTAGAACATTTATTGCCGATTCCTAGCTTCCTTTAAAAAATTGGTGGTGAACATTACCTTCAACTGTAACAATCCTTACAGTGAAAGTACTCCCACAGATTTATTAGGGAGGGCATTCTAGAACTTCATTCAGTTTCGGAACAGCCATCTTCAATTTTCCCACCAGATCCTTACATCTGTAAAATTTGATGTCTTTGAGGTTTCATTCACTGGCACAGGACCATGCAGCACATCTGATCACAGCCCACTCGACACTTTAAAAATGTACTCCTTCCACCACCAGCACACAATGGCAACAACGTAGGCCATCTCCGACATGCACTACAAGCAACTTGCTGAGCCTTCTCCAACAGTGACTTCTGGGTTAGAGGAAAAGATGAGCACCATGGCTTCTCAATTCATCTCCAAAACGTATAGCATGTTTGTTTGGAAATGTACTCCTGTTTCTTTATTTTTCCTGGTATCATGTTCCTTGAGGGTGTTGCTGGAGCTGAACTTATCGAGACAAGTAGATGATATTCAGACACACTCCTGGTTGATATCTATATATGAGGTATTGACTTTGGGAACTGAGGTGAGTCGCTTACCAAAGAATATCCAGCTTTCATTCCTGCTCTTGTCACTGTGGTGTTTATGAGAGGGGTTCAGTTAAACTTTTGGTCAACAGTAAACCCCAGAATGATAACGTGTGATTTGGCTAAGCTGCTGCCAGTGAGTATCAAGGGGAGGTGGCTGGAATCCCTCTTTCTTGGAGAGTCATTTCATGGCTCTTAGATGTTGCACCTCTGATCCTGAGAGAAAGAGGGTCGCACAGTGGCTCAGTGGTTAGCACAGCTGCTCACAGCCCCAGAAACCCATGTTCAATTTCAGTCTTGGGTTGACTCTCTGTGTGGAGTTTACATGTTCTCCCTGTGTCTGCATGGGTTTCTGTCAGCTGCTCTGGCTTAGGTGAATTAGCCATAGTAAATTTAGGGTTATGGGGCTGGTGCTGGGTCTGGGAGAGATGTTCTTCAGAAGCTCAGTGCAGGTTCAATGGGCAGAATGGCCTATTTCCACAGTATAGGTACTTTATGAGAGGGGGGATTGATGCAGCTCTAAGCCTTTGGGAGGGAGAGGGTATTACAGCTGTGAGCCTGGGGAAAGGATGGTGCTGCAGTTGTAGCTCTGAGTCCAGGAGAGGACACACAGGAATGGGTGTAGCCCTCACACTAGTGGGTTGGAGTCAAAAATTTAAGCCCAATTCAATATGTTTCTGGCTAGTCTGAGTTTTGGATGGTTTCGACTCCCAACATTATGGGAATGGGCTCTGTTGGAGAATTGCAAAGGGGGCATGAATCAGACATTGTGGTTCTGGGGCACATTCTGTTGTTACTGTTTTCTGAACTTTCTCCTTTTGGTATCAATGAGCTGGAATGTTCAGTTGACTTGCGCAGTAGCACAGCCTGGAAGTTGTACAGGACCATGTCCTGGGCTATGGTGATCCTGTCAGCAGTGTGTTCACTTTCTTGTCATCATGAATACTGAACTGCAGTGGGCAGGTTTGATACAGATCTTCTTTGCTGTTCATGTCGTGTTTCATTAGGTGTTAGATACAATTCAGAGATTGTGATTTTGTTACTTGACTAATGGGACAGTCTTTGAATTCTGGGATAAGCCTCCATACATTAGTATTGAGGACCTCGCAGTGTTGACTGGGAAATGTTTGTCTTTATTGTGCCTGTTTTCCGTGCCTGTTTTCAGGAAGAAAAGTGAGGGCAAAATCCCGGAAATCAATTAGGAAACAATTAAATGATCCCATGTAACCAGACTGACTCTGTAATACATGAATAAAGCTGGACTGAAAAACATTCCAATCCTAAATATCTAATGAACTTCCAAATTGATAATATATACAATTTTGATCATTCTCTTATCATTGTTAATTTTGGATCCCCAATTCAGTCATTAACAATATTTTATTCAATAACTCATCAATCTTTCCTTTCAATTATCTTCATACGTTTGGGGTATTTCATTAATTTCCAAAGTCAGTAGCACCACACATTTATTTGATGAAGAAAAATTGAGCTTCAACTTCCCTGAATGCTCACTTCTCCAGGTTCAAAAGTCAGGAAAACATGGTAGTGTCCAGGGATTTTGCTGTTTTCCTAGGTAGAGGGGATAGTACTCGATCTTCAGCCACAGTAAGTCCGTCAGAGCCTTGTTAATGAGGCAGGTGAGAATTTCCAACCTTCTATCCTAGATCTCAGTGAGAAAACTAAGTCAAACTAAAATAAAAACAGAAAATGGTACAAAAACTCAGCAGGTCTGGCAGCATCTGTGGAGAGACAGAAACAGAACTAAGATCACCTTGAGACCACGAAGAATAATTGGGCTCAAAAGATTAATTTGTTTCTCTTTCCACAAATGTTGCCAGACCTGTCAAGTTTCTCCAGCACTTTCAGTTTTATTTCAGATCGCTGGCATCCAATGTAATTTGCTTTTATTTGAAGCATACATAATCATTGCATTCTGGTCTGATTGCAAAGCCCTCCCTTTCAGCACTAGAAAGCACATGGATATTATACAGCAAACCAAAGTGTCCAAGAGGAGAGTGACTTTAAATCTTAATACCTACTACCAAGAAATCAAAGTTTAATTGAGCCATACTGATCATCAATGTCCGTCAGTGGGAATACTTGAAGTTCTCCACAGAGCTGCAGGTCCTCCTGCTATGTCAAAGCTCTTTGAGGAAGCAAACCTCTATCGTCGATGCCCCAGGCTGGTCTGGGACAAGAAATATTGAGTCCACTGGAACTTTTGAGCACAGTGGCCCAGTCCAGAATGAGCAGCTGAGAGGGAATAGTGGGGAAAACTCTCTCCTTGCAACTCTACAGCTTAGATCCATATTATTTGAAAAGTAGGATGAAAAGCAGACTGCATTAGTGCATTTAGCTTGGCCACTTTATAATAATGATATAAATGTTCTGCTTTAATTCAACTTCCTGGCAACATTTTCTCTGTATGCTTTCCCTTTTTCATCCAGGCAAACTCAAATTCGTGTTATAATTGTCAGTATGTTTTTCTTCTTCTTGCATTTCTTTGGTTCTCTTACAGTCTTTGAAGTGTCGCTCAAGAGGTTGAACTGTAATATCAGCTGGAGTGATTGTTCATAGGCCTGCATGGAACTCTCATCCCAAGCCTTCTGTCTCTGTAGCATATGAGTGAAAGCAGGGAACTGTGTTCAAGCCCAAAAGATCTCCTTGAGCTGAGGTCATAAAGTTTTCATAAATCTGTGACAACTCTCAGAACACAATCAGTATCCTCCTCCCCTGCGCTATTAAGTATTAATACTGCTCAGCTCAGACAGCTGGTCAGCTAGCCTGCTGAGGTTTTGAAAAAAAAAATGATTTTTCAGTTTTGATTCTGGTGACACTGAGATACTGCCAGAGTTACTAGGCAACAGAACATGCCCCCAGTTGGAATGGAAACACTTCATCTTTTTATTCAGGAAACTGATACCATTTTTTGTTTCCAGCACAGCGTCATATCATTGATGAAAATATGCAGATTTAATTTTTACATTTTGACTTCCAGATAGTTCCATATCGTATCTAATGCATAAAATGCAATGCCAATTATTTTTAAGGTTTGTAAATTACTCTATAACATAGCAGAGAACAGAAAATCATTTTGATTCTGAAATTGCACAGCGGGATAGCATATGAGTGCTGAACACATTTGCCTAAAGTTTTTCTCTGCTTTTTTCAGACCACTAAAACAGAATAAATCCATTGTCAACAGTTTAACACTGACACTACAACAGCAGAGGGGAATTTGAGGAAAACATGTTAAATGCGAGCATACTTGGATCCTATTGCATAGTTCTGCAACAACTATAACATTAACGTATAAAAGGAATCATTTTTACCTTGTCTTTTGTAGCTTTTAATCTTGCATGGATTAACAATTAGAATTTATTCAAAATGTTGCTCATTTTCCCACTCGCATATTCTTCCTCACCCTGAATTCTGCTTCTGGAGTTCTCATTCTGCCTTCAGAAAGGGATGCCTCCTCTTTTAGCTGGAACTGGTTGCATTATATCTCATATCTTTCAATCTGGAAGTTTGATTCAGTGCTAACGCAGTGGCAAGTCTGTTTCAGTATGACGCCATTTAAAATAAACATGCATACATGCCCGTATTTGCAAAAAATGCCACAATTTTCTTTGTTTCTTTTCAATATGGCTTGTCTACACTACTGTGAATTAGAAAAGGACAGTTTACAGTATTAATCACATTATACAAATGCAAGTTATTAATTCTTACCTCTGTTAGTTGTGATAAAATAATTTAACATGATACAAAGTCAATCACGCAGTTCAACTTGTCTAAATTCTATTCAGCCTGAAATGAAAATCAGGATCAAACTGCGAATCAGAAAATGCTCTTCAAACATTGTTTAAAGTAATTAATTACTTTGTCACTAAAGTATGAAAATACTGGAAATGCTCAGCAGATTATTTCAGCATCTCTGGAGAGAAAACCATTTAACATTTCAGACCTGTGACCATTCACCTGAACTGGGAAATATTTGAGATGTAATACATTTTGAGGAAGTGGAGTTTGGACAAAGTCAAAGGACATTTTGTGACAGAGAAAATGACAGGAGAGATCGAATAACAGAAGAATCAGTCTTCAAAATGGAGTGGTAATGGGGCAAGAAGGAAAATAAAAGATGTGCCTGAAGTCATATGCGACCTACTGCAAATAAAAAAGGTGAAACAAGAAAAGAAAGTCTTTGGATGAGTAAAAAGAAAAGACGTAGAAAAAGCATTGTGTGGAAGGTTACATCTTCAGTACAGTGATGGACACGGAGACTAGAATATTGGAATAAAGTCCTTACAATGTGTATGGTGGAGTCACTGTGCTTACAATGAATATTAGTTGATATCGTCTGAAATAGAGACAGTGAATTCAAGGAACGGAAGAGTTGAAGATGGCCAATGTGAAGCAGAATGAATGGTGGTCTTTGAAAGTAAAGTTGAAGTTTTCCAATTTAGTGGTAGCAGACAAACACAACACTATAGTCATTTTTGAGGCAAAAAGATGAGTTGCAGGTGACCCAAATTGGACTAGAACAAGCACTGTTCAACACATTGTACAAAAAGGAAGGTTTAGACATGATGCACAAGTGTATTCCTCGAGCAACATCTCTTACTTGAGGGATTATAACATAAGTTAAGAGATAAAGTGTCCAATGGAAAAAAGATTTTGTAAGGTGGAGGAGGATAATAATTAATCGAAACTGGTTGGACTTCTGCTTAAGGAAGATATGGTGAGCCCTCAAACTCGATTGGTGGAGTTTGGACTTGCAGTGAGATTGGACATCCATAGTTAAAGAGGAGATGGTTAGGGTCAGGAGATTTGAAATTTCTACAGTGACAGTAGGCCTCAGTAGAGCTGTAGATATAGGTAGGAAGAGATTAGAGAAGGCAAGGAAAGGAAATGAGTCAAGGTAGGAAGAAATCCATTCAGAGGAGTTGGAACAAGCTGTCATTATATGCCAACTGGGGAATTCCTGTTTATCAATCTTGGAAGGAGACAGAAATGAGCTGTACAGAGTTGAGAAACTGAGGTAGAAAGTTATGGATGGATAGCTCTGTAATATTGTTTCCAAGATCTGTCTCCTCACATACTTATTCCAGAGAGGTGACTTTACTGATGTCAAAGCCATGGGATCAGTTACATCATTGCATAATTTTTTTACATGAATCTTGTTATCGTACATCCCTCCAAGTTTCTTTTTGATGTTCATTATTTCAGTAGATTACTTTTCCTTGCATAGTGTTTATAACTGTCTTCTTAATTCTTAACATCATTGTTACCATTATCAGTGTCAACAAATTTATCAACATCAGCCTGCTCCAAAGTGAACTTTCTGAAATCCATTCATAAATTGAAGTTCATTATTCAACACTAATTCTTCTGGGAAACCATATATCACAAAGATCCTCTTCACTGTTCTGATCACTGGTTCTGTTGTGATGAATAAGGTCTTCCACTTCACTCCCATGATGAAAAACAATTGACTAGCACTGACTTCATCTTCCCTCTAAAATCATACAAGTCTGTTGCTAGTGTCGTCCATGACCTTTTCAGAAATTTTGATGAAATAATTGGCTCTACAGTCACTTGGTTATGTATGGCACATGTTTGATATAGTGAAATGTAACTTGAATTGTTTCAAAATGCCTGGCCACCATGCTAAGTGCTGTGCTCTAGCTCTGCACTTTGAAATATTGAGATGTCTCCTGTGGACCTCTTGCATGAGTTCTCTTAACATTTACTTTGCTATGACCATATCCTTATAGACAGAGTTCTCTGACCTTTGTGCGTTCCTGATCAGACTTTTGAGCTGCAAGATTTTGCTTGGGTTTATTCTCAGTTGCTGGTAACTGTTGATTTTTCCCATTGAGTAAGACTATACTTCTTCAACCAGAACATTATCTTATTTTTCTGCTTGATCTACCGTCATTCTCAAACATGTATCTGCATTGCTTGTGCCTTGCCTGAAACATAGGCTATTCCATAGTTGTATCTCATCAACCTAAGCATCCTTCTTTGTGGACAGATGCTTCAGAGATTTATTTTGATTCCAATAATGTTACCAAAGCCTCGTGCTCAGTCTCAACCTGGAATTTCAGTTTCATGAGGTAGTGTGTGAACTTTCACATTCTATGAAACTGCAAATACATAATTCTCTACGCTTGCATACCTCTGTTCAGTTCCACAAGTTTGCAAATGTATAAAGATCTCTTCTAATCTTGATGCATCCATTTCTACTATAGTGAATTAGCCTGGATTGTAATGCACTAAAACATCAATAGAAAGTAGCTTCTCTTTAACCTTTCTCAAATTTTCAATGTGTTCCTGATTCTAATACTATTGCTGGCCTCTTAAAAAAAACTCATGTTAGGGTTGAGTAAGAATGGATAAGTTGGGATAAATATTCTCATTTGATTCATCACGCCTGAGAAGCACTGTACATCATGAGTAAAATTCACTGCCAAGAATTCTAGACATTGCCCTTTGAAAAATCTTTGGCGCAGAGGAGATTTCAAATGGTAAATAGCTGAAGTGATTCTGCCAATGTGGTGTAATAAATGTAATGCAACTTTTTTTTAAGGATAGTTGCCAGAACCCACTGTTTGCATCCTATTTTCTGAAAACCTGCTTATTGACAATTTTGCCTGTCATCGACAGTCAAAATTTGATGGATTTACCTTCTCATTTACTTGTTTAACTGTACGCAATTTTAGTCTCCATTTGTCTTGTAACCTGAACAGCATTGTGTTGATTCAGTCACTGGCAATATGACCTTCGTTTTAATTATGCTGTTTTTTATTCTACTTTTACCATCAAAGGATGAAGAATTTGCTTGGGAGTGTAAAAGCAGATGCGTTTAGCATTATTCAGAATAATACAGTACTTCTGCTTCAGTGTACCTAAACCTTTGAATAACTTTAAAAATTCCTGCTGAAATTCTGTCATTTTCATTCTGAAACACTGTACTTGCAGAATCCAAGTGACCTTGGCAAACACATGCATTCCTGTTCAACAATGAGGTATTTTGGTTTCTCTGTAGACAATTTGCTCTCCATTCATATTTTAAGCTGTCCACACATCAACCTTCACATCTCTGCAACCTCCCCACCCATTGATGTCAACTCATGTCCCTCGTTTATCTCCCCATGAACTCACGTATCCATATCAACTAATGCCTTCTACGCTCCCAACCATAGTCCACGTTCTAAGTGGAAACCTGTGTAATCACTGTCCCCATGATCCCTTATAGCCCAATACAAACCTATCCTAACTCATACCAACACATCCATAATTGTTTGCCCTTATTTGGCTTATGCCAATTCATCCAGTATCACCATAAGCAGCCATCAGGAGACATTTCAAAGTGAAATAAAATGAACTAAGCATCTATTTTTTGTATTACAAAAAAAAGTCCCATTCATGAAATTCCATTGTAAATATTTAAATGCCGTCATGTATTCAGAATTTTAATTCAAAAAAATTATACCCTCACGTCAAAAGGGCTAATATTAAATAACCTATTTGTACTGTCAATCACACTGTGAGCCTAGGACTGCCTTGAAGAGTAATTATGGATTGTACAAAGACGCTAAGAATGAATGCTGACATAATGATGGCTCATATTGTATTTTAACAGCCACTTATTATAATTGCTGGATCAGATTTTTTTTAAAAAAAACTTCTCACTGACACAGACCGGCCGTTTCAGATTTTGCTTTTAAAGGACTTGGGTTTTAAATAATTTTGCCTGTCCAGCCTTCATGAACATTTACATTTACTCTAAGAATTTGTCAGCCCCACTGTAGTTTAAGATCCTTGCTATATTGTAATTGGGGAATATTTGAACTCAGCACTGAGCACTGATGATAATGAACCCATCAGGGGCAAGACACTGGGATCGAAATCCCACCACTATGTTAGAAAATTCACAGAGTTTCCATAACTCAGTGAAAATCCACGATTGGTGCTAATATTAGAACATTGTAGAAAGGCAGCAGGATAATATGATGGTCAATGTAAGACAGTCTCCTGAAGCCCAGTTTTTGCCAGATCAACCCTTGTTCTATCATGTCTTTAGCATTTAATTCCTTCTACTTCACCCAGACAAAAGTCCTGATAATGTCTTTGGCATTCAACATTTCATTTTAAAGATGAACAATAACTTGCCTGTGGATCAACAAACACTACGTAACATACCCTTCCATTCACATCAGGGTCAATCACTAATGTACATTGACTAAGACAATCTTAAGACGGGAAAAATGGAAACAGTTTGGGTATCCCTGGGTTATGAGTTATGCTTTTGGTTTGGGATTATTGGAAGTGCACTTTCACGTTTATTGTTAAGTTCATGAACAAAAAATGCCTCTGGAACTGGATTCCATCCCAAATAACACCTTCACAAGTGCAGGGATAACAGGAGAGAATTCTAAAGAAAACTAAAGGATAAAATCAAACAAGTACATAAAAAAAAGCAAAGTCCAAATATTGGGATGAATTTTATTATTCTAAATTTCTTTGATTTCTTAAGAGTATTTATGAATATATTATAGGAACCAATATAATAATAAAAAAATTTATGAATGGTGACACTGATACTTTTGCATCTGGTTAGCGACATGCAATCCGATGAGTAACCTTGAAATGTATTGCTGCGTTGTGAAAAAAGTAATTGCATCAATTGGAAATGACATCTAGTTTTTCTGTTTCTTGTCCCTACAAGTGAAGAAGACAGTTCTGTTTTAATGAATACATTGACTATTTTCCTGCTTCCAGAAGGAACCAGATGATGACAAATGCCGTGACCTTAGAGGTTTATTTGCAAAAAAGAGACAGTATACAACTGATTGAATATGTTGATATTTTACAGAAGTTGCCATTTTGAAGCAACTTCTTTGCAGCAAATCCATGCGACAATCTTATTCTATCCTTAACTACATAAGTATATTGCTAAGTTAGAACACAAGGACAACATATTAAACAGTGTAGGTCATTTTAACCCTAGTCAAAACCAGACACATGAATAGTTAAAAGATGACTTATCTACCAGAAAATCCAATAACCAAATTTTTAAGTGCTTTACACTAACAAAATCAATAGCCAGCAAAATCCATTTTGAAGTGATTCCACAGAGGCCAGTATCTTGTCAACAAGTCACCCCTTTATTTGTTTCTGAAATGTCTTTGGCACTGACCTAGCTCCGTCAGAACCAGTTCTCAGAGTGAATAGAACCTCTGACACTTCTGGTTTATATTTGTCAGCCAGGGCTCCCTGATTGGATTAGATTAACAGCCCCAATCAGGGAACGCATATTCTATGATGTCCACCTGGCTGACCTCTTTACAATAACTAAACTATTATACAGATGCACATCAGGTCCTGACACAGCAGTAAGAGGCATATAGGCTGAAGGAAGACCACCTAAGTTAACAAAACAAATATTTCCTGTTCTTGTGGGTCCGAAAAAGCAGGAACATCCAGATTTTTAAACAATTTGTGCCTCCTCTGCGGTGGACCTTGCTTCCGGTTCTTGAATATGGCACATCACCCCAAGGTTCAACTTAGCATCAGGCAGGTGTCAGTGGGCGGAATCTGGGCCACACATTTTCTGTCCTTTCTCGTCTGTTCTTTGGGAAGTTAGTCAGTGGGATTTAGCTAATGGGAAAAGAAGTTAAATTAGCTCAAGGTTCGCTCCTGAAGCAATGAATGAGCTTCTAACATGAAATGCTGGAATGCTGCTGAAAACAAGCCCAGAGTTAAAACTGCTGCAAAAAACAGCCATGACCTCAAAAAGAATGAAACAGATGACACTGGCTAAATGTAATTTGATTCAACAATGCTGATCACAAGTTCATGCAAGTCAATTAACCTGAATAGTGGTATGCAATTCTAGCATTTCACATTTGTTAGCTTGAATTTCAACTATGCACTGCAGAGGAAGTACCCACACGTTCAGAGCAGATTTGAATTAAGATGTTTACATAATCCTGATTTGGGTCCCCTTATCCTTGGTTATGATCTAATCAAGTGCAGCAAGAAGGTTGAATGAGTCAGGAGGGAGAAGAAAGATGCAAAGTCTCAGCCAGAGGCAGATTTGAGGTCATACTCCACCTATAAGGAAAGGCAGGCTGAAAGAAAATGAAATGGGCATTTGGGCTCAAGGACATAAGCTGTCATTTCCTCCCACGTCCTGTCTGAGGGTATAAAGAACAATATCTCTATGCATTTGGAAATTCTTACCAAACTAGGGCCTGAACGTGAAAAAAAAACTTTGAAGGCACTGAGGAACAGAGCAGCTTTACCATTCATAACTAGTAATGGTTTTTGCTGCTGCTAAGTTGTCTATGATGTGAGAAACTGAGCTTGTAGAGCCAGAGTTCAGATACTGCGCCATGACATGAGAGCGATCATATGCCACTACCCAGAGGAACAGCCATTTTCTAAGCCTTTGCTTCTTCAGTAATACCCTGGCCTTCCTGGGTTCTTGCCTGGGATGGAGTGTGCTGCATTTACATTTGTCTTGTAGCTGCAATACATATAAAGAGATTATTACTGACCTTGTTTCCCTACCTCCCATCTCTCTGCCTGCCATGTCCCCCACACAACTCCACTCCTTTGTTTGAAGGATTGATAGCCACATATCCCAGTTCAAGCCGCTCCAGAAAAACATGCCACTGATTAGAGCCATAATGAGAGTCACAGCTTAAGTGGCAAAGAAATTTTTTTAAAATTTTGAACCTACGCCTCTACTCCCAGACAGGTCTAATCATGACCTTCTCCATCAACAGTCAAAAGGTCCTACTCTCTAAGGTATGACACACATCTGTGGTTTTGAGGGACCTTCATCTGTACTTTAATTTCCTGTTTCATCTGTCAATGCCATAGGCCCTGTCAAGGATTGAGACTACATCTGGAATTAACAATCAACAAGAGGAAATCACAATGCTCCTGGGGGCATTGCTTCTGTTCAGATAGAGGGGTAGAATAATCTACTCTTTCAGAATGATAACACATTCTTGTATTGAAAATATCTGGTTTGCGTGGCTCATCCTTTCTTTAATATATTGTTTATAGCTTTTAAATAAATTGGTCTGAATTTATGGGTTCAGATTATTTATTTCTCAAAGTAGGTATGAATGGGATGGTATCTAATTTTGTCTGGTAGAAACAAAGAGTTTATTGACATTGTTCTTATAACATCAGTCACAAGCTATGACGATGTTTCCTGGTAGTAGTTAAGCTCAGATTGGAATTGAGTTGTTTAGGTTATCCTGATTCATATTGATTTATATTGAATGTGTTTAGTCAAGCATGGCAAGTAGTCTGAATTGGACAGGAGATAGGGAGATGAAGGATGAAAGACTCTCAAAGTAGAAGCAGAATTCCAAAAGTGTGGCTATCGAAGCTAGGAATTTAGCTCGAAATAGCTAAGGCACTAACAGTGTAGAGCTTCTACCAGGTCTTTTGCAATGTTCTTTTTTGTTTCCAATTATCAATGGCAATAGATCAGGTTCCTGTGAAACACATGACACAGGTTGTACCTCCTTCATCTGACAGCCTTGGGACTGGCCTTTGCTGGAGGAGAGAATTTGCCAGAGATGGGATATTCGATGCACAAACACTTTATTAATGAAGATCTCACCTTGCTTTGCTTCAATCACATGCATAATACATGAATAATTTTCCATTGAACACAAAAAACAGGATTTAAGGTATTCAAACTCGATGGCGCGTAACAAAATCGAATACAAACCAATACTGATGCAGAGCCAATAGATGTCACAACAGGGAAAATCAGAATTCTGAGTTTGCTGGTCCAGAGTGTGTCAGATTAGAGAGGTACAGTTTACATATCTTCCTCCTCACCAAACCAACTGTAATATGGTTTCTATCTGGCTGAAGTGTTTTGGTTGGTCAGTTTAGGGTGTACATTTGTTGTGGTTGGTTTTGGTACATGGTGTCCAGCGTATATGTTTGTATGTGAAGGACTGGAGCTTGAGACACACCTATGGCTATCATAGTTGGTGGTGCCATGAAAGATTAACTCTGGTTTTGTCCCTCCAGACTCTACCTAATCTGGTGACTATTTCTAGTAATTTCTCTTTTTTATCCTAAACCAGGATATAGTCATGGAACAGATTGGTGTTAAAAATTATAACAAGCAGATTTAAAGAAAACAATGTTTACATACAGATGTATCCATCAGACGTATTGACTTCTCTCCTGAGTTTTCATCTTGAGAGAAAATAGTTCCTGAGTTCACATTCAATGACTATCAATAATCAGAAAGCCAGACTCTTAACAAAACATTCATTAATGTTCCTAGGTGCGTTTTCACACATGGACACCTTTATGTGGATTCTTCGAGAGTGAGTGGATTTAATTCTGTTGAAGTCTTTGTTGAATAAATAGCTGGAACTCTGTATTCAAGAAATACTGTTGTGATAATGATACAAATTTGACTGAAAATGTTGCGTCAGTCTCATAGGCTATTGTCTTAAATAATGTGTTAAAGTACATAATATTCTGCAAAACTAAATGGAGCTAGTTATTTTCAGCTTAATTAATTTATGAATCTATGAATATATTTATCAGCTACAAGATAATGAAGTAGCTAAGTATCTCTGCCTCACCTGCACCAGGTCAAAGCAGGTGAATAAATGTATGAAATTCCTTATCAGACAGATGCCCCAATGGGCATGTCACTTGGGGATCCACTTCAAGATGTCATTTATACAGACATTCCTTCAAGCACGATGAAACATTGTTAAGAGATTGCCTATGTACATTTGAGATTCCCAGTATTTAGATTGATTCAAATCTTCAACCATCAGTTTTATAGCTGAAGATGTGCCATCCCCATGGAGTCATCACTACATTGGTGGGACACAATAGCAAGAAAAAGATGAAGATCATTTAATTAATGTTGAAAGACATGCATGAAAATTCACAGAATCACACAAGTGCTCTAGTCAAAAAGGATTCCATTGTGTCTGCAATGGCTCTCCAAATAACCAGCAAAACTAAGTGTCATTCTCCTGCCTTTTCCCCACTCCGTTACTCATTTCTTCTATTTTTGTGCTATAATCCTGGAATTTCTTCCCAAATGGCATTAAGAATCAACTCACATGAGGTGGACTGCAGCGCTGCAAGAAGGCAGGTCACCACCATCTTCTCAAGGATACCTAGGGATGGGCAATAAATGCTGTTCAGCCAGCAATGCCCACTTTCCACAAATAAAATAAAACTCTAACCAACATTTCTTCTTTTTCAAATTTTAACCCTTCTGGTGACAGAAGTTCCTCATCTGTCAGTGGAATCTGGATGACGTCTACTTCCATGGCTAAAACAGATGCATAACTTAATTTTATACTTCAGCCATGCATCTTCCCCCCCCCGGCCTTCCCCCACCCAGCTTCAATGTATAGATCCCCTTTTTGGTCCCTAATTGGCCCGACTCCTCCTTTCATTATCTCTTTTCATTATTTATGCCCGACATAAGAATTTTGGATTCCCTTTTATGTAGGCAGCTAGTCTTTTATCAAAGGGCTGAATTTTACCAGGAAGGGTTTAATTGTCATTTTCATTAAATTTTATGGAGAATTTATCTCCTCAAGGTCTGATAGGTTTTCTCACACTATTATCCCAAACCCTGACTAGGTACTACATTCTTATGTTGCCCACTTGTCAGAAACTAGTCTAGTTTGCACACTCACTGTAGCTAGAAGTACTCACCATTTCCAGGATATCCCGTGATCCCTAGCACTGGCACCAGTTATAAAAGACTATTGTGCACCCAGGCATGTGATGGCAGTCCAGAGCTGCCCTGCATGGCTCCAGACATTTGCCATGGACATTATGACATGGAGAAATTGGCATCCCACTTTGCAGATAGGAATCTGAGATCCTTGTGGACAGGAAAGTACAGAGGACAGCGATGATCTTCCCTGAAGTCTAAGAGTAGATGTTACAACACTAGACCATGTGAGCCTGGGATGCCACTCAGGTCAGTGTGGCCTCAACTATCAGGAGGAAGCTCAGCAATGCACAAGAAGGTCATGGACTTCCTCCACTCCACCATCATCTTCTCTTTGGTATCTTATTCTTATTCTTTCTCTGTTATTCCAAGGTTCTTGTGTTCCCACTCTTACTGCTGCAAGCAACAATTTGATCACTCACTCTCATCCGCTCAGGCCCCCCAAATTAATGAGCCTGGATGGACTCAGTGCCTCCAACTCAAGCACTCAGGGCCAAGTTTCCTTCACGTGGTCTGGCACTAACAGCCGAGTCAGTAATTTTCATTTTCATAAGGGGGAGGCAATAGCCTTGTGGTATTGTCATGGGACTATTCACCCAGAGACCCAAGTAATGTTCTGGAGACCTGGGTTCGAATCCTGACATGGCAGATGGTGGAATTTGAATTCAATAAATATCTGGAATTAAGAGTCTAATGATGACCGTGAATCCATTGTCGATTGTTAGGAAAAACCCACCTGGTTTACTAATGTCCTTTACGGGAGGAAACTGCCATCTTTACCTGTTCTGGCCTACATGTGACTCCAGACTCATAGAAATTCGGTTAACTGCCCTCTGGGCAATTAGTGCTGAGTGATAAATGCTGTCTAGCCAGTGATGCCCTCATCCCATGAGTGAATAAAGGGAAAAAAAAATCTCAATCCTTCCATTTGCCTCATTGCTGGAGAAAACGGCATGCAATAGTTTTGAAAGAGCCAAGTTGGGTGGTGTGGTGCCCACCACTCCTCTCCTCAGCCCTGCTAGGGGAGGATCCTGACTGTGATCACCCTGAACAACAGACTTATTGTGGACAGTCCCCTGGACTGATATTAGATGATGCCTTTGACTTACTGTGCTGAAACACCCTGACTGAAAGGTGTCTCCCTGTAGACTTTGAGTCTTGGACATTTATTTGAAGCTCACGCAGTGTGTTTGGAACACTATCAGCCCTAGTGTCCCAGAAATCTAAAAACCTCCTTCCTGCACCACCAAATCACATATTCATCTGCCTTTATCCTCCCGTTTCTATACTCACTTGCATGTGGCACTATGAGTAGTCCAGAGATTACTAATGTGAGGTCCTCTTAATAATTTTCTAACTAGCTCCCAAAGTAATAAATACTGGACGACACAACCCTTTCCTACCTAAGTTATTGGTACCAATGTGAATCATGAGCTCTAGCTGTTCACCCTCCCTCAGAAGAATGTCCCACAGCTGTTCTGTGACCTCCTTAGCTTTGGGACCAGGGAAGGAATGTATCGTTCTTCAGTCATGTCTATGGCCATGGAAAGGCTTGTCTGCTTTCCTAACTAATGAATCCCCTATAACTGTTGCGCTTCCTTTTTACTCCCCTCCTGTACAGCCCACCCACCAGTGGTGACACAAACGTACCTCTTGAGCAACCAGCATCATCATCAAAATGGAAATTTGGTTTACAAGCAGTACGCCAGGGGACTCTTGAACTACCAGAGATAAAAGGTACTGCAGATGCTGGAGAATCCGAGATAACAAGCATGGGGCTGGATGAACACAGCAGGTCAAGCAGCATCAAGGAGCAGGAAAACTCGACGTTTCGGGCCTAAACCCTTCATTTCTGATGAAGGGTTTAGGCCC
>JAHRHZ010000268.1:31370554-31411049 GCA_024137785.1 Ginglymostoma cirratum | reverse complement strand
GCTTGGCCTGCTGTGCTCATCCAGCTCTACACCTTGTTATCTCTGTAGTTTAAAGTTTAACGATTGGTCAGCAGCTTCAGTTAAGGCAAGACATTGAGGCCCCATGAAGTGATGTGACAAGAAAACCCACCAAGTGACAACTTTGGTGCCATGCACAAGATTCTGTTGGGGTCTCCAGTTTGAAGTGATGGTGAGTGCCCCACAGTTTATGGAAACACAAAAAATACACTTCGAAGTAAATTGGAAAATCCTAGCCAGCGGATCAGGAAAATTTCCAACTCCTGGTATCTGTTTCTTCTAATGCCTTTTCACTGCAAGTGATGCTAATGGCAGGGCAACACTATGTTCCAGTGATTGTCTCTCTTCCAATATGTGATGTTATGACATATTTTTAATAGCTTTAATACAATTAATGTTTGGACAGCTGAAGCATAATGAGCTTGCTTACTGAAAGTGAAGAGCGACAGTTTTGATGCATTGTACTACTTCTTTTTGCTCACTCAATGACAGCTTCCATGCAAATAATCAAAAGGCAGTTTCTTGTGTTTTATTAACTAGAATGAAAGAAAGAAAAACCTCAAAGAAATATATTTAGTGCATAAATTAATAAATCAGCCATTACTTTCCTGAAGAGTCACCACACTTTAGGCAAAAAATGAAAAATTTAGGAGCAGTGCAAATCTGCATGTTGCACAATGGCCAGCGTATTGTTGACTACAGCACTGTCTCAACTGCGGTCAGTCAAATATCTTGGCAACAAGGCTGGCTAGCTGAGTTCTATTTTGCGCTTACATTTCTCACTTGCCGATTTGCCGCGCCTGAATTTCATGGATCTGGAGATTGAGAGGAGTTAGACTGCGCTAATAATGGGGACAATTAGTGGCTAACATTGGGTTGTGTGCCGTAGCAGACCATGTGATAACAAGGCTTGGTGCGGTGATGTTGGAGAAAGGACATAGGAGAAGATGCCTCAGGCCCTAAAATTTTGATACTTGATATTGAGCCCAGAAGGCTGTAGACGTCCCGAGTGGAAAATGAAGTGCAATACTTCCAGCTTGCGTTGAGCTTCGCTAGAGCGTTGCAGGAAGCCTGAGGCAGAGAAGTTGGCCAGTGAACAGGGTGATATGTTGAAGAGGCAGGCAACTAGAAGCTTAGGATCTTTTTTGCCCTCTGAATGTAGGTGTTCTGCAAAGCAGTCACCCAGTCTATGTTTTGTCTCCATATGTAGACAAGACCACATTATTAGTAGCGAGTACAGCAGACCAGATTGAGTGAAGTGCAGGTAAATCACTGCTTCACCTGGAAAGGTGTGTTTGGACCCTTGGATACTGAGGAAGGAGGAAGTAAATGGGCAGGTATGACACCTTCTGTGGTTGCAGGGGAAGGTGCCAAGGGGCTGTGGGGGTGTATAGGTGGGAGTGGAGGAGGAGTAGACCAGAGTGTGCCAGAGGGAACAGTCCTTGTGGAAGGCTGACCAGAGGAGGGGAGTGGAATACGTATCTGGCAGTGGGATTCTGCTGAAGGTGGCAGAAATGGGGGCTAATGATCCTGTGGATGTGAATGCTGGTGGGATTGTAGGTAAGGACAAGGGGGACCCTCTCACTGTTGTGGGAGGGAAGAGAGGGGGTGAGGTCTGAAATGCAGGAGATGGGTTGGATTCAGTTGAGGGCCCTGACATCCATGGAGCTGGGGTGAAAGAACATGGATGTTTCAGAGGCTCCCTTGTTGAGGTTGGCACCATCAGAACAGATGCGACAGAGGCGGTGGAGGGGGTGGGGTGGGAGGGGGGGAATGGCGACGGGGGAATAGAATAGAGCCTTTATAGGAAAGAGGGTGTGAGGATATATGATCGAGGTAAATGTGGGCGTCAGTTGGTTAGTAGTAGTTATAGGTGGCCAGCCTATCCCCAGAAATGGAAGCAGATCTGTTGAGGACAGGAAGAGAGGAGTCAGAGATGGGCTAGGTGATGGTGAGACCGCGTTGGAAATTGGAAGTGATTTTAGTTTTTATTTTGGTTTTCAGTTAGACTGTGGTAACTAATTTTTTTTTCAATGCTGGATAAATACTTCAATCTTTTGACTGTTCAATATTTGACATGTATGCAAATTAACAGGAATATTAATTCAAATTCTAGTAACGAACTTCTACCATCATAATGTGCATTTAAGCATCCTATAAAAAATGGCCATGATACTCCTTATATAATGATGTTCAATTGTTAATGTAACAAGCCAATAGAGTCACCAGCAGAAACTAATTTTATCCTGGAGGCTTGCCATACTGATTAAAATTAAATATGTATTCTGTTTTTGCACATATCTTGCACAGAAGTCAGTGAAAACACATTTTCTCAGGGTGCCAATGTTGTATTGTTTCTCAATGATTTACAAATTTCTTGACCACAAGTATTATTGCAGAGAAGAATATTCTAAGAATTGTTGGCACAGGTATGTAATACATTGCAGATACTTGTGTATTGTTGTTCACTTTCAAAAGCATAGTGATATTCAGAAGCCCCTGAAATCTTTCTTCAAAATGGACAAGCAATCTTCCAAGACAACAAGGTGTACAGCTGGATGAACACAGCAGGCCAAGCAGGATCAGAGGAGCAGGAAAGCTGACGTTTCGGGCCTAGACACTTCTTCAGAAATGGGGTAGGGGAAGGGGGTTCTGAAATAAATAGGGAGAGAGGGGGAGGCGGATAGAAGATGGATAAAGGAGAAAATAGGTGGAGAGGAGACAGACAGGTCAAACAGGCAGGGATGAAGCCAGTAAAGGTCAGCGTAGGTGGGGAGTTAGGGAGGGGATAGGTCAGCCCAGGGAGGACGGACAGGTCAAGGGGGCGGGATGAGGTTAGTAGATAGGAGATGGGGGTGGGGCTTGAGGTGGGAGGAGGGGATAGGTGGGAGGAAGGACAGTTAGGGAGGCGGGGACAAGCTGGGCTGGTTTTGGGATGCGGTTGGGGGAGGGGAGATTTTGAAGCTTGTGAAGTCCACATTGATACCATTGGGCTGCAGGGTTCCCAAGCAAAATGTGAGGTGCTGTTCCTGCAACTTTCGGGTGGCATCGTTGTGGTACTCCAGGAGGCCCAGGATGGACATGTTGTCTGAGGGATGGGAAGGGGAGTTGAAAAAGTTCGTGACTGGGAGGTGTAGTTGTTTAGTGCGAACCGAGTGTAGCTGTTTTGCAGAGTGGTCCACAAGCCTCCACTTGGTTTCCCCGATGTAGAGGAGGCCACAACGGCAACAGCGGATACAGTATACCACATTAGCAGATGTGCAGGTGAACATCTGCTTGATGTGGAAAGTCTTCTTGGGGCCTGGGATGGGGGTGAGGGGGGAGGTGTAGGGACAGGCGTAGCACTTCCTGCGGTTTCAGGGAAAAGTGCCAGGTGTGGTGGGGCTGGAGGGGAGTGTGGAGCAGACAAGGGAGTCACGGAGAGAGTGTTCCCTCCAGAAAGCAAATAAGGGTGCGGAGGGAAACATGTCTTTGGTAGTGGGGTCAGATTGCAGATGGCGGAAGTGCTGGAGGATGATGCGTTAGAATCGGAGGTTGGTGAGGTGGTACGTGAGGATGAGGGGGATTCTGGTTTGGTTGTTATTGCGGGGAGGGGGTGTGAGGAATGAGTTGTGGGAAATGCAGTAGACACCGTCGAGGGTGTTGTCGACCCCTGAGTGGGGGATGTTGCGGTCCTTGAAAAACAAGGACAACTGAGATGTTCAGGAGTGGAATGCCTCATCCTGGGAGCAGATGCGGCGGATGTGAAGGAATTGGGAATAGGGGATGGCATTTTTGCAGGAAGGTGGTTGGGAGGAGGTGTATTCTAGGTAGCTGTGGGAGTCGGTGGGCTTGAAATTGATATCGGTTTCCAGGTGGTTGCCAGAGATGGAAACAGAGAGGTCCAGGAAGGAGGGAGAGGTATTAGAGATGGCCCAGGTGAACTTAAGGTTGGGGTGCAAGGTGTTGGTGAAGTGGATGAACTGTTTGAGCTCCTCGTGGAAGCACGAGGCGGCGCTGATACAGTCATCAATATAACAGAAGAAGAGGTGGTGTTTAGGGCCAGTGTAGCTACGGAAGAGGAATTGTTCCATGTAACCTACAAAGAGGCAGGCATAGCTTGGGCCCATGCGGGTACCCATGGCCACCCCGTTTGTCTGTTGGAAGTGGGAGGAATTGAAAGAAGTTATTGAGGGCGAGGACGAGTTCGGCTAAGTAGATAAGAGTGTCAGTGGAGGGGGATTGGTCGGGCCTGCGGGACAGGAAGAAGTGGAGGGCCTTTAGGCCAACTGCATGGGGAATGCAGGTGTATAAGGACTGGACATCCATGGTAAAGATGAAGTGTTGGGGACCAGGGAATTGGAAGTTTTGGAGGAGGTGGAGGGTGTGAGTGTCATCACAGATGTAGGTAGGGAGTTCCTGGACCAAGGGGGAGAAAATGGAGTCGAGATAGGTGGAGATAAGTTCGGTGGGGCAGTACTGTGAATCCTCTTCTAAGGATGTCTACCTTGAAGAAGTTACCCTCCTCCCTCCGGAAAGACCTCAGTGGATCTCTACGTCAGCATTCCTGCTCCTCTGACGATGCTTGGCCTGCTGTGTTCATCCAGCTCTACACCTTGTTATCTCAGATTCTCCAGCATCTACAGTTCCTACTATCTCTGAAGTAATGTTCAAAAATGGCTTCCAGAAGTCACATGACTCTTGAAGATTCAGCTGGCATTTGGTTTAAACCATAATGATCTCAAAAAGAAATTACAAAGCAATTACAATTACCCGGAAGAGGGTAGCAGAATGGTGACACTGATTGGCTGACGTGGGAAGGAGTTGCATCAGTTCATTCACTGCTTCCAGAAGGTGGTTTGTGGAGGGGCTGTTGTCACGTAACAGTGATAAGTAAGGGTAAGTGTTCAATAAATTTTCTTAAACAGCTTGATTGGGGATAGAAATGCCAGTCAGAGGGGTGAAGTGCTGCACTTGTGAAATGTGGGAGATCCGCAACACTTCCAGTGTCTCAGATGACGACATCTGCAGGAAGTGCACCCAACTGCAGCTCCTCACAGATCATATGGATAGGTTGGAGCAGCAATTGGATGCACTCAGGAGCATGAGGGTGGCGGAAAGCATCATAGACAGTAGTTTTAGAGATGTGTGACACCCAAGGAGCAGGCAGATAGATGGGTGACCGCTAGAAGGGGCTGGCAGCCAGAGCAGGAATCCCCTGTGGTTGTCCCCCTCTCCAACAAGTATACCATTTTGGATACTGTTGGGGGGATGACCTATCAGGGGATAACAGCAGCAGCAGCCAGACTGGTGGCATCACGCTCGCTCAATTCTTAAGAAGGGAAGGACCAAGAGCACTACAGCTCTAATTATAGGGGGATCTATAGTTAGGGGTACAGATAGGCGCTTCTGTGGACGAAAAAGAGACTCCAGGATGGTGTGTTTCCTCCCTGGTGCCAGGGTCAAGGATGTCTCTGAATGGGCAGAAAGCATTCTGAATGGAGAGGGTGAACAGCCAGAGGTTGTGGTACATATTGGTACTAAAGACGGAGGTAGGATGAGTGACAAGGTCTTGCAGCAGCAGGTCAGGGAGTTAGGTAGAACATTAAAGAGCAGAACCTCCAAGGTTGTAATCTCAGGATTACTCCCTGTGCCACGTGCCAGTGAGGCTAGAAATAGGAGGATAGTACAGCTCAACACGTGGCTAAACAGGTGATATAGGAGAGAGGGTTTCAGATATCTGGACAATTTGGATCCCTTCCGGGGCTGGTGGGACCTGTACCAGAAGGACAAGTTGCATCTAAACTGGAGGGGCACAAATATTCTGGCTGGGAAGGTTGCTGGTGTTACTCGGGAGGATTTAAACTAGCTTGACAGGGGTGTGGGAACCAAAGCAAAGGTGAATGAACTGAAAGGGAACTAGAGAATAGGGCTAGTAAGACTCAGAGGAAGAGCAGGCAGGATGTGGTTGCGAAACAAAGTGGGTCTGGTGGACTGAAGTGCATTTGTTTCAATGCAAGAAGTGTAACAGGTAAGGCAGATGAACTTAGAGGTTGGATTAGTACTTGGAATTATGATGTTGGGGATATTACAGACACTTGGTTAAGGGAAGGACAGGATTGGCAGCTTAATGTTCCAGGATACAGATGTTTCAGGCGGGTTAGAGGGGGAAATAAAAGGGGTGGGGACGATGCACTACTTGTTAAAGAATACATCACAGCTGTACTGCAGGAGGACACCTCAGATGGCTCGTACAACAAGGCAATATGGATAGAGCTCAGGAACAGGAAGGGTGCAATCACAATGTTTGGGGTTTACTATAGGCCTCCCAACAGCCAGCAGGAAATAGAAGAACAGGCATGTAGGCAGATTTTGGCAAGATGTAAAAGTAATAGGGTTGTTGTTGTGGGTGATTTTAACTTCCTATATATTTACTGGGACTCACTTGGTACTTGGGGCTCAGATGGATCAGAGTTTGTAAGGAGCATCCAGGAGGGCTTCTTGAAACAGTATGTAGATAGTCCATCTAGGAAAGAGGCTGTACTGGACCTAGTATTGGGGAATGAGCCTGACCAAGTGGTCGACATCTCAGTAGGGGAGCAGCTGGGGAACAGTGATCACAATTCAGTAAGCTTTAAAGTATTGATAGATAAAGATATGTGTAGTTGTCAGGTGGAGGTACTAAACTGGGGGAAGGCTAATTACAACAATATTAGGCAGGAACTGAAAAATGTAGATTGGAGGCAGATGTTTGAAGGCAAATCAATATCTGGTATGTGGGAGGCTTTTGTGTGTAAGTTGCTAGGAACTCAGGACTGGCACGTTCCTGTAAGGATGAAGGATAAGTATGGGAAGTTTAGGGAACCTTGGATAATGAGAGATATTGTGAGCCTAACTAAAAAGAAAAAGGAAACATTTATCAAGGCTAAGAGACTAGGAACACAAGAAGTAAAGGTGGAATACAAGGAAAGTTGAAAGAAACTTAAGCAAGGAGTCGGGAGGGCTAAAAGGGGTCATGAAAAGTCATTGGCCAACAGGATTAAGGAAAATCCCAAGGCTTTTTATACATATATAAAGAGCAAGAGGGTAGCCAGGCAGAGGGTTTGCCCACTCAAGGACAAAGAAGGGAATTTATGTGTGGAGCCAGAGGAAATGGGCGAGGTATTAAATGAGCACTTTGCATCAGTGTTCACCACAGAGAAGGACTTGATGGATGATGAGTCCAGGGAAGGGGCTGTAGATAGTTTGGGTCATGTTGTGATCAAAATGGAGGGGGTACTGGGGGTCTTGAAAAACATTAAGGTATACAAGTCCCCAGGGCCTGATGGGATATGCCCCAGAATACTGAGAGAGGCAAGGGAGGAAATTGTTGGGACCTTGAGGGAAATCTTTGTATCCTCACTGGCTACAGGGGAGCTCCCAGAGGGTTGGAGAATAGTCAATGTTGTTCCTTTGTTTAAAGAGGGTGGCAGGGATAATCCAGCTAATTACAGGCCGGTGAGCCTTATGTCAGTGATAGGGAAATTATTGGAGAGGATTCTTTGAGACAGGATTTCCTCCAACTTAGGATATCCTCCAAATAAGTGGGCATATTAGTGAAAGGCAACATGGTTTTGTGAAGGGGAGGTCGTGTCTCACTAGATTGGTTGGGTTTTTTGAGGAACTGACAAAGATGATCGATGAGGGTAGGGTAGTGGATGTTGTCTACATGGACTTCAGCAAGGCCTTTGACAGACTGATACAGAAGGTAAAGTTGCGTGGGGTCAGAGGTGAGTTTGCAAGATAGATAAAAAACTGGCTCGGTCATAGAAGACATAGGGTAGCAGTGGAAGGGTGTGTTTCTGAATGGAGGGCTGTGACTAATGGCGTTCCTCAGGGATCAGTGTTGGGACCTTTGCTATTTGTAATATATATAAATGATTTGGAGGAAAATGTAACTGGTCTGATTAGTAAGTTGGCCGATGACACAAAGGTTGGTGGAATTGTGGATAGCAATGAGGACAGTCAAAGGATATAGCTGGATGTACATTGTTTGGTGACTTGGGCAGAGAGATGGCAGATGGAGTTTAATGTGGAAAAATGTGAGGTAATGCATTTTGGAAGGTCTAATCCAGATGGAAAGTATACAGTAAATGGCAGAACCCTTAAGAGTACTGATAGGCAGAGGGATCTGTGTGTACAGGTACACAGATCACTGAAAGTGGCAACGCAGGTGGATAAGGTAGTCAACAAGGCATACGGCATGCTTGCCTTCATTGGCTGGGGCATTGAGTTTAAAAATTGTTCGGTAATGTTGCATCTTTATAGAATCTTAGTTTGGAATATTGTGTTCAATTCCAGTCGCCACACTTCCAGAAGGATGTGGTGGCTTTGGAGAGGGTACAGAAATGATTTTCCAGGATGTTGCCTGGTATGGGGGGCATTAGCTATGAGGAGAGGTTGGAGAAACTTGGGTTGTTCGCACTGGAACAACGGAGGTTGATGGGGACCTGATAGAGGTCTATAAGATTATGGAGGGCACGGACAGAGGGGACAGTCAGAAGCTTTTTTCCAGGGTGGAAGAGACAGTTAGTGGGGGCATATGTTTAAGGTGCAAGGGACAAGGTTTAAGGTGATGTACGAGGCAAATTTTTTACACAGAGGGTGGTGGGTGCCTGGAACCCGCTGCCAGGGGAGGTAAATGAAGCAGATACTATAGTGACTTTTAAAGGGCATCTTGAAAATAAAAGAGTAGGATGGGAATAGAGGGATACGGTCCCTGGAAGACTAGGGGGTTTCAGTTGTGACGGGCAGCATGTCGATGCAGGCTTAGAGGGCAGAAGGGCCTGTTCCTGTGCTGTAATTTTCTTTGTTCTTTGTTCTTTCATCATTTGAAATTTAATGAACTTTTGCAATCATAAGCAGTAGTTCCCTGATAACAGTGCCCCTGGAGATGTGAATAGCCCTTTTTAGTTTACCACAATCCAACAATGAGAGACATCTAAGCTAATGATTTGGATAGTTTTTTAAAAATTGAATTACATTCATGAAAAAGAATGATACTTGGGTCCATGCTGTGGGCTCAGGCTAACACACTACCTAATGTAGAGGCTTGATTTGTCAGTTTTGGGATAGCAGCCATTTTAAGTATTCATTGTAAAAGACTTTCTGTAATAGCCATTTTATTGCAAAATTCACCAGGAAGAATGTCCAGGGATACCATCAGAGACAAGGAGAGTTCTGAGGCAAAGAGAACAGAAGGAAGAAGGCAGGCAGGAATCAACTGAATCTGCAAATGCTGTAAATGCAGAACTAATGAGGCATTAGAAACCTACTCTCTCCTTCCCAGTTGCTGATTTGCTGAATCCACTTGTACAGGCGAATACTGACTGTTCAACTACAGAGGACATCAAACTGATACATGTGACCCAATGTTTCAAACTCCTCACTTTGGGAAGAGAAATCTTTAAGCCGCAACAGATGAGATGATTCCCTTTTCATCCTAATACATAAATATTATCTACACATTAACTATTTGCATCTGTATTTTAGCTATTAGCTCTACAATTGCTTACTTTCAGTAACTTGCAGTAAATATTTTGTGATAAACTAATCTTTTATGTTGCTCAGAGCATGAAGATGTCCTATTGCTTTTCTTCTAATTGAGTTGCAGAAAAACTAAAAAGGGAGGTATCGATGAGCTATGCGAATTCATTGTGCATGGTCAACTCTGAGGACATGCCCAAATGATGGTGACAATTTGTTTGATGCACACCAAAGTTGAGGTTATTTTGATACGTATAAAACTGTTAAATTAATAGCTTGAGCACAAATTAAATTTAATCTACACTTTTTATGAAAGTATGTTTCTTAGCAGCTCTTTGCCAAAATGTTTACTAATACTTCGTTTCTTATTGATAAATGCAAATTTATACTTAGCATTTAAGCAAGTTATATATTTAAAGGAGCCTACAAGTTTTGTATATGTAGAAAATGTTCTAGCTTTTTTTTCTGTACCTATGAATGAATTCATTGCTCAAATCTGCAGCTTATCTGGATAAGTCTACATAAAACAGAGCACTGAAAATAAAACAGCTTCACTAGGTGTTCAAAATCTAGAGGGAAAGTGGCATAAGTAATCACTTTCTGCCATTAGCCAGTTGACTTGAACAGAAGAATATTTCAGCATTTCGATCTTTGTTAATATCTTATTAACTCTGAACCTCACCCATTTGTACCATCCCATTAATTAGTAGAACAGACAAGTAGATGCATTTCGATTTCTGCTTCCAACATTTAACATATACTGCAATTTTAGGGTGTCTTTCCAGGATCATGGATTCCTCCCAGCACCATGGAATTATAATGTGAGATTAAAAGTGAATCACTGTTCTTGACTGCCCTTTAATGAAGCCAGCATCTGGTTATGCCATTTTACAAGCAGTCGCTCATCTGGAACGCAGAGGTATTGCAGGACTACAAATATAAATCTCCTCTAAGCACAAAACTTGCTAAAGCATTCCAAAGCATTTCTTTTGTTGGTTAAGCTGTTTTAATGTTTTGCTTTTAAAAATAGCTAGTTGTTTTCCTTCGCTCCTGCTCCTATGTCTCCACTATCGCTGCACGACACTAAGTACACAGTTAACTGTAATGCACACTTTATCTTGCCCAAGTTATTTTAAAGCATTTGTGGTAACAATGTCAAAAATACAGGTGGATTATGTTAAATCTATAGTGTTATACAATGCTTACATTTGAAGAGAAACAAGCTCCTTTTAAAAAATGTTCCTCGTTACATCCTTTAATTCCACAAAAACCTTCTCTGAGGCATCCAAATTGATTTTGGTTCCTGTTTTGTGTTCTGGAATCGTTAGGGCTTTCATAAGTAGAATGCAAAGTTCAACTGCAGAACCTTTCATAGTTTGAAGATTCTAATCTGTAAATCCTTTCACAAAAAGCTTGCATTTTCAAAGATGGCATTTTCTTATATTGATTTTGTACCTAATATTGGCTTCTTTGATATGTATTAAATATTCACTTTGAGATTCTTGGGTGCAGATTTCAACATTAACTATTTTCCACTTTGTGTCCAATGAACCACCAGCCTGTTATAAACCCCACTTCACTCACCTTTCGTTGTCTTCAGCACAAACTAACATCTACCCATCGATTAGTTAAACACGAGAATAAATTTCAATACTCAGATTACAACAGAAATTTTAACCTCAATTCTAATTAATGTTGGTGAAATCTTTCTCAGACACCTACATGCATGGCTAATTGAACCTGGATTCCTACCTGCTGAATGAAAGGCTGAACTCGCTAACTAGAACAATCATTGTTTGATGCCTTACATTACAACACCAACACTGAAGTGTTGGTTTCAGTAGCAGTAATGTAATGTAAATAAGGCATTACTGCTAATCCTAAAACACCAAGATTCAGGATCTCCAAGACAACAATGTTGCAGGCTGCAAACATTAAAATTGTCGTCTTTAGCACTGACTACCATTTTATCTGGCTAGGTAAGGCAGAATACTCAATCCATCTGTATAGATCAGTGATACAGTTTTAGACTGGAAAGATTCAGAATTTTAAACAAAAACCCAATCTGGCCAGTGCTGTGAAAACTTAACCACAGTGTAAACAGGCTGGATTCCAAAGGTTTGTCTGCTTGATGATGCTATAAAAATAATATTGAAGAAGTCGTTTTTTCCTCAGAAATTATGCCAACTTTCTTCTACAACTCTAGAATTGGGGAAGAAAAATGGTGTTAAGAACTATTTTGCCAACGTACAACACCCACTGGCACCAGAGTTCCTGCTGGAGGTGATGGCTGCCATCCAATATGCCTGCCCAAAAACAGTAAGGAAGAAAGACTCTCACTTATTTAGCGCCTTACCAAACCTCAAAGCACATTACAGCCAATGAAGTGCTGTGTTGGCAGTGTTTTAGAGTAGAAAATGCAGTGGCCAATTTGTGCGTAAAACGGTTTTAAAAACAGCAATGTGATAGCAATTAGATAATCCATTTTATTTGTTGAGGGATAAACATTGGCCAGAACACTCAGGAGAACTTCCTTGCCCTTCTTCAAAATTGTATGAACACATATGAGATGACAGATGGTACTTCACTGGAGAGTCAGGCCATATTTTGTGCTTAAGACTTTGGAGTGGGCTTGAACTGACAGCCACCTGACTCATAGTACCAGAAATGAACCCCAGTGAATGTTTTCTAACAAACAGCAGGAATAAGTCACAGATTTCAAAAAACACGGAATTTTTTATTTAGCATAAAAGGACCACTTGGCCCATTTAGTCTGCACTGGCTCTCTGCGTACTTGATTTAATGCCAATCTGTTGCTTTTTCCACATAACCATGCACATTGTTTTGACTTAAGTAATCATCTAATTCAGTCTGGATTGTCTCAACTGAATCAGCATTCATCACACATCCGAGCAGTGCATTCAACTTAAAAATGTTGTATCTTATCTCAGTTAGTACTTTTGAAAAACACTTAAAAACTGCCTTCTGGTTCTTGATTAGTTTAAGTGAAGGAAAAGTTTCTTCCTAACCATTCTGTCCGGACTCCTCATAATTTTGAAAACTTCTATCAAATCTTCCTTCACCCTTCTCTTCTCCAGGGGGAACAATCCCAACACCTCCACTCTATCCATGTAACTAGAATTTCTCATCCCTGGAATCATTGCCATAAACTACTTCTGCAATTTCTCCAATGTATTCACATCCTTCATGAAATGTGTCACCTAAAAGTCCAGCTAAGACTATGGCAACTCTATCTTTTACTAGCAATACATAATATTAATGACACTGTAATGATCTCTGTGATGAATTGATCATGTTAAACAATCACGCTTGGAACTAGGACTTTGAAAAATTCTGCAGACTGAGCTTTTTATTCTCTTGATTATCTCTAAGCTGAGTAAGGTTTGGGTTCAGCTTACATTTAGCAATGATTTCCAATGATTTCAGTTGAAGACTGTTGAATACTGGAAAAGAAATTGAATGTTTGCCATTGATGTGCTTGGAACAATGTGTGATTTAATCCTGTGATCATTGATTTCACAGATCACTACTAGATATCCAGCAGCGATGAAACAAATTAATGCTTTGGAATGCTGAATCAAAGCAAATAAGTGTGATTGTGTTGAGTACAGAATGATGCCCAATTTTTCTGGTAAGTTTCAGTCTTTTACCCAGAGCTAGTGCTATGGCTCTTAAAGTATCTGTTATTTTTAAATTCTAATCCTGTGTATTCTAACTGGTAATAAAGATAGGATCCAAGTTTAAGAGAAACATTTGAGGGAGAGAACTGCTTCCTCTTCTATTCTGCAGGCCTTTGTGATATTTCTGCCTTCAAAGAGGCAAGCTTATAATTATGTTCTGAGGAAGGCCGGAAGTCACATGACACCATGTTATAATCCAACAAATTTATAGAAGACACTTCACCTGACGAAGGAGCAGTGCTCTGAAAGCTTGTGATTTCAAATAAACCTGTTGAACTATGGCCTGGCGTTGTATGACTTTTGACTTCGACTGCCCCAGTCCAACACCAGCCCCTCCACACTCTGACGAGGGGTCACTGGACCTGAAACAATAACTCTGATTTATCTCCACGATGCTGCCAGTCCTGCTGAGTTTCTCCAGCAATTTCTGTTTTTGTTGCAGATTTCCAGCATCTGTAGCTATGTGTTGTTTTAAGCTTATAATGTTCTTTCTGGGTGGGGTTTTGGTCATGTGACTGTTGCCTGTTGACATTCCCTGCTGACAATGCATTTTAACAAAGTAGTTTTGATTTCCAAATGCAAATGATCAAGATGCTATTGAAACAAATTGGCACTTTCAGCAATGTCATGCACAATGATAACAAGCATGGGGCTGGATGAACACAGCAGGTCAAGCAGCCTCATAGGAGCAGGAAAACTTGACGTTTCGGGCCTAGACCCTTCATCAGAAATGGGGGAGGGGAAGAGGGTTCTGAAATAAATAGGGAGAGAGGGGGAGGCGGATAGAGGATGGATAGAGGAGAGGATAGGTGGAGAGGAGGCAGACAAGTCGAAGAGGCGGGGATGGAGCCAGTAAAGGTGAGTGTAGGTAGGGGGGTAGGGAGGAGATAGGTCAGTCCAGGGAGGACGGACAGGTCAAGGGGGCGGGATGATGTTAGTAGATAGGCGATGGGGGTGTGGCTTGAGGTGAGAGGAAAAACAGGTTAGGGAGGTGGAGATGAGCTAGGCTGGTTTTGGGATGCGGTTGGGGGAGGGGAGATTTTGAAGCTTGTGAAATCCACATTGATGCCATTGGGCTGCATGGTCACTAACATCATCCCGCCCCCTTGACCTGTCCGTCCTCCCTGGACTGACCTATATCCTCCCTACCCCCTACCTACGCTCACCTTTACTGGCTCCATCCCCGCCTCTTCGACTTGTCTGCCTCCTCTCCACCTATCCTCTCCTCTATCCATCCTCTTTCCGCCTCCCCCTCTCTCCCTATTTATTTCAGAACCCTCTTCCCCTCCCCCATTTCTGATGAAGGGTCTAGGCCCGAAACGTCAAGTTTTCCTGCTCCTATGATGCTGCTTGACCTGCTGCGTTCATCCAACCCCATGATTGTTATCTCGGATTCTCCAGCATCTGCAGTACCTTTTATCTCTCATGCACAATGAGTTTCTTTTTTCTCTACTCCTCCACATGAGATGTCTGTGTCATGTTTCAATTTCGGTTATCTCAATGTGTTGCTTAGGCACCCAGTTTCTAATTCCCTGTAGGCCTTGTCCACTTTGTTGGTCAGTTACATTCTGCAGCGAAAGCACAGTGTTCTGTCTCGTGTGAAGGTATTTTCTTTCAAATCTGAGTCTCAGTATGAAATCAGTCAATGGAATTAAAGATTAATAGGCCATATATTAAAACGTCATACAAATATCCTTAACGTTGATAAGAAAAATTAATCTCAACCTTGAAAACTAAACTATACATGGATTATTTCAGATTTCAGTTACTCTTTTTAGTTATCTGATTTCACTTTTGAATGACCTAGCTCTAATTTTACGATAATGTCATGTAACCTGCCCGAAGGTCCCCAGTATCACAGATGATGGTTTTCAACCATTTGACTTGCTCCATGTAACAATAAGACCTGACAGAAGGCTCAAGTAACAACAAAAAAATTGACAGCATTGTAGTTGGAGTGTTGAAACATGGACAGCAGAAGTAGGCAGATGCCTAGTGAACCAACCATGTTCAAACAGGCCAATGGGCCGAGGAGTGGCAGATAGAGTTTAATTTAGATAAATGTGAGGTGCTGCATTCTGAAAAGGCAAATCAGGGCAGTACTGAAACACTTAATGGTAAGGTCCTGGGGAGTGCTGCTGAACAAAAAAACCTAGGAGGTTCATAGTTCCTTGAAAGAAGTGTCGCAGGTAAACAGAATAGAGAAGAAGGTTTTTGGTACGCTTGCCTTTATTAGTCAGTGCATTGAGTGTAGGAGTTGGGAGGTCATGTTGCAGCTGTACAGGACATTGGTTACAAACAGAAAAACAACAGCAAATAGGTCAAAGGAGGGAGGAAATGGTAAAAAGACAAAATGAATGGCTTTTTACTTGAATCTACATTGTGTTTGGACCAAAATAAATGAATTCATGTTGCAAATTAAAATTTTATGGATAAGATCCTACAGTAACTATGGAGGTATGATTATCGGGAGATCAAAGATGGGAACTAAATATTGAGAAATATGCGTCTTTGAAAAGGACAGGCCAGAAGGAAAGGGTGGTGGGGTAGGTTTGTTAGTACAGGACGGAACAAGTATGATCGGAAAAAATGACCTTGGATCAGAAGGTGTAGAATCTATAATGATGGAGGTGAGAAATTGTGAAAGAAAGAAGACGCTGGAGATAGTGTCTATAGGCCCCTAGGAGTAATTGTATGTTGAGAAAGAGAATAAATCAGAAGATGATGAGGGCTTATTAAAAGACAATGCACTAATCATGGCTGACTTTAAGCTTCATGTAGAGTTTGAAAGTCAAATGGAAGAGATTGTCACAAGGAAGAATTCATGGGGTGCACTCACGACAGTTTCTCAGAACAATATATTATGGTTCCAACCAGGGTTCAGGCTTTTTTGGTCTAGTAATGTATTATAAAGCAGGCTTAATAAATTATGACATGGTAAAATATCATCTAGAAAACTATGACTATAATACGCTAGAATTTAGGACTTAGTTTGTGAGTGAGAATTTTTTTTTATTCAGACATGGGACATGGGTATCACTGGCTGGCCAGCATTTTATTGCCTCTCCCTAGTTGCCCTTGAGAAGGTCTTGCTGAGCTGTTTTCTTGAAATACCATAGTCCACATGCACATAGTAAAAAACAATTTTGCTAAACTTAAGTCAGGGTAATTACGAAGGACTGAGGACAGAGTTAACTGGAATGGCCTGGGAGAGAAAATTAGCAGCAAAATCAGTTGATGAACAGTATCAGACATTTAATAAAATGCCTTAGGACCCTCAACAAAGATATACCCCAGCAAGAAAGAAAAACTCTAGGAAGTGGTTAAGGCAACCATTGTTAATGAAGGAAGTTAAGGATAACTTGAAGTTGAAAGTAAAGCATACAGGGTGGAAACTAACAGGGGTCTGAGCCATATGGGCTGTGGCAAGACAGAATCATAGATTGCCTATAGCGTGCAGACTAGGTGAATTAGCCGTGGGAAATGCAGGGTTACAGGAACAGGGTATGGGGACAGATTTAGATGGAATGGTCTTTGGAGGGTCAGTGTGGACTCGATGAGCCAAATGGCCTGCTTTCACACTGTAAGGATTCTATACCACCTATACTCACATCCAAATCATTTATATAAATGACAAAAATCAGTGGACCCAGCACTAATCCTTGCGGCACACTGCTGGTCACAGGCCCCTTGTCAGAGAAACAACTTCCACCACTACCCTCTGTCTCCTACCTTCAAGCCAATTTTGTATTCAATTGGCTAGCTCCCCCTGGATTCCATGTGCTCTAACCCTGACCATGTGACAGAAATGGGTGACAAATGCAGTGATGCCCATCTCAATGTCAACCTCAGCTTGCTCTATCTTTTATTTTTTTTATAAACACATGGTGAGATTCTAGCTAGGCAGTGGTGCGATTACAATTGACAGGCATTATTGATTGTTAAATGCATTATTAATGCCAGAACTCACTTCACCAATGTTTAGACTCTCATCTTACCAAACTCACTGAATAAGGTGGACATCGGAAAACTCAACAAGGAAACCAGAAGGAGCAGCTGCCAGACTCAGCTTGCCACTTGCTCCGATCAAGCTGCGCATTGGAAATCTGGCATCATCTCAGGGCTGCTCCAAGGGCGCTGGCTACATACATTCTATATCTACAATTGGCATCAGAGGCATGCCAGCTTCTCAGGGCTCTGATGGCACATCTCCTATTCACCCACTGGTTGTTTTTGGATCTCAGAGCTGTATATTGTGAGTTGTACTTGTAACTATCATTGTAATGCTGCAGCAAGGACACCGTATGCTCAGGAATACCCATTATGGACTTGATCAGCCTGCATCTCGAGACTATTTGCATGCCTTTTTAGCATTCACTTACTCAGAGTCTATCTGGCAAGGGTCAGGAACTGTAAAGAACAAAGAGTGCTTGGCCAGGTGCACAGTAGGATTTTAAAGATGGTATGTGTGCAAGGGATGCCAGGAATTCTGGGATATCCGGTGAGTGGTGAGTTGTTTAGTGAATGCTGCAGGTTAAAATATTGGGATCTCAATGATATCATCTAACTCACAAATTGAATATTGCCCTCACATGCCTGTTGTTGATGGTTCTAAGATGTTAAAAATGGTAGACTGTGCAATGGTAAAACCAATGGGAAGTGTCCATACCATTTTAAATGAATGGGTATAACAGATTAATATACTATATCAGCAGCAGCTCTTGATGAAGCTTGCTTCTACTTCTCATCAAGTGTGGGAAACCACAAGGTCTGTTTGGTATGGTATGGTAGAGGAAAAGTACTTCCTGGTCTAACTGAAAAAGTACCTTGTTAGCAAAATATGGTTTATTGTATATTAACAACTAATTAAAGTTATTTTGGTACGATGCATATTGTGGCAGAGACTTTGAGAAAAACCAGATATTAGGTCACAATTTTCAAGATCCTAAGCTGTTCTGTCCACAAGTCCACATACATCATCGGAGGGAGGTGTGGTTATAGCAGTCCACAATATTCACCCTTTCAGACACAAACATAACACCACACCCAGTCCCACTAGGTGGGCAAACCTTAATTTTTTTCCTTATTAATGTGCATAACAAACTGACTTACTACAAGCTAGCTCAGTCTGCGTGCATAGAAGATTACTCCGACAGTATATTGAATTAACTGCTTTAATTTTTATTTATTTTTAAGTAACTGCACGGTCAATGTGTGTGATGAATATCTTTGAAGTCAGAATTTAGAACTGAGTTTTGGCCGGTTTTACAGTTAAAACTGTTTTTGCCTTTTAGATGCTGGATGACTTGCTATTTATTTCCCTGTTTTTTAAAAAATCATTAAACAGGAGGCTGAAGATTATTGCCAGCAATTAATAGCAGATGCACACTTGGCTTGTTTATGTGTCATTCCTCTTTCTGCTCTTTAAACAGATGTATGAAACCATAAGTGGGTTATATTTAGACCTTTTAACCATCAAAAGCTATTTTTTCTTGTAATAGAAACATATAATTATTGTCCGTAATTGTTAAAACAAAATTAATAAAGTATGTTCTCCAAGAAAGGTCAAAGGAAGCTGAATTTTGTTGATCCACAGGTAGACGTGATGGCAACCTTCAGGATTTTTAACATCAGTCTTTCTATCTGCCTGCTAACTTTGAACAAAACATCATGGAAAGCATGGACTTTGCCTGATTATACATAAAAACAGAAGGATTGCTGCCATGAGCTAAACAAACTGGAAATGATCTCCAAGTTTGAGAACATTACTAGCATTGCACATGCACACAAATAGCCAATGCTCCATATCACAAATTACAATACTATACTGCAACAAGATACAAACCGTGAACATTTCAATTTATTTGCTTTAAATTAAGTAAAAATTATCACACAGCAATCTCACTGTTCATTCTATTTCCAACTCTGCAGATTCCGCAACTCGCTGAATTAGATTTCTGTTTTTGCTGCTGGACAGTAATTTGGTGGAGCAGATTGCAAGGTTTTTATAGAACCCAACTGACTTTTATTCTATTGAAATCAATAAAATGAATTTAGGTGCGTTCTATAAAGGGAAGGTTGATCCGCTCCAGCAGGTTCCTGCCTAGGTGGTGAAAATAAAAATCTACCCCACTATCTCAGATTAATCCAGTAAATACACCTCTTCAACCTAAACGAGTGACTGTCTCTAGACTTGAAGAAATAAAATCTAGACATAAGACAATCGTTTGGCATACTTGACAATTTTTTAAAGCTACAATTTTAGCAGCTTCCTTGCTATTTATAACTTCTGTACGACCAAACATTATAGAAGTATTGATTCTTAGCAGCAATCAGCTCATTTGAAATCCTCAAGGTTATGTGCAACCAACAGTAGGTGAAAGTAATGTCAGAATGATTGGCTCAGACAAGTTGCAGCCCCTCTCTGCAACAGACATAATTGATTCTGACAACCTCAACTGATTTTTTTTAAAACAAATTTGTTCTCATGATAGGGATAACATTGGCAAGCCACAATTATTGCCTTTGGTTTTGTTTACCAGACAGACTGAACGGCTTGCTGGACAATTTCAGAGACATCCACAATTCAAACATGTAAGGTGGAAATTGAATCACATGCAAACCAGCCCAGGTTCAGGATAGCAGCTCTTGGAGACAGTAAGGACTGCATAAGCTGGAAGCTAGAGTCAATAAACGTGGAGCTGGAAAAGCACAGCAAGTCAGACAGCATTAAAGGAGCAGGAATGTCAACGTTTTGGGCCAAAGCCCTTTGTGAGTCCTGACAAAGGGTTTCAGTAAGAAACAACTCCTTGGATGTTGTCTGACCTACTGTGCCTTTCCAGCTCCACGTTTATTGACTCAGGGTAGCAGCTTATCTGCCTCAGCATTAGTAAAATAGTTGGATCTTTCTAACGTTTTTCATAGTCATTTTCTTCACTGCTGCTGGCCCATAAATTGATTATCAGGTTTCTTTACCTCACATGTTGCCACACTGCCACAAGTTATGACTCTGACACTTCCCATTGCCAGTATTTGCACCTCCAACTCCAGTGATAGTTGATTTGTCAACTTAGGGAAAGGTTTGAAAACTGTAGAGGTCAGGAGGCGTCAGGTTCAATACCAAACCTTGTCTGAACTGAATAGTAAGGGCAGTAATTACATGCTCCACTTAGTCTTGCATAATCTCAAATCTAGGTAGCAGTTAGCCTTGGTTATTTAGCCTTGATGTTCTGAGCAAAGGAGGAGAGAGACGAACAGTTAGAATGTCTGCTCCTAATTATTACACTGTGAGCTTTGCTGGAAAATGCATGTGTATGACTGTGGTTGTGGATGAGATCAGGCTTGGCTCTGCTGCCTTCCATTGCCAAACAGCTGGTTGGCATTTGCTCGTTGGTTAAGCTTTCAAAATGGGAGTGGGGAAGAAAAAAATGTTCAGTCTAAGCATTAGTCAAGGAGTTTGCAAATTGATCACGTATGAAAAAAATGGAATAAGGGCTAACTGCTGCAAACAAACTGTCAGATCTGTGGCAAAACCTGTTTAGTCTGTATTCTTTCTTGTTGATTCCTTTTTGATGGGAACTTTTGTGCTTCGTGGCTGCAGAAAAATAAACAGTACGATTGAAAAATTAACATACTTGTCATAGTAGAACTCCAATTTAAGGTACACAAGATGAATTAGACAGACTGGTTTGCATTATTCGAGAATGTTGCTGTTCTTTTTCCTTCTGGGTTGGTCGTCCCACACTCAGCAAAGCATCTCAAAGAAACCACAACCATGATAATTAAAAGTAAAATAGGAGCAAAGTAAGGAAAAATAAAAGGACAGAACACCAAACCAAGAAAAAGAAAGAAACAAAAAAGCCATGAACTCTACTTCAATAAAAGAAACGGCCCCACAGACGTGCAACAAGATATGAATGGCAATCATTGGCATTTGGATAGGGGAGCTAGTGACATCTTCACTGAACTACAACTAGGTAAGCCGATCAAGCTATAAATTATCCTAACAAGATATCGCTTAACATATTGCTTGTTATCAGCAAAAGGCTTCTCTGAATAAATATATCTGGTCTTCCTGAGAACGGTTATAAATATCCTAAGATTTGGAGACGACCTGAGGAAAAGATCAAGCGCCAGATCCATAAATTCCAAATTATGTTGCACACTCAGCAACACCAAGACCCCTATTGATGGTTTTGTAGTGAGATGTCATAGCAAAGAGCATGAACATGAGTGTCCTGAACAACAACTCAGAGAGAGGTTAATTGTGTAGGTAATCACCTCTGCTCCAACCAAAGCATTCTGACAAGATCTTCAGAGTTTATTTTATCCTACTCATTCATATCACACACATCGATGATGCTCCAGTGGAGCAAACATCAAGTTTCTTTTTTTCTCAATTCTTTCATGGGATGTGGATGTTGCTACAGGCCCTGCATTCGTTGCCTATCCCTAATGTCCATGAACTGGATGCCTCTATACTGGAGAGACCAAACGCCAACTTGGGGACTGGTTTGCAGAGAATCTCTGCTCTGCATGCACCAACCATCCCAATCTTCCAGTTGCCATCCACTTTAACACCCCCTTCCACTTCCCTGGTGACATGACCATCCTTGGCCTCCTCCACTGTCAGAGTGAGGCCAAACATAAACTGGAGGAACAACACCTGATATTTAGCCTTGGGAACTTACAGCCCAAAGCCTGAATATTGACTTCACCAATTTTGAAATCTCTCCTCCCCATACCTGCCCATCTTTAGACTTACCTATCTGCTCCACCCTTCCCACTGACCAACCACAATAGTGGCACAGTCGCTCAGTGGTTAGCACTGCTATCTCACAGCACCAGAGACCCGGGTTCAATTCTAGCCTCAGGTGACTGTCTGTGTGAAGTTTGCACATTCTCCCCGTGTCTGCGTAGGTTTCCTCTGGGTGTTCCAGTTTCCTCCCACAGTTCAACGATGTGCAGGGTAAGTGGATTGGCCATGCTAAATTACCTGTAGCTTTCAGGGATGTTTACGTTAGGTGGGTTAGACATGGGGAAATGCAGGGGTGCAGAATGAGTCAGGGTGGGATGCTCTTCGGAGGAGTGGTGTGAACTTGTTGGGCCGAATGGCCTGCTTCCACACTGTAGGGATTCTATGATACCTACATCACCAGCTTCAAAATCTCTCCACCCCCAACCTGTCCAGCTTCTTACTCGCATATCTACTCCACTCTTTTCACTGACCAACCACAGTAACCACCTTCCTGTATCCATCTATCTCCATCTCACCTTGCCTCCCTCTAGCTCCACCCACTCCCTCTATTTATTTACGGGCACCCAACCACCTCTCAGTCCTGATGAAGGGTTTTGGACTGAAATGTTGACTCTCCTCCTCCTCAGATGCTGCCTGACAGGCTGTGATTTTCCTCCATTTATTGACTCCACATTTATTGACTCTAGCTTCCAGCATCTGCAGTCCTTACTGTCTCCAAGCAGTTAAGAGTAAACCAGATTGCTATAGGCATGGAATTAAATGTAGGCCAGACCAGGTGAGGACTGTATATTTCCTGCCCCAAAGAAATTTGACCAAACATTTGTGGATAGTTGTCAATGATCTGAGTACTGTTTTTCAGCTGGTGATCACAAAATATCTCTTATAATTCCACAGTTATGTAATATTTTGCCTCTTTCAAATGCTAATTTTGCTTTCTGTTATATTTTCCCTTGTTTTATAGTTGATACCTGAAACAATACTTTTAAGTTCTGTTCCAGATTTAAACCTTCAATGAACAGCTGAAGGTGGCAAATTTCTGATTCATCTATAAACCTTTTACCACAATTGACAGAAACCTTAGCTTCCCCTATAGAATGTAGATAAGGATACTTCCAAAATCTAAAAACTAACTTTCCAAAATAAGTTCGAAATTTTTTAGACCAATACACCTTAAGGGACAACACTGTTGCCCACAGTGCCAGGAACCTGGCTTCTTTACAACCTTCGGGCGACTTTCTGTGTGGAGATCGCACATTCTTCTAGTGTCTGTGTGGATTTCCTCCAGATGCACCAGTTTCCTCCCACAGTCCAAAGATGTGCAGGATATGTGGATTAGCCATGGGAAATACAGGGTTACAGGTAGGGGGAGCAGGTCTGGGTTGAATTGTCTTCAGAGTGTCGATCTGCGCTCGATGGACTGAATGGCCTGCCTCCACATTGTACAAATTCTATGATCTTATGATTCTAAAATAAAGGGCAGTATTAACATATCAAAAGAAGAAAGTTTAAAGGAGATCTCCTAATTAAATGCAAGGCAATACATTTGATTTTGCAATTTGATCTCATTACAAAATACTGACATGAAGATGCTATTACAGAATTTTGCTTTATTTACTACCGAGGGAACATCTCTCAATGCTGTAACAAATGTTAGGTTTCTGACCCCAATTTGCAAGTTTTGAAGATGGTAACAGATGAGAGAATCCATTTGGCCCATTTTAGTTCATTCACCCAGAATCATAGAATTACTCAGAGCGATCTCAGTCCCTCACTATACTCTTCGTACACTCACAACTGTGTGGCCAAATTTAGCTCTAACTCCATTTACAAGTTTGCTGATGATGCCACTGTAGTGAGTCAGACCTTAAACAAGGACGAGACAGAGTATAGGAAAGTGATAGAGAGCTTAATGGCATGGTGTAAAGTCAACAATCTCTCCCTCAATGTCATCAAACTGAAGGAACTAGTTATTGACTTTGGAGAGCAGAGTGGAGGGCATGACCCTGTCTGTATCAATGGTGCTGAGGTGGGGATGGTCGAGAGCTTCGAGTCCCTAGGAGTAGATACCAGCAACAATCTGTCCTGGTCAATCCACATCGACACAATAGTCAAGAAAGCCCACCGATGCCTCTACTTCCTCAGAAGGCTAAGGAAATATGGCACGTCCACAATGACTCTTACCAATTTTTATAGATGTACCATAGAAAACATCCCACCTGGATGCATCACAGCTTGGTATGGTAACTCTTCTGCCCAAGGCTGTAAGAAATTACAGAGAGTTGTGAATGCAGCCCAGTTCATCACGGAAAACAGCCTTCTATCCATTGACTCTGTCTATACTTCCTGCTGCTTTGGGAAAACAGCCAACATAATCAAAGACGCGCCCATCCTGGTTATATTGTCTTCCACCCTCCTCTATTGAGTGGAAAATACAAAAGTTTGAAAACATACCAACAGATACAGAACGTGGGGAAATATGTAGTGACATCTTGAGGAGGAGGTGCTGGACATCTTAAAACACATAAAGGTGGATAAATCCCTGGGACCTGATCAAGTGTACCATAGAACTCAATGGGAAGCTAGGGAAGTAATTGCTGGGCCTCTTGCTGAGATATTTGTATCATCAATAGCCACAGGTGATGTGGCAGAAGAATGGAGGTTGGCTAACAATGCGCCACTATGTAAGAACGGTGACAAGGAAAAGCTAGGGATCTATAGACTGGTGAGCCTGACATTGGTGGTCAGCAAATTGTTGGAGAGGACCCTGAGGGACAGGATTTACATGTATTTGGAAAGTCAAGGACTGATTAGAAATCATCAACATGGCTTTGTGCATGGGAAATTGTGTCTCACTAATTTAAATGAAGTTTTTGAAGAAGTAACAAAGAGGACTGATGAGGGCAGAATGGTGGATGTTATCTGTATTGACTTCAGTAAGGCATTCAACAAAGTTCCTCTTGGTAGACTGGTTAATAAGGTGAGATCACATGGAATACAGGGAGAATTGGTTAGTGGATAAAGAACTGGCTCAAAGGTAGAAGACAGAGGGTGGTAACGGAGGGTTGCTTTTCAGAATGGAAGCCTGTGACTGGTGGTGTGCCACAAGGGTCAGTGCTGGATCCACTGTTTTGTGTCATGTATATAAATGATTTGCATGTGAACATTGGAGGTATGGTTAATACGTTTGCAGATGACACCAAAATTGGAGGTGTAGTGGACAGTGAAGAAGGTTACCTCCGAGTACAACGGGACAGGGTCAATAGACAAAGGAGTGGCAGATGGAGTTTAATTTAGATAAATGTGAGGTGTTGCATTTCAGAAAGGCAAATCGGGGCGGGATTTATACACTTAATGGTAAGGTCATGGTGAGCGTTGCTGAAGCAAGAGCTTTTGGAGTACAGGTTCATTGTTCGTTGCAACTGGAGTCCCAAGTAGATAGGATAGTGAAGAACGCATTTGGTACGCTTGCCTTTATTGCTCAGGGCATTGAGTATAGGAATAGGGAGGTCATTTTGAGGCTGTACAGGACATTGGTTAAGCCACTTTTGGAATACCGTGTGCAATTCTAGTCTCCCACCTACAAGAAGGATGTTGTGAAACTTGAAAGGGTTCAGAAAAAATTTACAAGGATGTTGTCAGGGTTAGAAGGTTTGAGCTACAGAGAGAGGCTGAATAAGCTGGGGTTATTTTCTCTAGAGTGTCAGAGGCTGAGGGGTGACCTTACAAAGGTTTATAAAATCCTGAGGGGCATGAATAGAGTAAATAGGCAAGGTCTTTTCCCCAGAGTGGGAGAGTCCAAAACTAGAGGGCGTATGTTTAAGGTGAAAGAGGAAAGATTTAAAAGTAATCTAAGGGGTAAATTTTTCACACAGAAGGCGGTGCTTGTATGGAATGAGCTGCTGGAGAAAGTGGTGAAGTTTGGTATAAATACAGCATTTAAAAGGCATCTGAATGTGTATATGAACGTTAAGAGTTTAGAAGAATATGGGCAAAATGCTGGCAAATGGGACTAGACTTATTTAGGATTTCTGGTTGACATGGACAAGTTGGACCAAAGGGTCTGTTTCCATGCTATACAACTCTACAACTCTATGACTCTACAGCAAATTCAGGGAGGAATAGATTCTTCCCTGCTGTTATCGGACTTTTCGACAGACCTCTCATTTATTAGAGTTGGTCTTTCTCTGTACCTTCTCTGCAGCTGCAACACTATATTTTGCATTGTGTTCTATTACTCTGATATACTTGTGTAAGGTGTGATTTGTCTGGTTAGCATGCAAAACATTTCTTTTCGTTATATCTTGGTACACATGACAATAATAAATCAAATCAAATCAATTACCTTAAATCTGAGTCCTGTCATTTTTGATCTTTCCACCAATGGAAACAACTTTTCTCTACCCACAGTGTCCAGACATCAAATGATTCTGAAAGCCCCTATCAAATTTCCTCTCAAACTTCCCTTCTCCAAGGAAGCAGTGCCAACATCTCAAATCAATCAATTAATCTATCTAACTGACGTTTCTCTTCCTTATTATTGAAGTGCGTTCGACATTTCCTTTTCCTTTCTCTATTCAGTCATTTACATCAGCCTAAATAAAATTTGATCGCATAATGGACATCTACTCATATTATCCAATTTACTCTTTAATTTATGAGCTGCTTGGTGACGTTAATCAACTCAATCCTTTTGAATTGAGTTTCTGAATCTGGTTTAAGGCAATGTGATTCATAGCATGATATAGCTTGATGTCCAGGTTGTCCCCATTCTGAATGACCAGTGCAAAAATCTCTCTCGTCATTCATGTCAATGCTGCCACACTTCAATGAGAGCTTTGGAGTATTCATAAATCTATTTTAGCAACAATTAATTAGATTATTAATGTGTAGATTTAGTTAAAGTGATTGCTTTACAGTTTCCATTGACTGTTTCGTTTCACCATTGAAAATGGATAGCGTATTCACCCATTTCCAAGCAAATGGATATCCTGCCTTTCAATGACTCCATCGTACTGATTATCATTACCTCTTAAATGGCCTTCTTTGTCCCTATCACTGTTTTTGCAAAAATACCATTGATTCCTAAGAATGCATTTGTTATAAGGCCTGCTCGCACACATAAAATAACAGAACCAGATAACAAACAAAATTTGCAACACGGGAACTAGGTACAGAAATAAACTATTCTTCCTTTTAGGCCTGCTCTCCACTTAATCAGGACTGGTCACAGTTTTTATATCATTTGACCCCAGTTTTTGTTTTGGACCACATCACTAAGATTACCTATTTCTACCTCCATAATATTGTCTGACTTTGTTCCTGTCTAAGCTGATCGCTGATGCATGAGTTACCTTTAGATTTGACCATTGCTGACTGGTCTCCCACATTCTGTCTTTTCTAAATTTGGGGTCATTCAAAACTCTGCTGTACCTGTATTAAATCCTAGCAAGTCCCATTAACCCTTAAGCCCAATGAACTAAATTAACTTGCGGTAAAGCAATGTGTTAGCTTTCCTGCTCCTCTGATGCTGCTTGGCCTGCTGTGTTCATCCAGTTCTACACCTTGTTATGTCTTGATGTGAAAATTCTTGTCTATCTTATCAACTCTCTTTATGGCCTCACTAGTTTTGGCTTCTGTAATTCCCTTCAGCTCCATGATGCTCTAAGTATTTTGTGTTCATCTAATTCTGGCCTCTTGAGCGATACTTCTTTTAATTTCTTTTCTCAGTATGTGGGCTAATAAGGTCCGTGTACAGCATCAACTTTCAAAACCAGAGGTCAATGCATGTGCATGGGACCAACATTTACGGACACTTGGGCGTAACCATTGAGAGGCTGTGAGTCCATACAGCTTAGATGCTCTTGAGCATCCCACACTGTTGGCTGCATGCGGTTTCCATAGACTTAAGGCTCTGGAATTCCCTCTCTCTGGTTGTCTACCTTGCTTTCTTCCTTTAATACACTATTTAAAAAGCCTTGAGTTATCTGATCAAATAGCTGCTTATCTCAATTAATGTTTTGTTATGTATAACAATGCTTCTATGGAGCACTTTGGGATGTTTTATTATGTTAAAGGTACTACCTACATAGAGATAGCTGTTGTTATGGTACAAGCCCATGACTTATTTTAACTACCTTTTGTTTTAGTGTGAGACTCTGTCAAAGAGGATTAGACGAACTTATTGAGCAAAGGAACATTCATTGAATAAACTTGAACAATTTGCAACCTGACACTTACTAAACCACTAATTTCTCAAACTAATTAACAAATAATTGCAAGGAACTAATCTGGAAAAAGATGTAATGTGCTCACTTTCAGCTGGAGTCATGATTCTCCTGGGATTTCCAGTACACTATGATTAACTTGTGTTGGTAACCATTCTGACAAATTCCTAGTTATTGGTCTTTTAACATTATGTTGATAATGTTATTGTAAGTCTTAGAGTTCAAGGCAGCAGACCATTTGGAGCTGTCACATGGACAAATGGGTCACATTATTCTGTAATAAAGATAAACCAAAACATTCCTTGTTGTAAAAAATATACAGCACCTGTGAGACCATGTTTGTATCACCATGTTTGTTTTTACTCACAGATGCATGAAGTCAACAGGACCTTTAAATCATAGTGACAAGTCATGACAAAGACAAAGTATGCTTAAAGTCTTTTAGTGAAACCTTTGCTCATAACTAATAGAAGAGCCATCTATCCCTAATACTCAAGAACATCCTTTGCTTAGATTTCCACATGAGTAAGTAAGCAATTTTGATTAGTTCTAGTTATCAAGGTCATTCCAAATTATTGCTGATGAAAACATATGTTTATCTAACTACAGCCTCCTGTCACCAGAGGTTATTAAAAGACAAGTGGCTTGCTGAATCTAGGAAATCATAAACTGCATGACTAATGACACACATAAACACTTAACCCTTATTTGGTACCACATTAGAGGCTCAATGTTTTATTGAATGTGAAATGCAATGTTAAGAATTTTTAAACCCAAGGTATTCTAAAATAATAAAACTAAACAACAATAATGTGTGGAGGCTGATTGAAATCTGGTTGAACAGTAACGCATGAAAATTCAATCAGAAAGACATCTAGATATAAACGTGACACGAACAAAAATGTTGAATCCCTGAAAGCTTTGTTTATAATTGTACTATCAAATATTCACATAGATACTTTTAATAGAGCAAAATTTGATGTAGATGTAGTAAGTAATGAGGCTGGGCAATCTCAGCCAGCAAATAAAAAGCAATGTCACTGTACAAATTCATCCTCATAATTCATTCTTTTACAAACAACATTCATAAAAAGATTGAAAGCAACAACTGCAAATTATGATCTTACTGAATCCTTCTGATTTAGAAAAAGTGCAATATAACCACAGGTCAGATGATGAGTTAATATTATGAAATACTCAAATCATCACAAAATATTATATTAGAAAGAGAACTGAGTGGTACAAAATGGAATACGTTGTGCCTGTTTTGGGGGTGCTAAATGTGGTAAACCCTACTGATTTACCAGTGGAATGTTTTGCACCCAGTTTGCATGGGTTTTGGTCTCATTGCTGAATTCATGGCATCTCAGGCAAAAATCTTAAAATAAAAATGAAGCCCTTCACAAGTATGAATTAGGTGTTTTAAGTGCCAACTACTGCTGAAGGACTCCTTTTGAAACCTGTCAGCAATGAGCAAGAACATGCATTTGAGTATGACCTGCTGATGATTCTTCAGCAGTTCCCATGGCCGACAACTGCAGGCTGCTGGAATTATATTGTTGTAAAAATACCATTTCTGTTCAACTGAAGGAGCAACAGTGCTGAGCACCTTGTCAACTCGAGCAGTTTGACAGAAAAGATTTACCTTGTCTAGTTTCCACAAATGCTTTGTAGAAGCAGATAACAGGATAGATTTGCATTAAATATAACACTGTCTACAACCACATATATTGTTCATTATTTTGTAAACTAAACTATATAGCGGGTTGAAATCTGGCTCATATAATTGCTGGCATTAATCATCTTTTTTAAATTCATTCACAGGATGAGGGCACTGCTGGCTAGCTCAGCATTTATTGCTCATTGCTAATTGTCCAGGCGGCAGTAAACAGTCAACCACATTGCTGTAGGTCTGGAGTCACATGCAGGCCAGATCAAGTAAGAATGGCAGTTTCCCTCCCTAAGGGGCATTATTGAACCAGATATGTTTTCCTGGCAAGAGGCAATGGTTTCATTGTTGTCATTAAACTCTTATTTCCAGATTATTATTGAATTCTGCCATGGCATGTTTTGAACCCCGGTCCCCAGAATATTAGCTGGATTAATAGTCTAATGATAATACTAGTCGGCCATCGCCTACCCCAGATCCAGCATGTTCACTCAATAAAGCTGGGGCTTCAGGTGTAAAATAAGGAGATAAAGACTTAGATAAATGGGTTACACAAGTCTTGGAAAAATTAAAGACTATGGGATTGACTGGCAGATCTACTAAGTAGGGAATGTGTAAATTTGGGTTTTCACCGATGACAAGAGGCTGAGAATGAATCTCACTGGTTGAGAATCCGCTGTTTCCTTCCCTCATGCTGTGAAGAACAAGTGCACAATGGAGATTAAAATGGCTGCCACTACACCCAGAATTTCATCCAGAAAAGGGAGGGGGGGGGAATTAAATTTTGAGTGGTGTGAGGCCTTCAAAGGGTAATAGCATTACGCAGACACTCGACAGTACAGGTGAAACATATCTATAAGCACTACATGCTGACTTAGTCATTAACTTACTGTGTGCAGTTTAAATCTTTGGCCCAAACATGCTTGACCACATCACGTAGCATCAGAAATGGATGCCAGTAATGGCTGTGATGCATAAACAATGTTCTTGACCCTGAAAAGATTGACAAAGTAGTAATTACCTTCTCATAGACTGTACAGGGTTTAGGAGCTAGTCACTTCATAGCTTGGCACATAAAATATTTTGCAGTGCTAAGAACAGCTCTGTACTATCAAAATTCTGGTGAATTTGAACAAATGACTTAGGAAAAAGAGTACAGTATTTGGCTTCTGCACAACCTTGGAGCCTTTGAAAATGATATGTGATTTTGGAGATCCTATCTTCAGTTCTGAGCAATAATTTTTTGTTAGTAGGCAACAAGGTGCCAAGAATTAATCACACAGATGCTCTACCATTTTTGCATAGCAGATTGCTATCAGTTATCCATCCAAAAAACACAGCTTCCTCCACAGTGCATGTGGGATCTATGTAAACAGGGATGTAACAAATCACGCTCAAGAATCATTAGTGAGTGTTGCTGAGAGGGAACAAAGAAGTGCTAGTTAGAATATTTAATTCAACGTTAAATCAAAAACAAAATATAGGTAGGGAAGGAAGATTGGATTATGGGAGAAAGAGACTAAAGATAGAAAAAGTAGAAAATATCTTAATTCCTTTACTACATCTCCAACAATAATTAAAACCTGAATGATTGATATGCCACATTTGTAAAAGTTAATTTTCAGAACAAAAGAAGTTGCTTAGAAGTAATTAAGGGTTAACATGCCACTAAAAATCAAATAGATCAAATAAATAAACTCTAACTTTTTTGATGAGTTTTGTTCCTATCTATTAAGCAAGGACAACAACTTCACATTTATACATCTGGTTGTGTCAGATGGTAAGAAACTATTTTCATGCAACTTTTGGAGAAAACGGGTACCTTGGATAGCAAGCTCTTGCGTTCTGTGTACAGTCTTCTGATACTAACATCCAATTTCTAGATAAATAACTATAGTTGTTGGCCTCAGTGTAATGTATATGGCAAAATCCAGCCCATTCTACGTGCTTTTATTAAACTCCTGATTTGCCTGCATGTGTGCACTACTGATATGCACAACACACATGTTATGCAAAACGGGCACAGTTCAGCTTCTTTGTTGCTGATGATTGATTTTCAATTCTCAACTGTGAGAAAACTGTGCCAGCAGATAAAAACTAAGTACAGAGGATTTTTACAGAATGAAATGCTTTCATGTGGCAGAAAAATCCTGTCCCTCTTGGAATAACTATTCAGCAAAAAAAAAAAGTGGGGCCTTCAGTTTCCATTTTGTTGTGCCTTTGGGACTAAAACAGAGCATTGATTTTATTAAGTTGTACACATGTTTTGAGATGAAAATTCATACAAAATCAAAAGCTGCTTCTACGTCAAATATGGTTAAGGCAACAGTTTATCTGAAAGGGTGTGGATATGTTTTGGAATTTTGTGTAATGAGTAGTGCACCAGCTGGATGGATAATGTATGGCAATAAGCCATTAACTTAAGTGGGTTTGATTTGGTCAGTGTTCCACAAAAATGAGAAGGATTGTGAGTTGCAGTGTCTGGTTTTTCTTTGGTGTGTGTATCTGTAGGTTAACTAAAATTTGCTGTGTTTCTTTGTTATGTCAGAAAACATTGGCCAAGCACAGTTATAAAACAAGTATGAGTGATTATTTAACTCCATCTGTTGTTTCTCTGGAAATTATTTCAGAAGTTACAATTTGATCTTGAAGTCAATCAAAACTCAAGTTGTAAACAATATTCATCCCACATGGAAAAAATAGCAACTTCAGGTCATAAGAAATCAATACAGGTTAACCCTTTCTTCCTCAGCAGACATTTAATTGAGACAAAGGTGAAGCCATTGCATGCTAATGCTTAGAGTAGTTGATTAGTAATTTGTCAAAACGGTTAAGAGAGTCATCGACAAAACAAATGAGAGATGAGAAAACTTCTCATAATTTGAGATAAAGAGGCTTTCTCTGAAGATGAAGAGGCCTAATATGCCTAAAAGTTACAAAATAATGCAGTTAAGACCGTAAGAAAAAGGAACAGGAGGAGACCATTTGGCGCCTCGAGCCTGATTTACTACTCACTAGGTTTATGGCTGATCCAACATAACTCACATTCACTATCTTACCCTTTCCCCATAACCCTTGATTTCCCTTGATCAAGAATCTATCGAACTCAGTCTTATATATAACAAGGTCACTGCCATTACCACCCTCTGTGTCAAGGAGTTTCAAAAACTCATGAACCTCAGAGAAGGAATTCCTCCTTTTCTCAATCTTAAATTGACAACACTTTATTCGGATGCTATACCCTCTGGTCCTACACTCTCCTATGATGGGAAGTATGCTCTCAGCATTTACCCTGCCAAGCCTCTTAAGAATTAAAGTTTCAACAAGATCACCTCTCATTCCTCTAAATGCCAATGAATAGAGTCCGGCCCTATTGAGACTTTGCTCATAAGACAACTCTTCTCTACCAGAGATCACCCTAGTGAACCTTCAATAAGCCGCCTCCAATGAAATAATAAATTCTCTCAAATAAGGGGACCAAAATTGCTCACAGTACTCCAGATATGGTCTTACCAGCATCTTGTGCAGTTACAGTAAGACTTCTCTACTCTCATATTCTTTATATATCAGAGACTTAAAAGCGAACTACAGAGAAAAGCAAACTATTGAAAAGAAAGTGCAATATCGTTTAATTGTAACACCTCTTTGAAGAGTTGTATGGGAAAGGTATTTGTTTCCTAATTAGTTCAGTGAGTATCCATCTGCATCATGATTATTTTCACTGTTTACTGAGGAATAATGCACTCAATCTTTCACAATATCCCATATCAATAAATAAAATACGTTTGGATATTATGTAGACCCCAAATTACCATGCTCCTCATATTGCTCGCATTATGCTTATGCAACTTCCTTCTTGTTTGCAAAAATTATAATGTTGCTGTTAAGATTACTTTATAGTCAAGTAACAGGAGCACCGTTACCATTTCTTCCAAAATATTAAATTCAACCCTTTATCACATATCATCTGTCATGCTGCCAAATCCTAGAACTCTACTTTCTTAAACAGTTTTGATATTTTGGGCCAAATACCTTGAAACATTCATGTAGTATTACCTCCATCTCCATTATTGCTCTGAATTTACGATGGTATGCTGTAACTGGTACAAATTTTGCAATACATTCACTGCCCTAAAATGTTTTCTTTTACTTTATAGAGGCACATAGTTTACAGAATACATTAAGTGAATTAGATCGAAACAGGAGCAGGAGGTTAAGTGGAGTTAAAGCACAATCATATTAGCCATGATTTTGTTTTATGATAGAATAAGCGGTTTGGGCCAAATGGCTTATTCTATCATGAAACAAAATCGTGGCTAATATGATTGTGCTTTAACTCCACTTAACTGCCTGACTCCCTTAACTTTTGACTCCCGTATAAATCAAAAATCTGTCTAAATCAGTGCTAAATATGTTAAATAAGCCAGCTTCCACTGCCGACAGGAATAGAGAATTTCAAAGATTAATGATTTTCTAAAAGAAAAAAGACCCTACCCATCTCTCATAAAGGGGAGACATCTCATCTTGAAACCCTGCCTGCTCATTCTAGATCTCTCCCACGAGGCACTTTGCAGTGGGGTCTTACCTGCTGTCTGGAGACCCGGCGAGTTACCCACACTGCCTCTTTTTCTAAAAGCCTGTGGAACCATAAGCAGACCAGCAGTGGAGAGACCAGAAGCAGGCTTTCCCTTGAGTCAAGGCCCTGGTGTAGTGTAGTGGAATGTAAAAATGATGGTGATGTGACTGATGTTACTCTGACATGAACAGAAATGACCAGAATAGAGCCGAAGAAAGACTAGACAGAAGTATGTAAAAGAGAATGTCTTAGACATCATACTTTAGATCTGTATTCAATACAGATTGAATATTTAAATATTGAATCTGTAAATAAAGGAAGGTAACTAAAGAATGTCAGAACACAGAAGAGAATGAGGGAATCTAGCCCTAGGATGAATGATGAGCTAGAAGGAGAAACTAAGATGAGTAAGTATATAAGAATGTGTGTGTGTTGGGAGCAATCTGTGAGAACAGCGAGTCTGAGTCTGTGAGAGTGAATGAATCTAGAGAGTGAGTGAGTCTGTAACAGTGATGAGTGAGTATGTGAGTGTGAATGAATATGAGGATGAGAGAGGATGAGAGAATCTGTGAGAATAAAGAATGAGTCTGTGAATGAGTGAATTGTGAAAGTGACTGAGCCTTTGAGTGATAAGTCTGTCCGTGAGAGTGTGAGTGAATGAGTCCATGAGGGGCTGAGTCTGTGGGAATGAGTCATTTTCATTAAGTGTCCTTCCTTTTAGGTTATTAATTATTGCTTTGACATTAATTTTTCAAAATTCATGTAATAGTGTGTCAGAAAATGACTTTTCCAAAATTTGCCCATTTGAACCTCAAGCAAGAAAAAAATTAAATGTAGCCACTCAAGTAGATAGATTGAACAACACTGATTTACTCCTCCAACAATAACTCTAGCAAATTAGCAGAGAAGGAAACGAGACTCAGCTCAATTTGAGCAATCCATTTGACCTGTATGCTGTATGGGTACCGTCTCTGCTGGAACTGACTCCAATGTCCCAGAAACCCAAAGACGTCATTCCTGCACAATCTCTCCAGATACGCATCCATGTGCTTTATCCTTTTTTGTTTTATACCCATAGCACAAGGTGAGATCTCAAAATTTCTACTTTGGGATGTGGTTTGCTGATATTTCACCCAAAATCCTGATTTTAAGATCACATCTTTCTACCTTGGCTTTGATACTGATGTGGACAAACTCTGGCTCTTCACCCTTTGTACTCAGGGTGCACTGCAGTTTTTCACTGACATCCTTGAACATGGCACCATGACACCATATCATCCTGGACTCTGTTCGCAGAGGCAGAAACATCTGTCCATTCATAAGAACATAAGAACTAGGAGCAGGAGTAGGCCATCTGGCCCCTCGAGCCTGCCCTGCCATTTAATAAGATCATGGCTGATCTTTGAGACTCAACTCCATTTATCCGCCCACTCACCATAACCCTTAATTCCTTTACTGTTCAAAAATTTATCTAGCCTTGCCTTAAAAACATTCAGTGAGGTAGCTTCAACCACTTCACTGGGAAGGGAATTCCACAGATTCACAACCCTTTGGGTGAAGAAGTTCCTCCTGACGTCAGTCCTACATCTGCTTCCCTTTATTTTGAGGCTATGCCCCCTAGTTCTAGTTTCACCTGTTAGCAGAGACAACCTCCCTGCCTCCACCTTATCTATTCCCTTCATAATCTTATATGTTTCTAGAAGATCTCCCCTTATTCTTCTGAATTCCAATGAGTATAATCCCAGTCTACTCAGTCTCTCCTCATAATCCAACCCTCACAACTCTGGAATCAACTGAGTGAATCTCCTCTGCACCCCCTCCAGTGCTAGTATATCTATTCTCAAGTAAGGCCAAAACTGCACACAGTACTCCAGGTGTGGCCTCACCAGGACTCTATACAGATGCAGCATAGCCTCCTTGTTTTTAAACTCCATCCCTTTAGCAATGACAGACAAAATTCCATTTGCCTTTTTAATTACCTGCTGCACCTGCAATCCTACTTTTAGCGAATCATGCACAAAGACACCCAAGTCCCTCTGCACAGCAGTGTGCTGCAATTTTTTACCATTTAAAACATAGTCTATTTTGCTGTTATTCCTACCAAAACGGATGACCTCACACTTATCAACATTGTACTTCATCTGCGAGCCCTTTGCCCACCCACTCAGACTGTATGTATCCCTCTGCAGACTTTCAGTGTCTTCTGCGCACTTTGCTCTACCACTCATCTTAGTGTCATCTGCAAATTTTAACACACCACACTTCGTCCCCAACTCCAAATCTTTAATGTAAATTGTAAACAATTGTGGTCCCAACACTGATCCTGAGGCACACCACTAGCCACTAGCCACCAACCAGAAAAACACCCATTTACCCCTACTCTTTGTTTTCTACTGGTCAACCAATCCTCTATCCACGCCAATACATTACCTGTAATACCGTGCAACTTTATCTTATGTAGCAGCCTTTGGTGTGGCACCTTGTCAAATGCTTTCTGGAAATCCAGATACACCACATCCACAGGTTCCCCATTGTCCACCATGCAAGTAATGTCGTCAAAGAATTCCACCAAATTAGTTAAACATGACCTACCCTTTATCAACCCATGCTGGGTGTTCCCAATGGGACAATTTATATCCAGATGTCTTGCTATTTCTTCCTTAATAATAGATTCAAGCATTTTCCCCACTACTGAAGTTAAGCTAACTGGCCTATAGTTACCTGCTTTCTGTCTACTTCCTTTTTTAAACAATGGCATCACATTGGCTGTTTTCCAATCTGCGGGAACCACCCCAGAGTCCAGTGAATTTTGGTAAATAATTACTAGTACATTTGCTATTTACCCCATCACCTCTTTTAGTACCCCTGGGATGCATTTCATCAGGGCCAGGAGACTTGTCTACCTTTAGCCCCATTAGCTTGCCCAGCACTGCCTCCTTAGTGATAATGATAGTTGAAATGAGAATGAGAATGACAATGAGAAGAGGGATGGTTAATACAGGGCTGAAGGTGTTATATCTGAATGCACACAGTACAAGAAAGAAGGTAAATGAGCTTGTGGTGCAGACCAAAATTGGCAGATACGACTTGGTGAACATCACGGAGACATGGCTGCAAGAGGATCAGGATTGGGAGCTGAATATCCAAGGATATACATCTTATCAAAAAGATAGGCATGTGGGCAGAAGGGGTGGGGTTGCCTTTTGAGTAAGAAATGAAATTAAACCAATAGTAAGAAACAAAGTAGGTTCAGATGGTATAGAAGCTGTGTGGGTAGAGTTGAGGAACCACAGAGATAAAAGAAATCATATTCGAAATTATGTACAGGCCTCCAAACACTATATAGGAGCCTCTGGCATAAGACCAGGATATAGAAAAGGTGTGTAAGAAAGGCAAAGTCACGACGATCTTGGGGGATTTCAATATGCAGGTGGACTGGGAAAATCAGGTTGGTAGTGGATTGCAAGAAAAGGAATTTATGGAATGTCTGCGAGATGGCTTTTTGGAGCAGCTTGTGGTAGAGCCCACTAGGGAACAGGTAATGCTGGGTTTAGTGTTGTGCAATGAGGCAGACTTGATAAGGGAGCTTAAGGTGAAGGAATCTTTAGGAGGCAGTGATCATAATATGATTGAATTTACTCTACAATTTGAGAGAGAGAAGATAGAATCAGAGGTAATGGTATGACAGCTGAATAAAGGCAACTAAAGAGGCATGAGGGAGGAGCTGGGCAGAATTAACTGGAAAAAGAGCTTAGAAGGAAAGACAGTGGAACAGTAATGGCAGGAGTTTCTAGGAGTAATTCAAAAGACGCAGCAAAAATTCATCCCTAGGGAAAAGCAGCATGGCACAGGGATGATGAGACAACCATAGCTGACAAGGGAAGTCAGGGATAGCATAAAAACAAAAGAGAAAGCATATAATGTAGCGGAGGGCAGTGGGAAACCAGAGGATTGGGAAGCTTACAAAGACTAACAGAGGGCAAGAAGAAAAGAAATAAAGGGGGAGAAAATTAAATATGAGGGTAAGCTGGCCAGTAATATAAAGGAGGACTGTAACAGTTTCTTTAGGTATATAAAGGGAAAACGAGGCAAAAGTGGACATTGGACCACGGAAAATAACACTGGAGAGATAGTTGTGTGGAACAAGGAAAGGGCTGAGGAACTGAATAATTACTTTGCTTCAGTTTTCACAGTGGAAGACACTAGTAATATTCCAAAACTTTGAAGAGAGTCAGAGCTGAGTATGGTGGCCATCGCCAAGGAGAAGGTGCTAGAAAAACTGAATAGTCTGCAGGTGGGTAAATAACCAGGACGTGATGGACTACACCCCAGAGTTCTTAAAGGAGATAGCTGAAGAGATGGTGGAGGCATTAATGGTGATCTTTCAGGAATCATGAGAGTCAGGGAGAGTCCCAGAGGACTGGGAAATCATTAATGTGACACCCCTATTTAAAAAGGGAGTAAGGCAAAAGGTGGAAAATTACAGGCCAATTAGCCTAACCTCGGTCGTGGGTAAGATTTTAGAGTCCATTGTAAAAGATGAGATTTCTGAATATTTGGAAGTGTATAGTGAAATAGGGCAAAGTCAGCATGGTTTCATCAAGGGGAGGTCGTGCCTGACAAATCTGCTAGAATTCTTTGAGGAAGTAACGAGCAGGGTAGACCAAGGAGAGCCAATGGATGTTATCTACCTGGACTTCAAGAAGGCCTTTGACAAGGCGCCACACAGGAGGCTGCTGAGTTAGATAAGGGCCCATGGTGTTAGAGGCAAGGTGCCAGCATGGATAGAAGATTGGTTGTTTGGCAGAAAGCAGAGAGTGGGGTTAAAAGGGTCTTTCTCAGGATGTCAACAGGTGACAAGTGGTATTCCACAAGGTGCAGTATTGGGACCACAACTTTTCACTTTGTACATTAATGATCTAGATGAAGGAACTGAGGGCATTCTGATTAAGTTTGCAGATGATACAAAGATAGTGTGGAGGGACAGGTAGTGTTGAGGATGTGGGGTGCCGGAAAGGATTTGGACAGGTTAGGAGAGTGGGCAAAGAAATGGCAGATGAAGAACAATATGAAAAAGTGTGAGGTCATGCACTTTAGGACACAGAATAGAAGCAGGACTATTTTCTAAATGGGGAGAAAATTCAGAAGTCTGAAGTGCAAAGAGACTTGAAAGTTCTAGAGTTCTCATCCAGGATTCCGTCAATATAAACTTGCGGGTTGAGTCAGTAGTTAGGAAAGCAACTGTAATTTTGGCATTTATTTTGAGAGGACTTGAATATAAAAGCAGAGATGTACTTCTGAGGCTCTATAAGGCTCTGGTCAGGCTACTTTGGAGTATTGTGCACAATTTTGGGCCCCATATCCCAGGAGGGGTGTACTGGCCCTGCAGCGGGCTCAGAGGAGGTTTACGAGAATGGTCCCAAGAATGAAAAGCTTAACATATGAGGAACATTTGAGGACTTTGAGTCTATATTCAATGGAGTTTAGAAGGATGAGGGGAGATCTAATTGAAACTTACAGAATACTGAATGGCTTGGACAGAGTGGGTGTTGGCAAGATGTTTCCATTGGTCGGAGAGACTAGGACCCAAGGGCACAGCCTTCGAGTAAAGGGAAAACCTTTTAGAACAGAAATAAGGAGAAACTTCTTCAGCCAGAGAGTGGTGAATGTATAGAATTCACTGCCACATAAGGTTGTGGAGCCCAGGTCACCGAGTATACTTAAGACACATATAGCTGGGTTCTTGATTGTCAAGGGGATCAAGGGTTAGAGGGAGAAAGCAGGAGAATGGGGTTGAGAAACTTATCAGCCATGATTGAATGGCAGAGCAGACTGGATGGGCTGAATGGCCTAATTTTTGATCTTATGTCTCATAGTCTCAATATTGAACTAGTCTATACATTGAAAACTCAGGAAGAAGTGTCCAATATTCAATGTGATTTCATTATTAGACAACATTTCCTAAACAATCATAAAACGTACATGAGAGTTAAACTGACTACCAATTTGTGATGGGATAAAAGATAAAAGGTACTGCAGATGCTG
>JAHRHZ010000268.1:31294929-31370154 GCA_024137785.1 Ginglymostoma cirratum | reverse complement strand
TTCATCAGAAATCTGATGAAGGGTTTAGGCCCAAAACGTCAAGTTTTCCTGCTCCTATGATGCTGCTTGACCTGCTGTGTTCATCCAGCCCCATGCTTGTTACCAATTTGTGATTGCCAGTTGGGCCCAAAATGTGGCTTACTTACACGTTCAGGTAGCTTCATATATTCATGCAAAGGGTTCTGTCCTTTGTAAACAGAAGGAACATGTACAAGCATTGCGCCTTTCTCAATAAAACAAGAGCTTGAAGGTTAAATTGTTCCCTTCTGTGTTCCCCACTATTCAATTACAGTAAACTAGCCTAGGTGAACTCAAAGAAAAGCATGGTAGTTACCTGTTCCCAGGTGCATGGGTGATATTTTAACCAAGCAGAATCCTCTTGCCTACTGATCAGCATTCTCTTCTCATGCAATATAAGTTGCTGTTCCCTTTAAAATGTGATTTTCTTGCAATTCAAGATGAATGCAATACAAAACATTGGACAGTTTTTTTTTCAAAAATGTTTTAATATTAGGCAATATTTAGTTCCTTATACTCACAAAACATAAAACTCCGCTATATGGCCTGGACTTTACACTTTGCAGCAGTATGAATGAGGCAGGATGGTAAGTGAGTCATCCCACGACGCTCAGTAGCAGCAGTGTGTACTATCTACAAGATGCACTGCAGAAATTCACCAAAGTACGTTAGTGGACAGTAAGGAGGTAGTAACTAAAGCCTGTAAGGAACTAGATAATGAAGTCAGTGTGACTAAGGGGAAGAGTAGGCAGAGAGCAGATGATGAACGCAAAGGGACAGGTGGTCTGAGGTGCATTTGTTTTAATGCGCGAAGTGTAGTAGGTAAAGCAGATGAACTTAGGGCTTGGATTAGTACCTGGGAGTATGATGTTATTGCTATTACTGAGACCCGGTTGAGGGAAGGGCAAGATTGGCAACTAAATATCCCAGGATATAGATTCTTCAGGCGGGATAGAGAGGAAGGTAAAAGGGGTGGACGAGTTGCATTACTGGTCAAAGAGGATATCACAGCTGTACTGAAGGAGGGCACTGTGGAGGACTCGAACAGTGAGGCAATATGGGCAGAGCTCAGAAATAGGAAGGGTGCGGTAACAATGTTGCGGCTGTACTACGGGCCTCCCAACAGTGAGTGTGAGATAGAGGCACAAATATGTAGACAGATTATGGAAAGATATAGGAGCAACAGGATGGTGGTGATGGGAGATTTTAATTTTCCCAACAATGACTGGGATTCACTTAGTGTTAGGGGTTCAGATGGAACAGAATTTGTAAGGAGCATCCAGGAGGGTTTTCTAGAGCAGTATGTAAATAGTCCAACTCGGGAAGGGGCCATAGTGGCCCTGGTGTTGGGGAATGAGCCCGGCCAGGTGGTTGAAGTTTCAGCAGGGATTACTTTGGGAATAGTGATCACAATTCCGTAAGTTTTAGAATACTGATGGACAAAGACGAGAGTGGTCCCAAAGGAAGAGTGCTGAATTGGGGGAAGGCCAACTATAGCAAAATTTGACAGGAGTTGGGGAATGTGGATTGGGAGCAGCTGTTTGAGAGTAAATCCACAATTGATATGTGGGAGGCTTTTAGAGAGAGGTCGATTAGACTGAAGGATAGACATGTCCCTGTGAAAATGAGGGATAGGAAGCGCAAGATTAGGGAACCATGAATGACAGGTGAAATTGTGAGACTAGCGAAGAGGAAAAAGGAAGCATACATAAGGTATAGGCGACTGAAAACAGACGAAGCTTTGGATGAATATAGGGAAAGTAAGACCAATCTGAAACGAGGAATTAAGAAGGCTAAAAGGGGTCATGAAGTATCTTTAGCAAACAGGGTTAAGAAAAATCCCAAAGCCTTTTATTCATACGTAAGGAGCAAGAAGGTAACTAGAGAAAGAGTTGGCACACTCAAGGACAGAGGAGGGAAGTTATGTGAGGAGTCAGAGAAAATGAGTGAGATTCTTAATGAGTACTTTGCGTTGGTATTCACTGAGGAGAGGGACATGATGGATGTTGAGGTTAGGGATAGATGTTTGATTACTCTTGGTCAAGTCAGCAGAAGGAAGGGGGAAGTGTTGGGTATTCTAAAATGCATTAGGGTGGACAAGTCCCCAGGTCCGGATGGGATCTACCCCGGGTTACTGAGGGAAGCGAGAGAGGAAATAGTTGGGGCCTTAGCAGATATCTTTGCAGCATCCTTAAGCACGGGTGAGGTCCCGGAGGACTGGAGAATTGCTAATGTTGTCCCCTTGTTTAAGAAGGGTAGCAAGGATAATCCAGGTAATTATAAACCGGTGAGCCTGACGTCAGTGGTGGGGAAGCTGCTGGAGAAGATACTGAGGGATAGGATCTATTTACATTTGGAAGAAAATGGGCTTATTAGTGATAGGCAGCATGGTTATGTGCGGGGAAGGTCATGTCTTACCAACTTGATAGAATTCTTTGAGGAAGTGACAAAGTTGATAGAGAGGGAAGGGCTGCAGATGTCAGATACATGGATAACAAGGTGTAGAGATGGATGAACACAGCAGGCTAAGCAGCATCAGAGGAGCAGGAAAACTGATGTTTCAGGCCGAGAACCTTCATCAGAAATGGGGGAGGGGAAGGCGGTTCTGAAATAAATAGGGAGAGAGGGGGAGGCAGATAGATGATGGATAAAGGAGAAGATAGGTGGAGAGGAGACAGACAGGTCAAAGAGGTGGGGATGGAGCCAGTAAAGGTGAGTGTAGGTGGAGAGTTAGGGAGGGGATAGGTCAGTCCAGGGAGGACGCCCAGGTCAAGGGGGCAGGATGAGGCTAGTAGGTAGGAGATGGGGGTGGGGCTTGAGGTAGGATGAGGGGATAGTGGGAGGAAGGACAGGTTAGGGAGGCAGGGACAAGCTGTGCTGGTTTTGGGATGTGGTAGGGGGAGGGGAGATTTTGAAGCTTGTGAAGTCCACATTGACACCATTGGGCTGCAGGGATCCCAAACAAAATATGAGGTGCTGTTCCTGTAAACTTTCAGGTGGCATTGTTGTGGCACTGCAGGAGGCCCAGGATGGACGAGTCGTCTGAGGGATGGGGGAGGTGTTGAAATGGTTCGCGACTGGGAGGAGCAATTATTTAGTGCGAACCGAGCATAGGTGTTCTGCAAAGCGGTCCCCAAGCCTCCGCTTGGTTTCCCCGATGTAGAGGAGGCCACAACAGGAACAGCGGATGCAGTATACCACATTAGCAGATGTGCAGGCGAACATCTGCTTGATGTGGAAAGTCTTCTTGGGGCCTGGGATGGGGGTGAGGGGTGAGGTATAGGGACAGGTGTAGAACTTCCTGCAGTTGCAGGGAAAAGTGCCAGGTGTGGTGGGGCTGGAGGGGAGTGTGGAGCGGACAAGGGAGTCCCGGAGAGAGTGGTCCCTCCGGAAAGCAGATAAGGGTGCGGAGGGAAAAAATGTCTTTGGTGGTGGGGTCAGATTGCAGATGGTGAAAGTGTCGGTGGATGATGCGTTAGAATTGAAGGTTAGTGGGGTGGTACGTGAGGATGAGGGGGATTCTGTTTTGGTTGTTATTGCAGGAAGGGTGTGTGAGGGATGAGTTGCGGGAAATGCAGGAGACACGGTTGAGGGCTTTCTGGACCACTGCGGGGGAAATGTTGCAGTCCTTGAAAAACGAGAACATCTGAGATGTTCAGGAGTGGAATGCCTTATCCTGGGAGCAGATGCGGCAGAGGCGAAGGAATTGGAAATAGGGGATGTCATTTTTGCAGGAAGGTGGGTGGGAGGAGGTGTATTCTAGGTAGCTGTGGGAGTCGGTGGGCTTGAAATTGATATTGGAGCACGAGGCGGCGCCGATACAGTCATCAATGTAACGGAGGAAGAGGTGGGGTTTAGGGCCAGTGTAGCTACGGAAGAGGTATTGTTCCACGTAACCTACAAAGAGGCAGGCATAGCTTGGGCCCATGCGGGTACCCATGGCCACCCCCTTTGTCTGTGTGAAGTGGAAGGAGTTGAAAGAGAAGTTGTTGAGGATGAGGACAAGTTCGGCTAAGTGGATGAGGGTGCCAGTGGAGGGGGAATGGATGGGCCTGTGGGACAGGAAGAAGCGCAGGGCCTTTAGGCCGTCTGCATGGGCAATGCAGGTGTATAGGGACTGGACGTCCATGGTAAAGATGAGGTGTTGGGGACCAGGGAATTGGAAGTTTTGGAGGATGTGGAGGTTGTGGGTGGTGTCACGGACAGAGGTAGGGAGTTCCTGGACCAAGGGGGAGAAAATGGAGTTGAGACAGGTGGAGATAAGTTAGGTCGGGCAAGAGCAGGCAGAGACAATGTGTCGACCAGGGCAGTCAGATTTGTAGATTTTGGGAAGGAGATAGAAGTGGGCGGTTCTGGGTTGGGGAACGATGAGGTTGGAGGCTGTGGGTGGGAGGTCACCTGAGGTGATGAGGTAGTGGATGGTTTGGGAGATGATGGTTTGGTTGTCATATACATGGCATTTGATCAGGGTCCCCATGGTAGGCTGATGGAGAAAGTGAAGTTGCATGGGGTCCAGGGTGTACTAGCTAGATGGATAGAGAACTGGCTGGGCAACAGGAGACAGAGAGTTGTAGTGGAAGGGAGTTTCTCAAAATGGAGAACTGTGACCAGTGGTGTTCCACAGGGATCTGTGTTGGGACTGCTGTTATTTGTGATATACATAAATGATCTGGAGGAAGGTATAGGTGGCCTGATTAGCAAGTTTGCAGATGACACTAAGATTGGTGGAACAGCAGATGGTGAAGGGTCTGTCGGAGAATGCAGCAGAATATAAACAGATTGGAGAGTTGGGCGGAGAAATTGCAGATGGAGTTCAATCCGGGCAAACGCGAGGTGATGCATTTTGGAAGATCCAATTCAAGAGCAAACTATACGGTAAATGGAAAAGCCCTGGGGAAAATTGATGCACAGAGAGATCTGGGTGTTCAGGTCCATTGTACCCTGAAGGTGGCAACGCAGGTCGATAGAGTGGCCAAGAACACATACGGCATGCTTTCATTCATCAGACGGGGTATTGAGTACAAGAGTTGGCAGGTCATGTTACAGTTGTATAGGACTTTGGTTCGACCACATTTGGAATACCGTGTACAGTTCTGGTCGCCACATTACCAAAAGAATGTGGATGCTTTGGAGAGTGTGCTGAGGAAGTTCACCAGGATGTTGCCTGGTATGGAAGATGCTAGCTCTGAAGAGAGGTTGAGTAGATTAGGATTATTTACATTAGAAAGACAGAGGTTGAGGGGGGACCTGATTGAGGTCTACAAAATCATGAGAGGTATAGACAGAGTGGATAGCAAGAAGCTTTTTCCCAGAATGGGGAACTCAGTTACTAGGGGTCACGATTTCAAGATGAGAGGGGAAAAGTTTAAGGGAGATATGCGTGGAAAGTTCTTTACTCAGAGGGTGGTGGGTGCCTGGAACGCGTTGCCAGCAGAGGTGGTACAGGCAGGCATGATAGTGCCATTTAAGATATATCTAGACAGATACATGAATGGGCAGGGAGCAGAGGGATACAGATCCTTGGAAAATAGGCAACAGGTTTAGATAGAGGATCTGGATCAGCGCAGGCTTGGAGGGCTGAAGGGCCTGTTCCTGTGCTGTAATTCTCTTTGTTCTTTGTTCTTTGTTCAAAGATCCTCAGACATCACCTTCCAAACCCACGACCACTTCCATCTCGAAGGACAAGGGCAGCAGATATATGGGAACACCACCACCTCCAAGTTCCCCTCCAAGTCACTCACTATCATGACTTGGAAATATATAGCTGTTCCTTCACTGTCGCTGCGTCAAAATCCTGGAATCCCTCCTTAATAGCATTGTGGGTCAACCTACAGCAGGAGGACTGCAGCAGTTCAAAATGGCAGCTCGCCACCACCTTCTCAAGGGCAACTCGGGATGGGGAAGAAATGCTGGCCAGCCAGCGACACCCACATCCCACAAATGAATTTTTTTTTTAAAAATCCACTCACTTCAGCCCCTAATGGCTCAGCTTGTTGAATCAGATACTGGACAGTCTCTTCATGGTGACCCAATGGAAAGGCAGTGAATTAGCAGTGTGAAGGGGACTCTATGCTCCAACAGGATTCTCGGCCATGACATCATGCAGTAAAGTGGTTATGGGTTAACAGGAGGTTGATCATTTCAATCTTTCTTTATTTCTTATGATAGGCTTCTAAAAGTTAACTAGAATCAAGTGTAATTAAAATCATACAGACTCTGACAGCGTCCTCAGCAAAGTCTGCTGCTACACTCAGCCCTGGTTCTAATGGCAGACTCGTTCTTCCATCCTATGTCACCTGTCACAGTTGCCATAGAACACTCCCAAATGCTTTCATGTCTGACATTCAGAAAATGTAATAGCTCATAAAAAATGCAGATGACTGAGTCATTGAGAAGCTCAAGAGCTTGTTACTTTTAATTTCAAAGTGGTGAGAAGTCTTCTAATTTCCCTGCACTCTTTTGCACATTTTGGAGAGTGGCATCATAATGCCAGTCTGTTGTTATCATGCTCACTTTCCATTTCCGTGGGGGCTGGCGGTGGGTAGCTCGCCATTTATTGCCATAATGTCCATCACTCTGATTCTCCTAAGCTCCTCTTAACAGAAACAAAATTACTCCCTGGTCAAGTTAGAAATCTGAACCTTCCTTTACATTTCATATGTAACGTGGCCAAAATTAATTTGGGCACATTGCCTGTAAACATCATTATTTGCATTTACATGAACATTCCTGGTTTGTAAATTTTGTTTTAAATAAACATAGTCTAAGTTGATTCTGATATCTACATTGCAAAGAGAAATGTGCACAACATTTAAGGCAAGTGCATTCATGGCATCAATGGACGTCTAATTACATATACAGAATATCAACTGACACAAGACTGCATACGCCTTGGGCACAAGAAACTTTCTGCACTTCTGGTCGAAAGTGCATTGGTTTCTTTTACAGCATTAAATGTTGCCATTTGATACTACCATAGGCAATACAATGACCAGAAAGCCCTTATTCCAACTCAAATATTCAAATCAAACATTATAGAATTGTGGGAGCAGCAAGGTTCACATGAACTTGGCAGAATTCAGTCTGGAAAGTATCCCAAATGCTTTTAAGTCGCCTGTAATGTAACCAAGTCCCAAAGAGAAGATTGTATTTTAACAATAACTTTCATTTATACTGTTGCCTTTAACACATCAAAAAATCCCAACTCACAGAAGTGTAAGGAGTACAATGGTACTAAGGCAGAAGTGTTCTTAAGCTCATGAAAGATGATGGGTTTTGAGAGAGCCCTTGAAAAACAAAAGGTTGAAGAAGCTTAGATTGGAACAAAGAATGTCAAAATTGTTTTGGACAATAAGGCATTACAGGCAATAGCGAAGTACCTTAATTATAATCCAACAACAACAACTTACATTTCCATTAAACATATTAAAATGTGCCGCTTCAAACAAAATAAAGTTTTGCACTGAGTTGTAAAAGATATTTGGGCTGAAGACCAAAGGGGATTGATTTTAAGGGATGTCTTTAAGCATCAAAAAAAAGGTGGAAACAAAGATTTTCAGGGGACAAGGTGACTCCAGATGTAAATTCAGCAACTGGCTGGCAGGGACCTGTGGGATCCATTGAATGTCACAACTGCACAGTGTTAGGGAATTTTCAAACAGCAAAAGTAGAAAAGGAAGAGATAAAGAGAGACTGTCTAGCAGCCACAACCCTAAAGCAGGAAGCTATTTCCTGTCAACTTGTTTGTGTGTTACTCTTACAGGGATGCACAGAAAGACACGATTAGAAACTGACTGAAAGCACTGGTCTGTTTGTGTTAGCATGCTCGTGTGTTAACTAGAATCCTGTGAATATCATACTTGGAAAAGAACAATTAAACACCCCTGCATCAATAAATGGAACTAAAACAGAAGAATTTTGGCTAACCTATATCTCAAAACTGACTGTCCACCGATCTACGTTACACTCTGTACTCAAAATACACATCCTCTACCAATGTTCCATTACCTACCGGTTGAGAATAACCCAGGGACTTATCTTTATATCTTTAATTTTTATCTTTTTCTGGACTCAGTTATCATTTCTAAGCTGTATGTATTTGTGTTGTGCTATTATTTCTTCATGCATTTAATAAATAATTATCTCTTTTTTTGTTTACTCAAGAAAACTAAGTTAAATTAGTTTTCTTTAAAACAATAAATTCATGTGGTCCAGGAGAAAGGTACCTGTAAAGAAAAGGACCTTTTATACAGTTATCGTGTTGCCAATAACTGAGGGAGTGGACCAATAAAGCAAGGGAGCCAGTACTTCCCTCCTCATCCAGGATCTTGGTTATTTTGGAGCACACCATCTGGAACAGTAACAAATTGGGGAAGTTCACCAGGGACTGTTTGTAACAAATCTACAATGTTCAATTCAGGGCAGAACACTTTAAGAAGAAAATGAAAGCATTAGCAACATTGCAGAAAAGATTTATGAGAATGTTACCATGGAAAAGAGGCTTCTCTTACATAAATGAATTGGAGAATTCCTTTGGTTATTCCTTTTAGTGAAGTTTGAGGGGAGCTTCGATAAAAGACTAGACAGAGTGGATAGGGAGAAATTTCCCATTGGTAAAAATGTCAAGAAAGAACACAATTTATGAACTGATGTAGTTTCCTTAGGATAAATCACCATTGTCAGTATGATATGGTCGATGTGCTTCCCAATATGTAACCCATGTAATACAATACCACAAAATCTGAGTTCTTGAGACAGATGTCTTGAAGTTTATTAACAATATTAACTAACTACACTTATGGGCAACCTCAGGCTTACACATACTACAACAACAATGACAACAACAGTAACAGGAAGGGTTCTGAGGAAGAGTCACTTGGACCCGAAACATTAACCCTGTTTTCTCCTTCACAGATGCTGCCAGACCTGATGAGCTTTTCCAGCAACTTTGTTTTTGTTCCTGATTTACAGCATCTGCAGTCCTTTTGGTTTTTATTCAGACTTATACATAGTCTGGATTTCTCCATGACAGCATCTCTGCCAATCAGAGTTTACTTGACAACCAATAGTACTTTGCTCTCATGAATATATTCAGCTGATTGACTAACTGCTGAGCTAACCAACTGCTTAACTGATTGCTTAACATTCTCACTGTTTAACTGAAAGCAAGATACAGACTTTTTATTCTAGGGTATTGAAGATTGCAATGCCATCAAACTGTGAGAACCGTCTTGAGGAGATTACAGAGATGGAGAGGGATAAATTGGCTCCTATTTAAATTAATTAACATAATTTGGTCTGGAAGAAAAGTATCAAAAGGCAAGGGATCAATTTAAAATTAATCCTGTTTTTAACAATATAGAAGGCAGGTGACCAACCAAGGGGAACCAGTTCATTATTGTTACCTGGGAGCTTTCTGATGTGGGGTATCTCACCTAGAGCATGGTTGTAACACTATGTTATTGGTGTTAATTACTGAAAACATAGCCTGATTTGTTTTTTTTTTATATTTGCTGGCCACGGTAAATTACAATGCAGAAATAGGTGATATGTATCAATTGAAATATGGCAAATCTACAATAAAAACAGAAATTGTTGGAGAAACTTATTAGGTTTGGTAGCATCTATGGGAGGAAAGCAGAGTTAACATTTTGAGTCTGGAAAACTGATAAACGTACAGTTGTTCTTCTCTGGGCACTTCAACACATAACACTGCTTACCATGAACTTGAATTTCCCTTTTTTCCCCCGGTTCATTCTTTTCTGATTTGTGGAAATAGTGAAGCAAGAGGACAACTACCTAGTCAATCAAATAAGATTAGAATTACATTACTTATATAATGTAAAACTACATTTGATTACAAATTCTGTTTGATGCTCCAAGCTATGTGATTATAAAATATATACTCACTATATATTTGAAACATAGAAACATAGGAAATAGAAACAGGAGTAGGCCATTCAGGGCCCTTCAAACTTGTTCTGGCATCCAATGTGTTCATGGCTGATCATCCGATTTGATCTCATTTTCTCCCCATACCCTTTGATCTCTTTAGCCCTAAGAACTATATCTAACCCCTTCATCAACCAATTTCTGTGCCAGAAAATTCACCTTCTCCGGGTGAAGAAATTCCTCCTCCTCTCAGTATAGACGTAAATGTCTTTTCATTTTGTGCTGCAAAGAAATGAAAAAATACTTTATCCTTAATAATTTCAAGAAATCAGAATTACGAATCAGAAGTATTAATTTCTTCCACTGTTGAAGCTGACCAACTTTGAACAACATCAGTAACCTTAAGGTTTTTTGGGAAGGTGAACGACCTGCATTGTATCCTGAAACAAAAGCTAGTAACCTCGAACACTTACTTAACAAGACCTGTTTGCTCATGGACAACAGATGGATCAATCTCCTTGTACAAACTAATAGTTCACAATCACATAACTCATCACAGGAAACAGGGAACCGATAGATAACATATTTAAACTTTCAGTACATTTCCTCAATGGTTTTGGTCAGTGAAAAACAAAAATAACATTTTTGAGTGCTTCATTTATTTTGAATGGATTTTACCCTCCCCCAATCCATGATGAATCTTGGTCTATGTGTAACAGAGAACTCTCTTAACAACCAATCAAATTGATCTCCCTTGGAAACACAAGGCAAGTGTTTAATCCTATGTTTGTGATTATTATTACTGAACAAAAGTTGACCCCTGCTGACCAAACAATCCTGTTTACTGCCAAAAAAGGGTTGCAATCTCTTTTTATCAACAGTATTCCATAAGCATAGCAGCTTGTTGGGCCTCCACTATAGCTGTGAATGGGAACAATTCAGTGCTAATGAAAGAGCTCTGTTGATACTTGCCTCAGCCAATTTACATGATTTTTTCTCCCCCAGCAATAAGAGGTTGAGTCAGTAATGTAGGCACTGTCACAAATGGATTCAAAGAGTGGCATTTCAAAGAGTTATTATTTAGTGACCTGGGAGAATCTGAAATTTACTACCCATATGCCTTTGCATGGAACTTTCAGCTCTGTGCAGATAATCTGTTGTGACATTTCCTTCCAGAGGTCTGTGAACTAGCCATAGCAAAGCTGCACACCTGTTAACTCAGGGTTGTTCACACATTAAATCACACATTTTCTGAATTATCTGCACAACATAAGCAAGCTGTTTAGCAGTTATTGTCTACATGTTCATATTTACTACATATGTTGTTTTAAATGATCAAGTATAATTATCTCATTATTAACAGCAATAATGTCTTTGGAGAGTTAAAATTGATTTTGTCAGCCAAATAATATGAACGAATTTAGCGGCTGAATCTGATGTGCTTTGGCTCAATGTGAGGTGTGTCGAATTTCTTGGAAGATTTTTACCAGGAGGCCTAATGGGTTTTCTTGTTTTAACTTATCAAACTGACTGCATTGACTACTAATCCTACCCCTACAACATCCCCCTTTCAGTTGATTCCATTCTCATCTTACTCCATGCCATTCCCAAGACAACTCTCCATTGTCAGGATATCCCATAATTGATTGGCATCCCTTGTTCCAGTGCCACTTTTTAAAGGCCATTGCACAGCTGGCTGAGCACTATCAGTCTGGAGCTGTCCTTCATGGTTCCTAACATTTGTCCCAAACAAGACAGAAAGGGAACATTGACACTTTATTTTGTGGACAGGGACCTGGGAGGGCCTGCTGGATGGGGTTGCAGGCAGGATGTCCTTCTCCCTTGGTACCAGCAGTGGAGGCCATCATACACACCTACCAGGTGCAAGGTTGCCACCCAATTTAGAGCCATCTAAACCGACTGTAGAAAAGTACAACAATGTCGGAAACTCAGCAGTTGTTATTCAAGACAGAGAAGCATCAGCTGCCACTGTGAAGTAATATATTTTAGGCAGAACTTGGTTAAGTGAGCCAGACATCTTCAAATCATGTAAATATATCATTGTCTAATTGCAGGATTATATTATCAACTCATTATGCTAATTTCAACATTTCAAAAGTGGAAGCTTGACTTCAGATGTCAGCAATAGAAATACAGTAAATGTGCATGTGTGCAGATCTTGATACAATTTCTATTTAGTGTTCTAGATTAGGGCATAAGACCTATTTGTTCCCCTGGCCAAGCAATACATTAATGACCCGGGTATATACATGATTACATGGAAGGTTACTTATGTACGTCCTACTCGCAATAGAACAGGAAAAGTCGAAGGTAGTCAACTATTTTTTGCTCTATTAGTAAAGGGATGGAGGAGTCATCAATAGTTCCATAAGTCAGAAGAAATTAATTAGTTGGTAATGCCGATTTCAGGTTCTGCCAGAAAGACTTGGCCTCAGGTTTCATCTCATCTTTAAATCAGACTTGGATGTAAGAGCTAAAGTCCAGAGGAGAAGGGAAATTCACAGCCTTTAACATCAAGGCAGCCTTAATGGGTGTATAATATAAAGACGCCTTAGCAAAACTAAAATCAATGGAGATCAAACTAAAAACTTTACAATGATTAGAGCTATACTTAATTTCAAAGGAAAATTATTGTTAAAGTTAGATCACGGAAATGTATTCGATCCACATCTTTGGTTAATTCATCAATGATTGACGGAATTGGGCAGCACTGTGGCTCAATGGTTAGCACTGCTGCCTCACAGCACCAAGGTCCTGTGTTTGATTTCACCGTCAGCTGACTGTCTGTGTGGAGTTTGCACATTCTTCCTGTCTCTGCATGGGTTTCCGTCAGGTGCTCTGGCTTCTGCCTACAGTCTAAAGATGTGCAGGTTAGGTGAATTGCCCATAAAGCCCAGGGGTGTGTAAGTTAGGTGGACTAGCCAAGGGAAATGCAGGGTTACGGGGAAAGGGTAGAGGGATGGGTCTGGGTGGGATGCTCTTCAGAGGGTCAGTTGGGCATGTTGGGCTGAATGGCCTGTTTTAGCACTGTGGGGGTTCTAAGACATTGTTGCTGTCATTATTAAGTAAGGAGAGTATGTATTATTATTATTATTGCACATATTGATAATTTGCCATTTTTCTGACATTTTTTCTGGTTACTATAAAACTCTGTTCTCATCACAAGCAATGCGTTAATTTCTTGCAGTTCTCCATTTTATTGTTACCTTATTTTCCATGTTGATGATTCGGAACCTGTTGCAATCCTCACTCATCAAATAGAATTCATAAATTTATGAGGATGATGAAAGCTATTAAAATTATGCAAGACAATTCATGGTACATTACCATTAAAGAGCTCCAGTTTGCACAGGCCTCCAGTTTTTGAACACATTGTGGCAATGTTGAATATTCACATTGTATGCACCGCTCTGGCATACAGGTTTAGTTTGTTTACTTGCAGAGAAGCTTTCCTGGAGAGATATCACAATGGTTTGCATCTTATTTAACTTTCCAGGCTTACATTAATACTATGTGCTGACAGAGTTCCTCAAAAAAAACACCTTTGTTTCCACCTCAAAGATGATTTGTCTCCACCTCTGATCCAAAGCAGCAGTAAATTATATGCCTTGCAAGATTCATGTTCAAGTCCATTTGGCCAAACATATTGCTGTGGTCTGCCACAGCCGTGTGAGGTTTGAATTTGAAAAAGGTGATGAATAGAATGTGTAATGGCTTAGAGTGTGAGGTTTGGAGTGAAAATGAGATTGGGCAGACTGGGTAATGGTGCCTGAAGTTTGGATTTCCGTGTCTATTTAGAATTTTTGATTTAGTAATACATTTAAATTTTAGCTAATCATGACCTTCCTATATCCATAGCCATCTTGGATATGTGAAGCCTCAGGGATGGGCAATATATACTGTGTTTTTAATTATATAGAAAGACATGGGTCCAATCTTCCGATCAGTATCGGAATCGCTGCAACTGACATTGATCAAGCAGAAAACCGTGCACTTATCTAATTATGTTTGTAAGGGCATGACTTCTGACACAGCATCTCGAAGAGCTCCCTCAACACAGCAATCCACATGTACAGACCTATAAAAAGGAACAGCACAGACAAAACATACCCTTTTTATGTCACAAAATGACATATAACAAGTTTAAAGCTTCAATGCGTGGATCTTGGTGAATGGGTGCAGTGGGTTGGTTGGTGAAGTGGGTAGTTGGATGGCTGGGTGAAGTTAGTGAGGCGGATAAATGGATAGATTGGATGAGGTGGTAATTTGGCAGTTAGATCAGGGGCATTCAGTTCAGCAGATAGATGGGTCTTTGGGTGTAGCCTGGTCAGGTGAGAGATGGTAGACAGGTCGGGGCAAAGTCAAGTGTAGGAGTAATTGCATTGGGTTGGGTTGGATGTTAGGGAGAAATTGTATGGCCATGATATAGCTGGGTTAAGGAGGGTGAGGTAGTCAGGTTAAGTTGGTGAGTAGATTGGTGGTAAGGGAGTAATGGTTCTCATCAGGCTGGGTCGTTAAGTCAGGTCATAGGGTAATCAGATGCGTAGTTGGCTCGGTAGGTATGGGTTTCTCAGGCTGTAGTCAGGTCATCAGTGGTGGTGATGATGGAGATCTCAGTTGTGTGCTCATCCAATTATTGACTATCCTTAAACAAGATAACTATCCAGGTAAGTGGTAAGAATTATCAAAAGTCTCCAATTCTAACTCAAACTTTTGTGAATTAAACCTGATAACAGGAAAAGGCAAGACGTCCACTTGTAAAAATGATTCCAATTGAGACCATGATTTGAATGGAGCTTTTAATGGAACTCATTTTCTCCTCAGTAATTGAACCATATTTGATGGCAGAAAGCTACACATTTATTGACAGTCTTTATAATTACAGCTAACAAGTAGCAAATCTCAAACAGCTCAAAACATTCATGACTGTCATAAATTGTTCCTTAAAGTTTATTTCAATTTCTGGACTAAAATGAATGGAGCTTTTTAAAGAATTTATCAATCGATGGTGATGTGATGTTATAATGTGGCAAATTTGTAGACCTCAGAGAGATTATCTCATTGACCATGCCTCCTCTAATGAGAACTCGGGTTTATGTTTTTAGGTGTCGGCATGCCTGTGCCACCATTTGTCAGGATGTATTTTATTCGTTTTTATAAATCATGCTCATTTACTCCCTAATTTAACACAGCCACTACATTCCCACAACTTTTGATTTTAAATACACTTGGCAATATTTTCTCGAGTCTAGGCTGGAACTCGTAATGAAACTAAGATAATGTCTGGAGCATTATTGAAGCCTGGTTTCTCTCACTACCATGACCGAATGTGGACTTGAGTACATGAACACAGATGGCAGGATACTGCACAGTATTCTAAGACAGCAACCTATTAAGAAACCACCCCTGGGACTGTTGTCCAACTGAATTCTGTGGCCTGCCTCACACAGCTGCCAGCCCAATTAGCTTTTTCAGAAAACGGCTCCTACTTGAGGCTGCAGGAAGCGGTGAGTGCCTCCATGGTGGAGTGCACCCCATGGCCAAGTAAGAATTATCATTTCACATGGGGCTAGGCAGGCAGCTGCTGACAATTGGAGGATTGTATCCTCCAGTAACAACATTGGTGCTGTAGAGTGCTACTTGGGCACCTACATAGGCCCTGTATTCAGCATTAAGAGCAGCCATTAATAAAGAGTTTTCCTACTCACTGGAAACCAATGGGAGACCTCTTGTTATTCTAGCAGTCTCTCAATGTGACTGGAGTAAAGTAAAATTGGTAAAGTACCATTGAGAGCAGAAATTGGCCCTTCATTGAACTATTAATTGGTATAATTGATTGTAACATGATATACTGATGGAATAATTAGAATTGTAACCTCTAATTTGTTATGTAAAGAGAGAATATGCTAGTTAGAGTGGGCTGGATTTTACAAGCCTTCTGAAGATGAACTGGATGTCTGGGAGGTGACAAAATGGCACAAATGGCATTAAGAGCAAAGCCTGACATTTGTTTTTATTCATGGAATATGGTCATCACTGGCTCATCTAACAATTATTGATGTAATCAATTGTTATATGTTGTAAATTACTGTGACCCAGAGCTGATTCTGTGGCCCTCCGCATCCCTTACCCTAACACTTTGCCTTCTATTAGTTAACTAATCCTCTCTCCATACTAACATACAACTCCCAAACCATGGACTCATCTTATTATGTGGCCTTAGTGCAGTGGTTTATCAAACACTTTTTGGATATCCAAATATATTACATCTATTTTTACACATCCCTTTATATCGGCCATAAGTCCATAGGAAACCAGCTTATCCTGAATGTCCTCACAATTAACGCATGGCTCTTGAAGGATTGAAGCAGTGAAGGGCTAGAGCTCCTGCCAAAATTATGGCAATTTTTCTGTTATTAATCCTATCATTTGCATATTAATCCACATGTTGTTGTTTCAGGTTAAAGCACAGTTCTTGGCCATAGTTATTTACAACATATATCAATGGCTTGGATGATGGAAACTAATGCACTGCAGATCAGACAAAGTAGGAGGGAAGACAAGTAGTGTGGATGAGACAAAAAGACTCCAAAAGGGATATAAATAGGTTAACAGGGGACAAAAACTTGACAGTTAGAATATAATGTGGAAATATGTGAGGTTGTGCACTTTGGCAGGAAGAAAAGAAAAGTTGGATATTATTTAAGGAGGAAAGACTGCAGAAAGCTGCAGCACGGAGGGATTTTTGGGTCTTTGTGCATGAGTCACAAAATACTAGCAGCCAGGTGCAGCTGGAAATGGGGAAAGTGAATGGAATACTAGTTTTTATATCAAAAGGAATGGAATATAAAAATATAAACTACACAAGGCACTAGTTGGACCACACCTGGAATATGGTGAACAGTTTTGGTCCTCTTCTCTAAGGAAAGATATAATGGCATTGGAGTTAGTTCAGAGAAGATTCACTAATCTGATCCCGGTATGGAGGGACTGTTTTATGAAGAGTAGCTCGGGCCACTATTTAGTCGAGTTTTGAAGAAATAGAAGCAACCTTATTAAAACATTCTTAGGGGATTTGTCAGAAAAAATTGTTTCCTTTTGTGCAACAGTCAAGGGCCAGAGGGCATAACCTCAGAGTAAGATGCTGAAAGGGCAGCAGCACACACCATTAGCAAACAATCCCAAAAGGAGGATGAAAACTACAATTTCACCTGTGGCTTGACCACCTGGGTAGACCTCCCTGCTTAGACCTCCACTTGTCCCCTTCCACAAAATCCTTTTAAAACTGTCTCCCAAAAACCCACCTTGTTGTCAGTGTAATTTGAGGTTGGATAGCAGTCTCCTGCTTCTAGACCCTGCCAACTGTCAGCTGGTACTTACTGCCTATATTGAATTGTCCAGCTGAGCACTGTCATACAGATATGGCATGGAAGTTAAAATTTGCTGCCCTCACCTGCCATGCTTGGGGTATCTTGACATGTGCTTTAGCCTTTGTCTCTTCTGTTGATACTGGCAGAATAAAATCTCGGAGTGTGTTCCCAATGCACGAAGCCAGTGGAAACAGCTGAAAGGATGCATTTACATATGTGAAGAAGAGCCCAGGTGACAATGATCTCCTGAACCAGGAATCTCAATAGCCAGTATGAAATACATAAGGGGATAATATAAGGTACAATTAAGAATGGACTGAGATTCTAACTTTTAATGTTTACAATCAAACAGAAAACTTGGGCATCTGAAAGTCAAAAAATAAATCAGCCAGTTGACTCATGTCTTGTCACATACTGTTTGATGTTGGCCCATAACCACTTACAGAACAGCCTAGAGAACAGTTAGCATAACAGAATAGTTTCCTGAATCATTATTTGTATAGGCTTAGACCTCACAGTCACAAAATATAATCAAGAAATGAAAAGCCCGAACTGCTCCTCTTCCCCCACTCGTATATCCATTTCACTGGGAAGGTGGGTGGCCTTTCAATTTCTGGTGTAACCCTATAACTAAATTAATACTCTAAATAGGTGCAAAGGCATGTCTGGCTGAGAAAGAACCAAATTTCATTTAGTCATCCTTCTACCATCTTGGTAGTGACAAGATGTGATAGTACAGTGTAAGCTAATCCTAGCAATCAAATTCTGAAATGTAATTTTCTGAATCAATCGCATTTGCATTCGGATAATGTAATGCTAACTGCTACGCGGTACCTGGTGGGCTCTAATTTTTCATTCTGGAGGATTAAAACCTTCATGCTCAGAATATACAACATTAATGGAGATGTTCCAAAGCTTCTGCCCTGTGAATATATTGGCAGAATCACCATCATTACAGGCAGCCACTGCACTTTCACTTTGTATCAATGTAACCTCAAAATGCTCTAATTCTGCACATGCTTGTCTGTGCTGCACTTATTGGCCTTAAATACAGCCAGAAAATTTCCTTCTCAATCAACATATTACAATCAATTGAGTACCACATCAACAAATAGCTGATGGCATCAGTTCAACCAGTAATATTTGACTAATAAGCTATTTATATGAGCTAACATCCTTTGCATTTTTCTTCACTCATCAGTTAATATCTTGCCTCCATCACATTATATTTTCAGGCCAGAGATTGACTTGACACATTGGCTATGTTTAGAAGATCTATGGTTGGTCATTCACTGTTTTAAAGAACAAAATTCATGATTTATGTATGTACCTGAATGCACAAACATGTCAACAGAAAAAGAATGCAATCTTAGAAAAAAATCATCAGGAAATTGCAAGCAATACAATTTAAATTACTTATTAGTATGGAGTTAGCTAGAACATGTTCATCTAGTCTTTGATTTGAAAAAAATATTGTGATAGATAACATATTTACATATCTTGTAACAAAATGAACGTTACTATGTTGATTAGCTTTACTTATCAATGGCGTAATGTTCATTATCTTGCTTCTATTTAGAGTCACAAATATGAAATTATTTATAAGTCAAGTAGACAAGGAATGTTTCAATATCATAAATATACACTGAGCATCATTCCACCCTTGTGCAACTACGGAAATCAAGTCAAAATTTGAGGATCAATACTTAAGTCCAGTCCAGCCTGACCAGAGACATCAGCATGGGGTCATGTTTGAGCAAGACAATTACTGTAGCAAATAAACATTAATTTAAAAATATAACAAAGTAATCAGAAAATTTAATTAGGACTACAAATTAGCAGAGGAAACAGAATATAATGAACACCATTACATTGCAAGACTAAATGTAACATTACCTTGCTTCCAGAAAGCATAACAGCAATGTTTTTGGCAGTGTTATGAATGCGCTTTGAGGTGCGACTTACTATCATAGAACCATTGAATCTATACAGTGTGGAAGTGGGCTATTTGGGCCATCGAGACTGCACTGTCCCCCCAAAGAGCATCCCACCCAGACCTACCCAAACCCAGCCCCCTACCCTATCCCTGTAACCCTGCATTTCCCATGCATCATTCACCTAGCTTGCACATCCCTGGGCAGTTTGGACAGTGGGAGAAAATCGGAGCACCCGGTGGAAACCCAAGCAGCCACGGGGAGAATGTACGTACTCCACACAAACAGTCACCCATGGCTGGAATCAAACCCAGGTCCCTGGCACTGTGGGGCAGCAGTGCCAACTCTGAGCCACTGTGATTTGAAGCAAGAAGTTCTGGACAGGGCCAGGGATATTAGTCACTGCTGCCGTAAGTCCCGCTATTACAGGGTGGATAACAGACTGAAATTTCAGCCTGTGGTTTGTCAATGTGAGTAGTATAGTGACTTTACTGCCGTATCAAACCTGCTGGCAGCCATAGGAATCCAATGAGGTGGGTTTCTTTTAATATAATTTTATGGTGAACCTGGAAAAGCGTGTGTGTGTCTGTGGATTAAAGTTAAGGGTTCTTAAATTTGGCTATTTAATTTGTGATAAGTAATCTATTGTTAGGCCACTGCTCAATGCAAATTTGAATGAGGTGTAAGGAAGTGAAGACTGAAAACAAATCACAAGTAAACAGACATTTCAACTGAATTTACATAACCTAAAATTATCAGATCCTTATAGAAACTTTGTTTTTGTGTTGCTCTTCCACATTAACCAAGAGAAATTACTTCATCACAGGTTCTGCAGAATTATTCTTCAAGTGATATCACATTTTTTTCACAGATTTAAATTGCAATAAAATTGAGATTTTAGACAGAGATTTCATTTTTGGCCTATTCTTTGGATTCTGCCTCCAAAGTTATGAACGTTCTCTACAAAAAGTCGGTAAATCTTATGTACTTTCATTCTGAGCTAGTTATTAACTATAATTCCAGCCTTCTGTCATGTATAGAGTTAATATCAACTGTACCAACTTTATTTTCCAAGTGATCTGAAGGTTTCCTACCACATTTTCCAACCATGAAGTTAAAAAGAGCTTCTACATGTGTCAGTGGTCCAATTTCAAGCCTCTCTTCATAATTAACAGTTATTATTGGTGCCAATGGGCACTTGGATGTCTGAAATCTGATGTATATTTTCTGTTGGCCTACTTTGCGGTTATCATGTGGTGGGTGAATTAGTGGAAACTCCTGTGATGTCTTCCTCTGAAATAGCTAGTTTGTTAAAATTGCTGTTTCATCCAACTCTTGAAAACCATTCTCCCTTACTTATTAATTACATAGCACAACAAATATATAGTGAGAAAACATTACTATTTATTCTATTTTTAAACAAAACAGAGACTAACAAAGATACCACAACTGGCAGTAACAATAACTAAGCTAGAAGTAATACCTACCTATAAAACATGACTAATGTGTACACTTGTTATGTGAACAAATTTGCTCCAAACATTTCTTGGGCAGGCAGACACCGTGGTTACATACTCTTTTAAAGTGTTTTCCTGTGAAGAATGTCTCACTGCAGATTTGAAAAGAGATCTTCCTTATATGCTGAGACATCTTGCAAGATAATTCAACTCATTTACAAATAATTACTTCATTGTATTAATGAAAATAGATTTTAAATGTCCTTTTGAAACACTCCTTACCATTATATTCCTATCCTATGGACCAGAGCACACATGAAAGAGAAGGAAATAAAGCTGTTTGACGAAAATGTGATTCCAGGTAATTAAAGGGGGAGTGTCTCATGTAGAGTACAAATGGTAAAATAGACTAGTTGGGCTGATTGACCAATTTCTATGGTATAAAATCTATGATATTGGTTTGCAGCAAGTAAAACATCTGTGTCCCAAGAGGAATGTGGTGGCTTTGAAAGAACAGTTGTTTCAGGAATTAAAGCAAAGACACTCTCCAGTGGGACAAAAGAAAAAGTCAGTGTTCACCTGGCCTGCAGATTCTCCCCTAGTATTTATATTTTTCTCAGGCATGCAGACATAAAAGAATAGCCATCAATATGTTTAAGTACAGTTCAGAAGGTGATTAACCAGAGGAAAATCCAAACTTTTTAGTATGTTTTAAATTTGGCTTTGCTTTTATTTTAGTACCAAAATCATCTTAAGCGCAGATGTATATAGCTCCATTTGCAGGACTGCATTCTGCAAGGTTTTCGTTTCCCCAGTATGTGAAAGTACAGCTGTAACAAAAAGTCACCATAGTTCAGACCTTAGTTCAAATTCAGTGGGTGAGAGAGTTCAAACTCAAGTCTTGAACTTTGACATGCTGTACTTCAAGTTCCTGAGAATATCTCTAATACACAGATATGCTAAAGAAGAGCTCCATCTGAATGAAAGTGTAATGATCATTTGTGTTCATATTACTTTCCTTTGACAATTTTGCAAGATCTTTTGCTCTTTGTGGTCTTAGCTTGAACCGTGCCTTGATGTATTCACCCATATATCTCACAAATCTCTAAAACAGGTTCTAATACTGATGCTGATTCAGTTACAAACCAGAGTTAAGGAACTCGGAAACTTAAAATTGTTATGACCAATCTCCTTCTTAAGATGGTGCTTGATTACAAACTCTAATCAATACCTCAAGTCTTAAAAGGAACAACATTGGGAAAAAAAACATCATTATACTTCTTACCTGTGTCATCAATTACATAAATGGAGCCACAGAATTATAGAAATTTAAGGCTAAATTAATGTGGGACACATGGCCCTGATTTTAATGAATGAAAAGAGTGGTGTATGCGCCAACAGAGCACATCTACAAATGTCAGAAAAGCTCATGTTTCATCACTAGCCCTCATTTCCAGGGTCAATAACAAAAATCACGGACCCTGGTGCTGTTCCTGGTCCTTTCAACACCCTGACCCAAGCTCATTGGCCCCGTAGAGTCCTAGGCTCCAGTTATTGAGTCCTGATGTATTTATCCTCTCCCAAGCCCTATTCACTTCCATAAGATTAGCTTGGCCTACTCATTGCATTAATTGGAACTGTTTTATTCATCCACATTGTGCAATTTCTGGTGAGAACTCAGTCTAAAATTTAACAGGAAAAGTACATCCTAAAAAGGACCTACTTTCACTGAATATTCACTTTGCTTTGCTACAGAGGAGCTTTGAACATTTCTGGATGGTCAGCAATAAAAAAAAAGTCCCCAATTTCATTGACGCTTTCCTGAGTTTGCTGTTGTTAGCACCGGTGCACAGGACAGATATCCTATTCTCCAGCAGTTGAAAGAACCAGCACTGTCACCATTAAAGCTTGGTTGGGAGTTGGCACAAGAAGTAAACAGCAGGAACATCACTTAGAGGATCTGAAAGAGGTGACGCAATAATTGCAATTACTTCAGCAGGCCAGGAAAGGTGAGCAGAGCTTGTCTGTCCTTTATTGATCTTGCACAAAACAACATTCTCACATATGTTCTTCTCCTTCCTCCACCGATCCACCCATTATCCAAACCTGCATCAATTCCCAAGAGGACACTGTACTACCTCCCATATTCACTCTGAACACACTTGCCTTGTGCTTCCTCCATTCACTATTGTCGCTGATGCCATCCTTTTCTGAACTGAACACTTGCAGTTCCTTTCGACGTTGCTTCTCGAAAAATATTCAACAGTAATCAATCCTTCTGCCTACCTTCTCTTTTAATTCACTCGTGGGACATGCGTTTCACTGCCTGAGCCAGCATTTATTGCCTGTCCCTAGTTATTCTCTAGAAGGTGGTGGAGAACAATGTTCCAAGTTGCTTCACAGGAATCTTACCAAACAAACTTTGACACCAAGGCAAACAATTAAGTATTAGACCATCTGACTAATGAATGGTCAAACGGGTAGATTTAAATAAGTGCTTTATATAGAGAGGTAGCGTGGCTAAAGTGGGAGAAAATTTCAGAGGGTGCCGCTGGATAGCTGATGACATCTTTGTCGATTGTGAATCAACTAAAATTCGGAGAAACAGAAGGTCAGAATTATGGGAGCACACTCACTTGGAAGGTTGTTTCACTGGATGAGGTGACAAAGATAGAAAAAGGTTAGTGGAATTTGGCAATGCTATTACAGAAGTCAGGGTAAGTCAGTGAGTATATGGATAATGAAACTTAAAGCTATTAAGTATGCATGCAACAGAACCCTGTTCTGAAGGAATTAAAATTTATGCAGGGTATAAAATGGGCAAATATTAACTAATGTTTTAGAATTGATAAATGATGTCATTACAAATGTGTGGATGTCAGCAGCAGATGAATGGCATGAGCTACATGCCTCTACATTCCTTTCTTTGCTGAAGGTAACCTCTGCCTCCTGCAGAAGAGGGCACTTTCAAAGAAGATATCCTTCAAGGATTCATTGTCTTCATCCCACATTCCACTCAGGAACTTGGGCACATATTAGCACTCTGTGTGGCTTGACTTCAAGGTCAGGAGTTCTGCCTCTGGTGATTCAGAAGTTGATACTGATGGCAAGGTCAGTACTAGAGACAACACAGCATGCAAGGGCATCATTTTGCTTAGACCTGTTCGTAGGACAGTGACACGGAGCCTTCAAATCCATGTGACAAAAAAGACACTTGTGAAATCAGCAGCTTGTAAAAGCTTTGGCAGCGCAGCTCTGACATGACAATTTAAATATTATTCATAATTGATTAACACAAAATCAAATCAGAATTGCACCCTTTCTCTTACCTCTTACTTCACATGCACACACACAGCAAACAGGATATAAGGATTGAATGGACCATTTCACAAAGTCTTATAAACCCCGTGCTTCTGGCATAATTGCAGAAATGAATAGGAGAGGAATTTGCTGGGAAACAAACATCATCAGTGGCATTCTATTTTCAGAAGCTGTTGAAAAAAGCAAAAAGTGATGTATGACCAGGGCTCAAAAAACATGTAAATCTGAAACTAGGAAAGTACTCTTAGAATAAAGTACAAATTACAAAGATAACATTTAAAACTAAAACCCTTCCATTTATTACACTAATATTTTTAGTGTACATTTCCAATATTGGACAATGCATGTGTTTATTATTCTATTAATTTAAAAAAATGCTCACCATGTAAGGACATTAAGTGCGGATAATTTAGAGGATTATCATCCTACTAGAACAAAACTCATCAAGACTTTCTTTCTTTAGTATTTGACACCTTTTATGATATTAACTTCAAAGTTCTATTTAAAGAGTCACAAAATTGTCGTTATAGGATATGGAGCAATTCGAGGTAGGTATTAGAAAAATATGCATTTTTCTTGAAGTAATACTTTGAAATTTCGACACTGTATTTTGGATAACTGAGTGTGATTATTCTATCATATTCTAAAACAACCCAAGGTTCAGTACAGTAAAGAAATATATGGTTTAAATTTGTTCTTTCATAATTCCCGATTCCATTAATTACATTGCAGTAAATAACTGCAAAGTTGGCTGGATGTTGATGCATTATTTTTCACAAAAATGCATGTACCATATCAAATATTTACACTGACAAGAACAAAAATATCTTAATTTGATTAATTTATTATTTGTTATAAACCTGTAGTGGATCAGGAAAATGGCTGTGATTATGATAATCTCAGTCTTAGGTCATTAAGTTTTGAATCTGAATTTCTTCCTTTCTCTGCCCTCACTCTGCACATGCTCATAACTAACAGAAGTTAAGCCTGGATAGAAGTCTAGATGATGAGCAAATTTCTCTTAACACATCTTGTAAATTACTTAGCTCACAAAATTAACTGTTGGTTCATGATTCATTATTTGACTAAGCTCCAAGACATCAATCATGTAGGGATGACAATCAAAGCTCAATTACTAAAACCATGCTGTTAATGACTGACAAAACTTTAGAAGGAAGAAATTCACACATGATTTTCAGAGTCCTACATTGTAATAATCTTTACCTTGGCTTAATTCAAGCCGAGTAGATGGTAAAAAAATCACAACGAATACTAGTTCATTAGGAATCCAGTAACTGTAAATTAGCAATCAATGGATAGGAGAGTTTGTCATAAAAGTCTCATTACAGTTGTTAGTTCAAAATGAATATGAATGTGCAGCTGAAATGTATCAAACGGCAAAGAAAAATTGTTCAGTTATTTGCTTTAATGATATTTTAAGTTAAAATGGTCTCCCATCTCTGCTGACCTCACGGGTGGCCTGGATGCAAAACAGGAGATTCACATCAGGCTTGTGGTATAAATGGTTGCTGAGAATCTTCTGTGCTTTTCTGAAGAAAAGGAAATCTCTGCTCAGCACATATGTTGCGCTGGTAAGTTAAAACCACTTAGTGCATAAACTGAATGTGTGCAGCTGTCAATATAAACCCTGAGAGAACACATTCAGTTCACAGCATCCTTATTCACACTGAATGAGAGCACTAAAGGGATGTAGTATAAATAGGCTATTTCAATTCTGTATAAGTTTTTTAAGAACTGAAGTAATTTAACACATGCTATGGTTCTTGCAACTGAACTCAAAAGTGTACGGGAGAAGAATTTGAAATAGCACAGCAAATTAAAGAAAACACAAATACATTTCCCCAAAGTCAGGGTGCCTCCAGTCACTTGAAATGCAACTTATCATAAGATGTCTCCAGTTATTTTCAGCACAACCAAAACATTAAGTAAGGGTAGTAGAGACAAAAGGAGGAGCGCAGTAAACGAAACAGAAATTTTCCCTTCACATAGCAGCATGTTTTCTGAAAATAGTTTGCTTTTGTTTCATCACTGAAATTTTGTATTAATGTATGAACTATCAGGCAGCATGAAAGTTACTCCTTTGCCTCTTAATCTTGTTTTATTCCAGATTTAAATATGCATAATTTATGCAAAAGAACGGCAAGATACAAAAATGTTTTATCAATTAAAAGAAAACAGCAGGGACACTTTTTTTCACTTCACAAATAGTATATCAGCCTACCAACTATGTCGGCATTAGAACATAAGCATAATGCTGATCCGAGCTCTGCAAACTGCTTTGAAAATAGTTTAAAGGCACAAAGCGAGCTTCTTGCTGCTTAGGGAATACAGGGAGAGAAAACAATTCAGAATTATGTGAATTAGCACAAAACACCAGCTTGAGAGACTAGAGACGAAGAATTCCTGTTTGAGTGTGCAAACAGTGAGAAAGGGAAGTGGGGGAGTAAAGGCGTTCATTTTTCCAATTTGCTAGCTCTGCCATTAAATCCCTTCATAAAAGGGTCAGTAGTTGGCACTGAAAGTGGGTCACGAGTTGTCTTTAGAAAAATGGGCAGAAAAGAGCAGCAGCGTTCCAGAGCCACCACTTCTATTTGAGAAGGAAACACTCCATTCTTGGTACACTGAACCTGTGTAGCTACCTCCAAATGATCTTCTCTGTTAGACTGAATCCTTTAAACTGTGGATTAGGCTGAACACAAAGGCATTATTCAAATAAGCACAAATCACCCAGCACTTGGGATATCTGTGTTTAAATGGAGCCTCCTTTTTGTTTTCTCAGATAGAATATGGATAGAAAACTGGATTCTAATTTGTTTGGGTTCACTGAGGCCCTTAATAAGCAGCAGAAAATTTGAAGTGAAGTTCTTTTTAAAGCACTGCATTTCTAAGTAGGAATGTTAAGAAGTGCTAAGAACGCTAATTAAAGGGAAATGTGCTGCTTGCAAACAAATGGAGTTATACTGGTGAATTATTACAATGCCTTCTTTCAGATTCAGCAAATATTTAGAGACATTATTTCATTGTGTACTCTGTCCTTCACAGCCATAAAGTAGTTGCAGACAAATGTCAAGATTCTGTGGCACTTTAAACTCTATAATGCCTTAACTGGTATGTTCGTGATGTTACTTATAAGAGACTCAGAAATGGTTGCATTATTTTGTCAGCATGTTGTACAGAATAATTTATATTTCTAAAACAGTTAAATCTGTTAGTAAGCTCTGTCTCATTATGCAAAATCACAAAACCATTGGTTAACCATTTAATGCTTCAAGGCATTATCCTTTCCCATTATTGTACTTTTATTACTGCGTAAAAAGTTCCAAAGCATTCTGCTCAAAATGAAGAAAATGCAGGCCAAATGATTGTGTCTCTGTAATACACTCCAAGAAGGCAAGATTCTTATGCATTATTCATCTATGGTCGGCTCAAAGTAAACCACAAAGCCAAGTTAACGGCATACATTTAAAAATCTGACAGCCAATAAGTCTCTTATTAACAGCTAACTTTCAGAAGTGTAAACTTCAGACAAAACAGCATTGCTGTCACCTATTATACATGGCCAGGTTAAGGTATTGCTTGAATGACTGAATCAACAACATTTTTTTAATCATTAGATCTGAAAGAATAAGTAACAAATTAAGTTTTCAAAGGGATATACATACAAACTAGGAAAATATCACTAAATACAAAATACTGTACCCGTTGCACACATGTACCATTAAGACTTTCAGACAGGGAGGGATGTTTCTACTGTTTTATTTTCCAGTAGAGGTGTCATTAAAATGAGTCACTGGCAATCTTCCAAGCTATACCCTTTTGTTACCGTGAGAAGGTTTCAGGAAAAGTGTACATGATTTGAAATTAAGAAAAGCTTTGTAATAAAATAGCTTGTGGCTTTCCCCTTTGTATAGTGATACAAACAGAAGCTGGGATATAATCAGATTGGGGGTGAATTTATTCCTGCTGTAGAAGGCTTTTGTCCATCTTCTGGTACCTACCACATTGGGCACCTAATTGTCTTGCATCCCTATTCTTCTTGAATAGGTGGAATGCATGAAGTTTAATTTAGGTAGACAAAATTATACAGGGGTTTCCAACTGGCTATGCATTGTTCAAAGACTAATTTCTTTGCGTTGATTATGTTTACGCCTAGTGTTTAAACCGAGTTTGGAAGAGTGCACTAGCGTAACTTTCAATGTTTTACCCAGTTCTTCTTTAGAAGAGTCAGATCAGGCTTGAAACATTAACTCTGTTTCTCTCTCTGCAGATGCTGCCAGACCTGTTAAGTTACTTCAGCAATTTTTGCTCTTGTTTCAGATTTCTGTATTCACAGTATTTTACTTTTGTGTAACTTCTTTCTCTCAGCATGCTGTACCTTAACTGAACTCCTAACAATATCCAAAACATCAACTACTTCGTGGTAGTCATAACACCAGACATATCATTTCCAGTAAAGCAACTAACTTAAACTATGTGACTTCCAAGAAGTGTCTTTGAAAGAAGTCTCACTGTGTCCTTTCAATGATCTGTTAAAGGATATAGGTTCAGACATCTTCTCAGGACTCCAAATGAACTTGAACAAACTCCAAGTGCACAGAAGCCACCGTCTTTAATGGAGGGGCCTCTTGCAGCAAGCCAGGGGGAGAACAACTGTGAAAGCCAGAGGTGCAGTCCTTCAAAGAAGAATCCATGGAAAGGAAAAGCAACACCCGCAGCTTGAATAGTTTGCCTGGAGGCATTTCACATTCATTGCAAGAGACCTAAAAGCTTTGATCCTTAGAAATTTTATTTAAAACAATGCCTCTAAGAACACTGGCCATGTTGAGGCATTCTGACCTGCATCAGCAACATCCACTGCTTCAGGTGGGGGCTGCCAATTCCGTCAAGCTGTTAATCTTTTAACTGGGTTAGCAGCATCAGGATCCCAGGCACTATACTGAAAATGACAGAACAAGGCAAAACAACTGCTCGTGTAACACCCATGTTTAAGAAGGGAGGGAGGCAGAAGATGGGAATCTATTGGTCAGAATTTAGAAACAAAATCAGAAATTGTTGAAAATGCTCAACAGGTCTGGCAACATCTGTGAACAGAGATCAGAGTTAACATTTCGGATCCGGTGACCTTTCCTCAGAGCCGGACCTGAAACATTAACTCTGATTTCTCTTCAGAGATGCTGCCAGACCTGCTGAGCTTTTCCAGCAACTTCTGTTTTTGTTTCTGATTTATAGCATCAGCAGTTCTTTCGGTTTTATTTGGTAAGATTTTAGAGTCCATTATTATGGATGAGATTGCAGAGTACTTGGAGTTACATAGTAAAATAGGGCAGGGGCAGCACGACTTCATCAAGGGGAGGTCATGCCTGACAAATCTGTTAGAATTCTTTGAGGCAGTAATGAGCAAGTTAGCCAAAGAAGAGCCAGTGGATGCAATCTATTTGGATTTCCCAGAAGGCCTTTGATAAGGTGCTACACAGGAAGCTGCTAAATAAATTAAGACCCCATGGTTTTAAGGGGCTAGTTATTGGCATGGAGAGTGGATTGGTTAACTAGCAGTAAACAGACTATGGGAATGTAGAAGTCTTTTTCAGGATGGCAGTGGTGACTAGTGGAATTCCGCAGGTGTCAATGTTGGGACTACAACTATTCACAGAACACATGAACAATCTGGATGTAGGAATGGACGGCCTTGCTGCTAATTTTGCTAATGACATAAAGATAGGTGGAGGGACAGTTGGTGTTGGGGAAGTGGGGAGGCTACAGAAGGACTTGGACAAGCTTGGAGAGTGGGCAAAGATGTGGCAGATGGGATACAGTGTGACAAATTGTGAGGCGATCTACTTTAGTCAGAAGAATAGTGGCATAGATTATTTTCTAAATGGGGAAAAGCTTCAGAAATCTGAAGCACAAGGGGATTTTGGAGTCCTAGTTTGGAATCCTCTTAAGGTTAACATGTAAGTTAGTTAACAGTTAGGAAGGTAAATGCAATATTAGTACTCATTTTGAGAGGGTTAGAAAATAAGAGCAGGATATACTATTGAGTTTGTACGAGGCTTTCATCAGAATGCATTTGGAATATGGTGAGCAATTTTGGGCCCCGAATCAAGAAAAGATACGCTGTGAGGATCCAGAGGAGTTTTACCAAAGTGGTCTTGGAGATGAGGGTTTGTAATATGTGGGCTGGCATTTCTTACTTCTACCTAATATCAATGTTCAGAAGCTCATTTTAGCCACACACATGTCCAGCCATCAAGTCTATGTCAGCTCTTCTAAAGGAAATTCCACTTAATCATATTCCCCTGTTCTTTCCCCATATCCTTATGACTCACTCAAGTATTGAAATAACTCTGCACTGAAGGTTATTACTGCCTCTATATATATCACTCTATCAGGCAGTGCATTAGAAATCTTAACCATTCATTGCAGAGAAGGTTTTCCTCAATTCGCTTCTAGTTTTTTTCACTAATTGCCTTAACTCTGTTCTGTTTCATTAGATATTCTTTCTTTTTTGGAAATAGTTTCTCTTTACATATTCTAGCTAAAGTATTTGTGATTTTATGTACCTCTAATAAATCTCCTCTTAATCTTTTGAGTTCTCGGGAACATGAACAGGGCTTCATCAATTTGCCATGTAACCATAATTCAAATGTCTGAAACCATTTAACCAAATACTTTCTCTCCAAAGCCTTTCCATCCTTCCTAAATGTACAGCACACAATTGTACACAATACCTCAGCTGGGAATGAAATAATGTTTATTACAACCAAGTGAGGAAGGGGTCATTTGGATCCTCTCTTCTTTATTACCTTTCCGTCAGTCACAATAAATTTATTTTTTATATGCAACTACCATATTCAAATAAATTGTAGTTAGCTTGATCAAAATTGAAGTGCCAGTTACAAGGTTTTCTTGAGTGAAAGAAAGAGGGATTTTATTACCTATGAATCTTGAGAAAATTTTATCAAGAACGCACAAATAAGGTAATAATTCTAAAAGGCAGACAGTTTCTTGCACAGACTACAAGAATAAAGGCTACACAATTTAAAAGTTCTTGAGTACTTGAAGTCTTAGATTTCTAACCTAAGACCACAATTCTTTAATTGTTGTCTAGTGTCCTCAGCAATGGTAAATTTTATAGATTTCTTTCAATTCTCAGGGAATGGTTGCTTTTCACTAGATTGTGATGATGCAGAAAAACCTGAGAAAGAGAGAAATGGAGGGAGAGAAGATGGAATCTTTTTAGGACTGACCAATGTGGATTATGGTGTGATTTGTAGCAGAATTGGATGAGAATTCCAGTAAGGCCTATCTTGGTCCATCTTTCATGCCTTTTCCAGGTGGCAAGGTGAGTTTCTTACTAAGCAATGCCCTGTTTGCTGCTTACTCACTTGTTTGGGACGTCTCCCAATCTGCACCAAAAATAAATCATACCACCCACTTTCATTTCCCTTAATGCTGCTCCTCCCTCATTCCAGGAGCAAAACATCCCAGTAAAGGGCAGAAAGAGTCAAGGTAGCTTATCTCTTGTGTGGAGAGGGTCCTGACTCTGACAGCCCCGAACAGCCAAGTGACCATGTTGAAGCCTACCCTCACCAGAAGTGCTGCAGTCACTAGGGTGTAGGGCTATCCACAGTACAGTCAGAAAGAGTGTTCCAGGATTTTGACCCAGCAACAATAAAGGAATGACAGAGTTCCAAGTCAGGATTAAAGGGGAATGTGTAGGTAGTGATATTCCCATGCATCTGCTACCCTTGTCATTCTAGCTGGTAGAAGTTGCAGGTTTGGAACCTGTTACTGGAGCAGCCTTGATGATTTACTGCAGTTCAGCTTGTAGAGATGATGCACATTACGACTACGGTGTGTGGTTGTTGAAGTTGGGCTTGGGGTGCCAAGCAAGTGGGCTGCTTTGTTGTGGATGGTATTGAGCTTTTTAGGCATTGTTGGAGCTGCACCCATTCAGTGGAATTGTGAATCAAATTCCATCAACTGATTTAATGCCTGGAATTTTAGTTTGCAAGGAAATAAGTTTAAATGATCCAGGACACTGTATTTTGAAATAGTTGCAGAAGCCTCTTGACCTGTAAGCTGGGGAATTATAAGATGGTTGCCTAACAACATTGAGAAGGCTGAATAACTCCGTCTGTCGGAGACAAATGATTCTGGAGTCATAACTGAGATCTTAACATTCAATCACCTTTAGCTAACACAATATTTCACAGATACAAGGGATTAATTGATTATCTTTGTTGAAGACTACCTTTGATCAATTGGGCTTCTAACAACAGGTGACTGAAAACTTAAGGGACCATGACTTGTAGTTTGAAATCCAGTCATATGACAGCACCCCTATTTCTGATAAGTATAAAAAAGAGCAGAAATCTGTTCTTTTTTGAACAATAACATCCAGTATAGACTGCAAACTGTTACAGTAATATCAAAAAATACTCTTTGCAGAGAGTTTAACAGCAATTCATTTTCTGTAAACGGGATTACTTTCTTTCCATTAGGAAGTGAGAATCCTATCTGCATGTTTTTGCTAATTGGACAACTCACCTGAATTAATTTACTTTCCCAATTAACTCCAGCCCAATTGAGATCCTCAACAAAATGGAAACTTGACTGTAGTCTGTACCCATCTTCCCGTAGGTGTGAGTATAGAAATTTTGCTGCACCTGCTGAAACCTTCTCAAGGTTCCCTGTCTTAACTTTTGCTGTAGCCTCCACGATTACAGTGGTGCTTCCATGGCCACTGAGGCAGGATATGTCCTGAGTCCATTGTAGAGCTTAACTCTAGAACAGCAATGTACCAGCTTCTGGTTCACAGCTAGCAGCTTAATACACAGGATCAAGCAACAGCTTTTGTCTCACAGTGGCATTTTAGTTCAGAATAAAAGCAGGTAACTTATAACAATGAGGGAAACTTTAGTATAGATGCTGAGGTGGTACGATATGATGTTAGGAAACAGGGAATTGTTAATGAAAAAGTGTGGGATCCGTAGATTACATACTGTTATAATCTGAGAGGCGGTGCATTTGCTAGCAGTATACATAGCAAACACAGTATCTATGGTTAAGGAGTTTAATGATGTGTGAATAAGAAAGGTGGGGAACACTTACTGGAGCAAGGGTTCACTCCAATCAATAAAGGATACTGCCATAATCAGTCTAGGATCCAAGTCATTGCTGGTGGGGGCTTCCACAGTCAGTCACACAGTTTGTCCAAATCAAATCCAGGAATTATGTTTCTTTCTGTCAAGGATTGGGTGTCGGTCAGTCCTGGAAGTCAAACTAGAATCAGTCTTGGCCTTCCTCATCTATTCGTCAGTTATTTTGTGAAATCAGTCCAGGCACTGAGACCTTGTTAGCCACGGATGTCCTCACAATGTGGAGATAGTAAGAACTGTCAATGCTGGAGTCAGAGATAACACACTGTGGAGCTGGATGAACACAGCAGGCCAGGCAGCATCAGAGGAGCAGGAAAGTTGATGTTTCGGGTTGGGACCTTTCTTCTGAAAAAAAATCTGGAAAAGTTTTTTCTAAAGAAGGGTCACGACCTGAAACATTAACTCCTTCAGCAATCACTGAAGATTTGCAACATTTCGAGAGTTAATGAAACTGTTAAATAAGATATCTGCTGGGCAAAAAAAACTTGAACTTCTGTATCCTGAGACAGTCTATAAGTTTATCATCTGTTTCTACTCACTTCCTTCTCGCACCCAAAATGAAGCCGGAAAACAATAGCACATCCCCTTTCGTCAATCGCCCAACCTGATCCAATAAATGTTGATATTTAGTCAGCTTCTCTTCCCAGGCCTTTTGCAACACCCCCTCTTCATTCTCAAATGGCACCGTGACATCAATGACAACAACTGCCAATTCTTTTTGAAAAATCAAATCCAGTTTCTACAACTTATCGATGCCATCTTTTATCTGAGGCTCTAAAAAGGTCTTCCAGCCATAATTACCACACGTATTGAAATAATCTCTCGACAATCTTGTTATGCCTCTTTATTCGGATATTCTTCATTGTTGGAAAAGCTCAGCAGGACTGGCAGCATCTGTGGAGTTAAAAACAGAGTTAACGTTTCGGGTCTGGTGACGCTTCCTCAGAACTGATGGTGGCTGGGAAAACGTCAGTTTACTTAAACTGATGTTTTCCCAGCCACCATCAGTTCTGAGGAAGGGTCACCGGACCCGAAAAGTTGACTCTGTCTTCTCCTGCACAGATGCTGCCAGACCTGCTGACCTTTTCCAGCAACTTTGTTTTTGTTCCTGATTTACAGCATCCGCAGTTCTTTTGCTTTTTCTTCATTGTTGGACACCTTCCGGAAATATGTGGAGGCATCTCCAGTGAAGCTTCACACCTCCAGCGTGTGTTGCTGCAGAGAGGTCTCACATGGATCAATGCTGTCTTGGTCAGATACAGATTACACCACAATAGCAAGATATTAATCAATCTTGATGTCTTCATAGTGGTTGCTGTTTTAACCCACGCATTTGATATCTTATCATTCTTGAAGTACTTTACACTTAATCCTTGACACTGTAAGGACATCCATCGCTTGCCATTCTGTCCCCCTCCAATCGCTATATTTAACATGCTCACCAGATCTCTCCTCTCCTCAACATCCATTTCTCTCTAAAGCTGTACACCAACTTCACCAAGAGGCCAAATTTCTCACATCACCTTCGACTTTGTCAGTTCCATTATTATACCCACATTTCTCTCTTTACAAAACGGCAATGGCGCCTGGATGACCTTATCTTCAGATTGTTCCAGTGCCACATGCTTTCTCAAAACAGCAATCAGGACTTGCACTTCCAGCCACGAAATCCCCAACCTGCCATCTCTATTGCGGGCATATAAAATCCCGTCAGATGTATATACAGGCAAATGTAAAATTTCCTTGATAAAATCACGTATAAAAGAATCCAAGCTATGTAAAATATCCTGGGATGCCTCCACTAAATGATAGTGCAACCTGGGTACATAACAGGTATTAAAAATCTTACACTTATGCATCAGGCAGTGAGCTGATCTTTTCAGATTCTCTGCCCATCCTTTTAGCTTACTCTCCAAATCAACAAACTTTACTCCCACGGGACCCACTGGAGTGCCAACGAATTTTTCTGTCTCACCCAGGACTTTATACTGAACAACACTCCGACTGACCTTCCATTCCTTCAAACAATTATGCAAGAATGTCTTACCCTTGTACATGAAATGGAAGCCCCTGGTGTTCTTGATATTAATTGTGAGACCTGTATTATCACAAAAGCATTGGACAATTTTAAAATTTTTCAGCCATCCCAGAGTGAGATCCATTTACCACCGCAGCATCATCATTGGATAGGTTCTCCTTCCAAATCTATCATCACTCCTGATCCTATTTCCTCCAGGATGCTTATCAATGGATCCATTGTGATATTAAACAAAATGGGAGACAGAGGGTCACCTTGTTTAACACCATATGCTACTGATATAAATCCAGTCTTGCAATTATATCCCTTTGCCACTGTCATGTTATTCATGTATAGGTTCGCTATCAAGTTAATAAACTCTCTCAGGAGGAATACTCTTTCCAAGGCTCTGACAAGCAACTTGTGCCCAACTGAGTCGAACGTCACTAAAGCAACAAAACAACCACTGAATCTGTCCCATTCTTCTTAGCTCCCTTTATAATATTCTGGAGAATCATCTTATTCTCGTTACATCCTGAGGACACCACCAGGAAGCCCTTCTACCTAGGATTCAGCTTCACTACACTGCTAAGCCTCTTCACCAGTATTGTGGTAAAAATCTGTAGCAGGATAGGTCCAATGGTGATGGGCCGCCAATTATCAACATTCTTCAAACTATACTTGTCATCCAACTTTGGTATCAATACTAAATAAAAACCAAAAGAACTGTGGATGCTGTAAATCAGGAACAAAAACAAAGTTGCTGGAAAAGCTCAGCAGGTCTGGCAGCATCTGTGAAGGAGAAAACAGAGTTAACGTTTTGGGTCCTCACTGGACCCGAAACGTTAACTCTGTTTGGTATCAATACTATTCTGCTGTTCTTCAAAACATCCAGAATAACACCAGTTTTAACCCACAAGGTGAATAACCTGGGTAGACGAGTAACATCTTGATGATGATTTGCCAGAATGTCCTTAAATCCCCAAACATCAGGTCCTTCAGCTGTTTTTGTGTCTATCTCCCTGATGGCATCGTCTACCTCTTCCTTACTCACTGGATCCATCAAACAATCGAACAGAGTAACTCCCTCGTAGGATACAAACCTAGTTATACTTGTTTTATTGTTGGGCACTGAGAGTTTTTCTCCAAATGTTAGTTGCAAATCTTCTCTACAAAGGGGGCATAAACAATTAGAAGGTTCCCTCATCAACTCTCCAGCAAGTTTTAGTTTTATATAGTAGTTGGGCTGAGGTTGGTTGGCTCGCCGAGCTGGTTTGTTGTTCCTCAGACGTTTCGTTACCGTGCTGGATGACATCCTCAGTGCAGCCTCTGATGAAGCGTCATTGTGTTTTCCTGCCTGGTTTTTAAACTCTGGTGTCCATTGCAATGGATTGCCTCACTTCCAAGTTTCCTCCGTAGTGGAATGTATAAGGGGTCGAGTTCAATGTGTTTATCAATAGCGTTAATAAACCCCGTATACATTCCAGTATGGAGGAAACCCAGAAGTGAGGCAATCCATCGCAACGGACACCAGAGTTTAAAAACCAGGCAGGAAAACACAACGACGCTTCATCAGAGGCTGCACTGAGGATGTTACCCAGCACGGTAACGAAACGTCTGCGGAACAAGAAACCAGCTCGGTGAGCCAACCATCCTCAACACCCACAACCTGAGCTACAGATCTACTCCAAAACCTTAGTAGTTGGGCTGTTTTAAAACATGATTTCCTCCTCGTGTACCTTCTCCGTGCCCCATTTCTATTCCTAGACTTATTCTCCTGAATCAGTCTCCCTTTCCCTTGTCGTATATCATCCTTCTCCTTACCTATTTTACTATCGATGTTATTACACTTCCTCTGCCCATTTTCTTTGCTTTTTAGCAGCCTGTATGTAATGGAGTCAACCAAACATAAACCTCGCTTTAAAAATTCCTGACCATCTCTCTTATTAACACATTCCTCTGCTTTCCTCAATAATTCCTCCACAGTACGCTATCTTAGCTCCTGAACATTAGATCTATCAAATTTCACCTGCCCAAACTCCTGACCTGATACTTCCATATCACCAGTCTCTACATCTATGCCTACATCCTGAGAATCTTGAGGAACAACCACTGCTATACTCTTATCTGCAGTCCTCAGAAGGTCCTTCGTTTATCGGAGATCTGCTTCAGCATCTTTGATGTCAGGACTCTTGCTATTTTCTTCTTAATCTGTTTATTGTCCTTATATTCCTCCTCTAATTTAAGCAATAATCTGATCTCTTCCTCAGTCCAAATCCCCTTCCAACCACCTACCCTATTCTCATTCCCCACTTTCCTATGATTCTCTATCTGTCTCTGGTTCCTCACTACCATTGTTCCACAACACTCTTCATCTAGAAAGATGAACTAACAGAACTGGCTGCAGTGGCACGCTGATTACGTTCAAATCGAAGTCAAATTGTGGTGGTGGCTTATGCAAAGTATCATAGTCACAGTAGGAGTACGGCATCTGTCTCAACACGGATGGACAATTTCAGGCCCATTGTTCACAAGTGTAGGGAATGGCATCCGTGTTGAGACGGATGCCATACTCCTATTGTGGCTATGACATTTCGCACAAGCTACCACAACAAGTGAACGTGTGGGGCAGTTTTATTTTTGCCTGGTTTCTGGCCCATCCGGAACTTCGAAGACTAACATCTATCATTTTGAAAGGTTAATCTCATAATCAAAAGTCCAGTGATTAATAAATGTGACTTCAACTTCAACTTAATCAGCGTGTCACTGCAGCCAGTTCAGTTAGTTCATCTTTCCAGATGAAGACTGTTGTGGAACAGTGGTAGTGCCCTTCCCTTTAGACGTGAAGGTCTCAGTTCAGGACCCATCTGTACTGGACATTTGTCCATGTCCGAACAGGAAATTTTTTTTAAAAATCACCTTACACCATTTTAATTGTGGCCAGATTTCTTGAAACATAAAAACTAGGGGCAGGAGTAGACTATTTGGCTTTAAGAGCCTGCTCTTCCTTTCAAAAGGATCAAGACAGATCATGTCTCTCAATATCATATTCCCGCTTTCTCTCCTTACCCTTTAATGCCTTTAACATCTAAAAATGTATTTATCTCTTTCTTGAATATACTCAGCGGCCTGGCCTCCACAGTCGTCTATGGTAGCAAATTCTTCACTTTCTGAGTAAAGAAACCTTTCTTTATCACAGTCCTAAATAGCCTACTTCATATCTTGACACTATGACTGCAGATTCTAAACTCTCCAACCAGGGGAAATATCTTTCCTAAATCTGGTTTTTCTTGCCCTCTTAAAATCAGATCTCCTCTCATTCATCTGAACCCGAGTGAACACAGGGTAAATCAAACCATTCTCTCATATGACAGTCCTGCCATCCTGACATCAACCTAATGAGGCATACTCTTGCTGTACTCTCTCTATGGCAAGTATACCATCTCTCAGGTAGGGAAACCAAAACTGCATATTCCAGATGTAGTCTTACCAATACCGTATACAACTGCAATAAAAAACCCTTATTTCTGATATCAAATCCTCTTGCAAGGCCAACAGATAATTTGTCTTCTTAATTGTTTGTTAGACTTGCCTGCATACATTTATTAACTAATGTACATGGACACCCAATGTACATTGTAAATCTATATTTCTTAATATACCACTATTTAAATAATAGTCTATCTTTCTGTTTTTATGCTAAAGTGTCTAACTTCACATTTGGCCACATCGTACTGCATCTGCCATGTGTTTGCCATTCACCCAACTTGTCCAGATTGCCCTGAAGCCACCAAACTCACAATCCCGCCTTGTCAGCAAACTTGCAAATATAGCATTTGGTTCCATCTTCCCTCCTCTATGTATTGTGTTACAGCAGGGCCCCAAGTACTGATCCTTTCTGTACACCTCTAAGCACCGCCTGCAACTTGGGAAAAGATCCATTCATTCTCATTAAGATAACAAGCATGGGGCTGGATGAACACAGCAGGTCAAGCAGCATCATAGGAGCAGGAAAACTTGACGTTTCGGGCCTAAACCCTTCATCAGAAAAAAAAAATTCATTCTCACTCTTTGTTTCTGGTCTGTCAACCAATTTTCAATCGGCGTCAGTATATTACTCCGAATGATACTTGCTTTAATTCTGTCCCTTATGTGGATCCTGATCAAAAGTCTCCTTGAAATCCAACATCACCATATCTATTAATTCTTCCTTATCTATTCTACTAGTTACATCTTCAAACAACTCCAGAAGATTAGTCAAGCATGATTTTCCTTTCATAAACCCATGCTGACTTTGTTGAATTCTGTTAATGCTTTCCAAGTGTTCTGTTAAAAAGTCTGCAAGGTTGGTGGTTCAAGGCTACCACAGACTAATCCATGAACTTAGGGCCTTCCTGTGGCTCAGGAGTAGTGTCTCTACCCCAAGCCAGGAGGCCGAGATTCAAGTCGCACCTGCTTTAGAGACCTGTAATAACATCTCTGAACAGGCTGATTAGAAAAATAGATTAGTTTTTTTTTGAAAGGTCTTTTATAATAGACACCAGCATTTTCCCCACTATAGATATTTAGACTAATGGTCTATAATTCTCTGCTTTTTCTTTTCTCTCCTTCCTTTTTTTAAATAATGGGATTAGTTATGCCACCATAACCCTAACCGTAACCTTAACCATAACCCTAACCGTAACCCTAATCCTAAACCTAAACCAATCTGTAGAAGCTACTCTAGAATCTATAGAATTTTGGATGATGACCACCATGCATCCAATATTTCCAAGGCCACTCTTGAATACAGATTATCAGGCTTTAGTGATTTGTCAGCCTTTGACTACATTAATTTCTCCAGGACCATTTCTTTACTCATGTTGATTTTCTTCACAAGACTCTGGATTCCCTAACATTTCTGGGAAGTTATTGTATCCTCTTCTGAAAATATATGTTGAAGTCTTCTGCCATTTCTTTGTTCAGCTTCATAGATTCCCCATTTCTGACTGTAAGGGACCTACATGTAAATATGAAGAGAAAAGGGTTAGTAAAGGTTAGGACCTATTGAGAGTACTTGGTGGTCTGATTGGCATCCTATGGTCTCTCAGATAACATGGTTCAATGGAGCAATGCACATTCATTCAAATGTCTTCACCGTTGCTGATTGCACACAGTGTCTAGGAGTGCAACCCATCACATTGCGATGTCCTCACCCATGAGACAAAGGTGCCATGAGGGAGGCCCCTGTGATAGGCTAGGATGGTGGGTGATAGTGGGGTGGGTGGGGGGTGGCTCCTAGTAGCTACTTCATGCCACTGACATTTTGTTGGATCATCTCACATGAGGTCATTGATTACTACCATGCTTGAGAAAGGGTATTCTAAAGGCCAGAAGGCATTCCTGCAGTCATATATGCCACCTGAAATATTGTTGGCAAGGAACTGTCCTCTCAAACCAGACAGCAATGTAGAATCAGAGTGAATGCATACTTGTTGGGTTTTTGGCCAGCCAGTTGTGACAGTAACTTCTGAGGGGGCATAACCTGGAGCTTCATAGAGAAGGATGTCAGGGATAAATTTTCCCTTTACAAAGACAATGCTTTCATTTACTGAATCTCATAGATCTTCTTGTTCATAGTCTGGTGAATATCACAGCCCTCATCTCATTGATGCATTTGGGATATCACTGATGCTCTCTTTACTACAACCCACCAATCAAAAATGGAACACAGCAAAGTAGGAATTAGGAGCAGAAATGTCTCTTTTCTCCTCATTGCAGGGTCAGGCAGTGAATGTATTATGATTCTCAGCCATTGCTGGCACCTCGCGGGTTCAGAATGCAATCGATCGCACTCATGGAGAAATTAGAGTATACTACCATGCCTTCGTGAAACTCAGAGACCTGCCACGTTTTGTATATCTTGGCCCACTCACAGGCACCAACCTCTTTCAAAGACCACATGAGACAAGGGATATCCCCTCCATACCTAGCTGATGACATTTCTAAGAAATCTCCAGAACACTGACAAGGAGAAAGACAGTCCTTCCCAAACATTGACCAGGGTCAATATAAGATGTGATTCTACTGGTCAGATGATGCCATAAAGTATACCCCAGATAGGATGCCTTTGTATTATAGTGGAGATCTGACCCCTCCACCATCTGTGTCATGCATAATTTTGGCGAAGTGGGTATGATATTTTGGGTGAGGAGGTGAGTTACGGTACTGCAGAAGTGAAAGAAAACATCTGGTAAGAAAGATAGGTATGCACATACTGAGATGGACCAGGATAACCATCAAAGAGAAGAAGTTGGGCAATATTCTACTGAGCCAGTGAGGTAAGAAACAGAATTATAACAACTTGTTTCCATGGTGACTGAGATGGGTTGAGACGTAGATGGTGGCAGATCTCAAGAAAAGGAATTCATAGAATGTCTGTGAAATGGTTTCTTGGAGCAGCGCCCACTAGGAAACATGGAATGCCCTGATTAAACAGAGTTAACCTGCTTGGTTTAAAATTTAAACAAGGCCTGGCAGTAACGATCAATCAGCAGTAATTGATGCCTTCCCCATGGCAACATCTCTACCAATCACAGTCAACTTGCCAACACATCAACACACTTCTGTCATGCAGTTTACTCGTTGGTTTTCTCTTTGAAGAATGCAAGACAAGATGCTTCAATATAATGGGTCCTTTTTTCAGGAATACTCACATTTTAGGCCATTCCCTCCATTCAGCTTCACTATTATGATAAATTGATATGTGTTATCTTTAATGGCCACCTAACAATCATAAATGTTGCTCTGTAGCTTTGAGAACCCTCAATATAGGAAAGGTCTTTCCATTCAAGAGCATGTAGATACATGACAGATTCTGTGTCACTCCCACAATATTTATATGATGACTCCACCAAATGGACATCCCAGGCCCTGGCTCTTCCCCTAGACCTTATTTTTACTCTCAGTGTCCCCATGAGTAATCTATAGCACCTTGACTACAATCCCCAATTTATAAGTGTGGACTTCCACTACAAATGAGGCAATCTTGAGTCCCCCATTTTGTTGATTAAGAGGGTGGTCCAAACGAATAGCAATTGAAAGGCAGAATGTCCTTTTGCTAGTAGACGATGCACCACATCTTTTATGTTGGAGAATCCTCTAATTTGCTATTAGTGGGTTATGACTACAACAGATGTTTGAACACTGTAAGTGAATATATATTTACAAAAATGCAGATTATATACAATAACTGAATACCCATGCCACTGTTGTGCCCTCAGAATTGTTTTTAAATTCTCCCTTCCATTATTTCTAGCTGCGGGCCCACATCTTGTGGCTGGGGCGGAAGGGAAGTGACAACTGGTATGCTTTGATGACTTTGTAGTCATTGGCTGGTGCTCCCTGGGACTTCAGGGGCCGAGATGTCAGTGGTCTACTGAGGGTATTCTGCAAAAAGTGTAGGCTCACCTTCCTCAGACTGAACTGCTGGAAGAGATGGCACCACTGGCACGGGGCATGTGGTGATGCAGGACACTTTTGTAGTGTCCTGAGAAGAAACTGTTGGTTGTTTATTTGTCGCTCCCTCTCTCTGTGGGTACCTGCTGATACTACACTGTCTCATTGAGAAGATAGTGCAGTGTCAGTGAAGTTGAAATGTCCTGCCTCCCTTTGCCTTGCCATTTGGGCTGAGCAACCAAAGCTAGAGTGGTGAAGTTGCAGGTGGAAGCACATATCTAGCAACAATGGAGCATTGTTGTGGACTTGGATCTCTAAGGTATCTGCCACTCTTTTGAAGGAAGCAGCCAGGCATTTGCATGCAGTAGCCACCATAGCAAGAACATGGAACTGCTCCTCCTACTTGGAGTCCAGTCTACTATGGGCCTCTGGCATGCCTGCCTGATGTTCTTCTGCCTCTCTCTGTAGGATATCATTCATTATCATCCTGCACTATTTGCATTCTAGTGGTGAGGGCCACTGTCACTGAAATTTGTTGCAATCTACTTCTAGATCAGACTGGTTTAATGAGATCCTGGTACCAGACACTGGGAAGAGGACACACCTTCTCTTAGTGACTATATCCAGTAGCAGTAAAAATCGGTAAGTATCCTTCTCCGCATAATATCGATAGCTTAGGCTATTACCAGGAAGAAGTTTTAGGAACAGTGAATCAACCCATAGCATCCCAGATGGTTTGAGCAGAAACCAACAGATAGAAGTACTTCTTTGGAAAGATTATCCTTTTTTTTCAAGGCAACATCTGTAAACATTGGTGCCAGATTCTGCTTCTTTGCAGGCAACTTTTGGCTGTTGGGATGAGCACTGTAGGCTCCTAGGAAGATATTGACTTGTCACAATTAAAATGTTGTCCAAGGACGTTTAAATATTGTATCAGAACCTTCAACATCAGAAGATTCCACCGGAAGCAAGAACTGCATTCCCATTCATATTAGGGAGGTGACAGCCTCGTGGTATTATCACTAGACTGTTAATCCAGAGACCCAGGTAATGGTCTGGGAGCTTGGGTTTGAATCTCCACTACGGCAGATGTTGGAATTTGAATTCAATAAAGATCTGGACTTAAGAGTCTAATGCTGACCATGGAACCATTGTCAATTGTCAGTATAACCGAATTGATTCACTCCTATCCCTTAGCGAAGGAAGCTGCCATTCTTACATGGTCTGGCCTATGTGTGACTCCAGACCCAGCACATCAATGTGGTTCACTCTTTAATGCCCTCTGCATAATAAGAGATGGACAATAAATGCTGGCCTAGCCAATGATGTCCACATCCATTGAATAAGCTAAAGAAAAAGGCCTCATGTGATTTGCTTGTATAACATTTTATCTACATAGATGATGAGGTGAAAGGCATGTAATTGTATGAGGTAACTCGCACTGAGCATTGGTAGATGTCATACCATCTAAGATGCTCACCATCAGACTTTAAAACCAAATGGAAAATCTCGTCCACAATGTAGAAAAATATGAAGGTATCCACTTTGGTGGAGAAACAGAAATGCACTGTATGCCTTGAATGCTTGGAGAGTCAGACGTGTTGATGTCCAAATGGACCATGTTGTTTTTGTTCATGAGTTACTGAAAGTTATATTCAGGTGCAGCAAGCAATTGCGATGTTACTGATCACAACAGGACTCAAATACGAGCGTAAAAGCCTACAATTGCATCGAACATTTACGACAACATGCCTGGTATATTGTGTCCCATGTTTGTCTCCATATCTAAGGAAGGATAATCTTGCCAAAGAGGTTCTTCAATGTTTGGGTTTCTGCTGGAACCTTCTGGGATGCGGTGGGTTGATTCACTGACCCCAGTCCTTCTTACTGGTAATAGTCTAAGCTATTAGTACTAATTGGGGAAGGATACACACATTATACATAAAGTAAAAGATAGGCTCTGTCTTAGTTAAATGTTAAACCTAATTAAATGTTACTAAGTTACATCACATCTAAATTATATGACTGAGACAATCAGCCCCAAATTAAGAGCACAGCAATTGGCACATGGAAAATTGGTACAGGACATTTAAAACTTGTAAGCTCCTCACAGGAATGGTCCTTTATATCCTGTAAGGTTAGACTTACTCAATGTCAGCTAACACTTTCAGGACCTAACTGCCTTAAAATACAGAGAAAGTGCGACTTAGGTTTATCAGAAGGATTCCTGGCATGGCAGATTGTGCCATGAGGAAATATCAGGGTGACTGGGTCTGTATTGTCTAGAATTCAGAAGAATTAGAGATGATCTGATCTAAATATACAAAAATTATCACATACTTCAACAGGGTAAAAGGAGGAAGAATGTTTCCCCTGGCTGCGAGATCTAGAGCATACAGTCTTAGAGAACAGGGTAGGCCATTTAAGGGCTGAGGAGGAATTTTTTTCACGAATCTTTGAAATTTTCCATTCCACACACCAGAGGGTATGGATGCTTAGTCGTTCAGTACATTTAAGACAGGGACCCATATATGTCCAGATATAAAAGGTATTAAGATATTTTCAGATGGTGTAAGAAATAGCATTGAGATAGCAGATTAGCTGTATCTTATTGAATAATGGAGTAGGCTTGAGGGGCTGTATGCTTGGCTCCTGCTCCTATTTATTATGTTCCAATGTCTCCAATATTAATGAATTGAACATGTGATTTGAACGTAAACCCTTGGTCAAACAAATTACTCTGCCTGGTTTAGCCCAGTTGCATAGCCAAGGAGTAGAACAGAGTCACTGGTAAAAGAATGGCATTTTTGCAAAAGGCTGAAAGAGATAATCTTATTCTCAGTAGACTGAAATTATGGTATCCATAACTTAAAGCCAGAAAGGCAGTCCTACGATGTAGGCTCAATGGTCAAGGGAAGGAGAGACTCAGGAGAACAGGGAATATGTAAAAACTGATCCCACGTCTGCAGATCCTGTCACTGAAAGGCTTTTTCACATGAAGAACTGGACAGGACGTACATTTTCAAAAGTCCTGTATTGTGTTACAAAGCAGCCTTCCTCAACAGGTACCAATCTGAAGTGAACTTTGGCTTTTCAGGATTTAATTGCTGATCTGGCTCAATCACTTGCACATGTTGTCTGGCCTTCCCCAACATTCCTGATCATTAGTTAGGAATAGTGTCTACATTTTATATGCCATCTCAAGTGTGATTGTCTGGTTTCTCAATTTGATCTCAGCCATGAGCCAAACATGAGCTAGGGTATTTAAAGCAGTGAGGCCTGATGGTGGCAAAACAATTCAGTTCCTTTTACCTCCAGCTATTTCAACTTTGTTGCATTCCAACAGCCAGGAAGGAAGAGGAAACTCAAATTCTGAAAAAAATAAAACCACTGTGGAATCTTAGCTCACAATTATCTGAAACCATTGGTGAAACTGGCCAGTCAGAAACATTGGAGACTGTCACAGCAATAACCTCCACAGCCAGTCAGTCAGATTGCATCAAGAACAATCTGTGCCAAATGATTCACTTTTAATGAAACTCAGAGTCTATGAGCCCTAGTCTTTAAACGAAAACAACATCCTTTTGCTGTGTCTACAGCATATTTTTCACCACATATCTTAAGAAATCTGTAACTATAGATTTTGTTTTGAACTTGTCCTTTTGATTCTCCATTTTAACTAATTCTTTGTGTTTTGCAGCTAACAGCACATTTTCGAGAAAAAATGCTGCTCTTTTTATCTAGTTCCTCAAAAACAGCTTTTGAGTCAATTTTTTTGTATGTATTTGAAACTAGGTGAACAATTGAAAAAGAGGGAGCAAATTACCATAGATGCTGGAATCTGCACTGAAAACAACAAATGCTGGATATCACTGTTGGTCAGACAGCATCCATGGAGAGAAAGCAAGCGAACGTTTCAAGTCTAGATAACTCTTCATCAGAGCTGAAGTGAAGTGTGGAAGGTGCAGCATTTACGCTATAGTTGGAGGGGAAGTGGGAGTGGTGGGTTGTGCAGTGCTGGGGGGAGAAAAGATATTGATAATTCAAATTAAGTGATCAGAATGTGAGAAACGCAGAACAATGCTGTGTCTAACTGCCAGACTTGAAAGAAAAGACAGCCCCACTGGGGTGGAGAGAGGGGAAAGAGACATGATGACAGAGAATGTAACAAGTAAAGTTAAAAGAAAGGGAAGAAATGGGAGTTGGTCCACAATTTGAAGGTGTTGAACTGAATATTTAGTCCAGAAGGTTGTAAAGTGCCTAGTTGTTCCTCCAGTTTGACTGTGATTCACTGGATTCACATGCCAAGGACAGACAAGTGGGCATGTGAGCAGGGCGCTATGTTAAAATGATAGTTTATGGGAAGGGCGGGGTCATGCTTACACACAGACCAGAGGTGTTCTGCAAAGTGGTCATCCAGTCTGCATTTGCTTTCTCCAATGTAGAGTAGGCCACATCGGGTACAGTGAATATAATATACAAGATTGGTGGATGTACAAGTTAACAATTAATAAATTTCCTAAGAAAAATTAGACTCACATCAAAACTTGTAAAGGGAAATTATAAGAAGGAAATTTCTTTGCCTGGCACAGATAAATATATGCTTAATCCCACTTTCACAGAGGTAAACAAATATTTATCTAATTTAAATATGTTATAGTCTTCCTTTTAAGTAATAAAGCCATTTGACAGATATTAGAAAAATATTCCTTTCTATGAACTTAATCACAGGCACCAGCATTCATGATAATTGAATGAACCATGCCTCTTATTTTGCATAAATACTGGCTATAATTCTCCTTCTTCCCCATCACGCTGTCCAGAAACCAGAGCGTAAGATCTAATTTGTTGTTCAGTATTAGCATGTTATTTTCCACATTTTTTTAAAAGCACGGAGCTTTACGTTCCAGTTTAGAAATAAACAGATGCTGAGGTCTGCCAAAAAACACCAACTTGCTGCGGCTTATTTTTAATTAAAATATAAATTTAGTGTAATATATTGGCATTTCTTGACATATGTCTTCACTTAGGCAAAAGACTGGTTTGTCTAGTTTTATGAATTTTGAGGTCCAAATCACTCATCGCATCATAGTTAGATTCCTTCATTTGCACAATGATAGCTTTCTACTGCTGGTGTAGAAAGCAAAGAAAAGGAAAGAATCAAACACTTGTCATGATGTACTAGTGACAGGTCATTTGTACTGCTGTACAGAGGGAAAATATGGGCCTCATCTGTCATTCTCTCAGTGGCATATAATACTTTCATAAAGACAATTTATTGTTTTAATATTGCTCCTTATTTCCAGGTGTCATTATAAATGTGCTTCTATAACAAAATATAATATTTTGAAACTTAATCCTTTCTATCAGTTACTGATCACTTGAATACCCTCCAAACCCTTGGGAATTTTTCTTCCTCATTTTTTCTTGGTTGTGGTGGTTAAATATTTTGTTTGAGATAAATTGTAACTTATACATGACTCAATCTCACAATTATGGAAGCAAAATAAAACAGTTTTAAACACTTCAGTGTTGTCTTATTCTAAAAAAGCAGTCTGATTTGTTAAGAAATAGCCTGTAAGGGTAAAGGATAACAATTCCTCCTGCCATATCCCTTCTATGTAACTTTTTGGTGATTATCATACCTAGTTATAGCATGAAATCAAGACAAGTAGAGTAAGATTATAGACTCATTTGTCACTGCTATTCTTACAATGTTTCTGTTAGTTACAGGTATTGTGTTGCAATTTTAATAGTTCATTTAATATTTCTGAGGGCACATACATTGGAAAGCCAGGGTACTTGTAGCTAAGATAACATATTCATATCAAGTAGAACAGCTGGGAGAGGTAACTCAATAAGTTGCAGTGTGGTCTGGGTCATATTTTACTTGTGTGGTATTTTCATGTCTTCTTTGAGTCTACTGTAGGTCCCCAAACCATGTAAAAGTTTAATTTTTTTTTCATAATTTCAACCCCTTTGTCGGAGCCAGCCCAAAACTGTTTGAACTGACTGCCTCCTGGATAGCAGATGCCTATGGAGAACAGTTTATATAACTAGCTTATTTTCACTTGAAAAATATTTCACAGCTGTGGAATGTGCTGAAGGAAGAGCATAAACCATAGGAAGATCATCTTCCAACGAAGAATCATTAACTCTGGCTGTACAATTTTCATTCTGTAAAGAAAAATTGTGTTGTCATCTAAGAGGAGGTAGCTCATTAGGGTTCAATTTCGAAATTACAACAAGTCTCAAAACCTCATGTATTGTAGTCTATAAAATTTTATTGGTTTGCTCCATATTTAAAGTTGTACATTTATCAGTAAATTATTCAAAGATTCCCCATAGGCTAAATTAATTGAAGCAGAGAGCAGTTGAACATAACAGGCTGAAGATTCCTAATTTGTACAGAGTAAATTCATTTCAGACAGGGAAGTTGTAGAGATACTCAAATTGGTCATAGCAGTCATCATAAGGATAATTAATTGTGTTCCCATTTAGCTCCAGTTCACTATCCAATGATGTACTTCCTGTACCGACTTGCGCAAAGACAGCGTTAGCTTGACAATGATGACCATATCACTAAATAAGCCAATAATTATTCAACAGGGATAATATTTTGCCTTAATAAAAACTAAACAAAATACTGGATGCTGGAAATCTGAAGCAAACAGAATGCCAGTGAAATTGAACTGGTCTGGCGGCACCTGCAAGGGAAAACGTGCTAACATTTTGAATTCTTTCGACAGAAAATTTCTGAAGTGTTGTACTAGAATCAAAATGTTAATTCTGTTTCTGTCCCCATAGATGCTGCCAGATCTGCTGAGTTCCTTCAGCATTCTAAATGTTTGTTTCATATTTTACCTTCACAGACTGAAATCACAACCTAACGCAGCAGAAAACATGTCCATAATAGAACCCTTCTGCTTTTATTTGATTTATTACATATTACCAGTCATATGGTGAAGAAAATTAGTTCTATTAACTTGGCTTGCATATGAGGAATGGCCACCGGATTAGATGACATTTGTGAAAATAGAGAAAAGAAAGGAACTGGCAGGGAAATAATTACGCTGTTAAAAAGAGTGAGATAAAATCCTCTGGTCCATAGAACAGAAGTTCAGAGACGGCTTTACTTCTGATTAATATGATGGGATACTAGATGAGAAAGTAAGGTTGAGGAAGGGTATGAGAATGATCAGAAAGGTTTATAAGAATGGGAGAGATTTAGGGAGGACAGGAGAATAGTGCACTCAGAAGAAAAAGGAGGAGATGAATTGGGTTTAAAGTTGAAATCGACAAGGATGAGAATTTGTTCAATGCAGAAGTTAAGAAAGGCAAGCCAGGAATTTGACAACCATATTTATATAGTGCCCTTAATGTAATGAAATATTGGAAATTCTTCACAGAAACATCATAAAACAAAAGTTGGCACTGAGCTGCTTGAGGAGGTAGTAGGTCAAATGGCCAAATGCTTGATTGCTTTAAGAAATGTCTTGAGGGAGGTAAGTGAAATAGAGAGGTGTTGTGATGTAGGAAAGGAATTTCAGAGCCGGGGTCTCGGTAACCAAAGTCACAGAAGCCAGTGGTGGACCAATTAAAATTGGGAATGCACATAAGGCCAGTCTCAGAAAAAAAACACATATCTCCAGAGAACTGTGGGCTACCTATGTGCAAAAGAACTCAGTGAGGTAAAGAAAATCAAGTTAATAATTCTTTAGTTCCTTGCCCAATGCATGTTGTGTACAAAATTCTTCATTTAATTGTCCTTCAGAAGTGCTCTCCACACAGGTAGACAAATTTTACTTAAATTTGGGGCCAAAACTTCCTCTAAGGCCAGAAAAACTTAATCTGCACATCTTGATATCTGGCAACATTCACACTTGAGCAATGTACACTTCCACATGCTGTTTTATATCTTTTCAAACAAGAAGTGGGTTTGCAGTGCAACATGCTCAAATGTAGGTATAGAAGTGGCCAGATAAAAGTTGCAGTTGGGTCTCAAATGCTATTTTAAGATCCCCCTAACCCTTCACCTTCATCTTCCTCAACCCTCCGCATCACATACCAAACTCTGAAGTCAATCTAGCAGTCAATCCTCCCTTGTCTCTGCTTTACTTTGGTCCAGTCTAATGATCAATGGTGAAGGATACACCACTGTAGAGTATCTTCCAAAGGCCCTGTTCATAGATACCAGGAAGGTTTATTACATGACAGCAATACACACAACTGGATTTAGTCCGTCAACATTCTTGTGACCAGGCGAAGCTGGTACAGATAAATCTGCTCCCTTTGGAGGCCACAGTAAAATCCCTTCTCTCCACCCAAAGACTCTGTGACATCAATACAGCCAATGAAACATCAACATTAATCCCTTCAGCACCATTACCATATACATAACTTGTGACTTATGAATCCAAACCTGAATGTTGCCGAGGTCTTGCTGCAAACAGATAACAGGCTGCTTCAGTATCTGGGGAACTGAGAATGGTGCTCATCAATGAATATTCCCACTTATGATATTATAATGGATTGAATGTTATTAATGAAATAACCGAAGATGGTTGAGCCTAGGACTTGACTATGAGCACCCCATATAGTAATGTGCTGGGCTGAGAAGATTTTCTTCCCAACAGTCCTTTTTCAATGTATGATTTCAACCAATAGAGAATTTCCATTCATCTCAATTGACTTCAGTTCAGTTAAAACTTCTTCATGCCGCACTCAGTCAAAACCAGCCACTCTCACTCCACTTCTTTAGTTCATCTTGCCCATGTTTAAGCCAAGGCTATAATCAAGTCAGTAGCTGATTGGCCCCAGCAGAACCCAAACTGAATGACAGTGAGCAGGTCATTGATGAGCAAATGCCATTCAATAGCTCTGTTGATGACTTCTTCCAACATTTTGCTCATGATGAAGAGTAGACAGACAGAATTTACAGGGTCATGAGCAGAGATTGTAAGGTCTCCTAGTAGAATAACAGAAAGTGATGGTACAGGTGGCTTTAGGAATGGGAAGGATCAGGGTCTGAGCTTGATGGATAGGAGCTCAAAGTGGAGAGTGGGGAAGTCAATATAAATAAAAGATTGAACCTGATGAAAAAGGGGGTTTCAAGATTACCAGCAGAACAAGAACCAAGTAATCACTCAACCAAGCCTCTTGAAACTACCCATTTAATTCCAAGACAAGAGAGTGTTGAGTTCTCAAGGACAGCTAATCAGTATTTCAACCTGGATACAAGGCCCATGTGATTCACATAACTATAATGACAAATGCAGAGAAAACCATTGTAGAGATTAGATTACAGGTTTTCGTAAAATATAATTGCGTATCACAGACACGTTAGTTTCCCAGAGTCCGGGAGAGAAAGATCAGTTGCAAGCTGAGGTATGTATGGTTCACCATACCAGATAGTGGTTGGATTGAAAAGACCAAATTTGTGAGGTGTTAGAAAATAAACTGGGTCACCCAGCTTATGCTAGAAGGATGGTATTCAGTAGCATACCCACTAGGTTAGAATAAAGTTCTAGGCTAAAAGTTTCCACGAAGAGACGGGATATGAGTAGAAGTAAACCCACTGGAGCTAAAAATTCATTTTGGATTGTTACTTGGAGAATTGAATGTCTACTTAAATGACAGTACAAAGTATGTGTGTGAAATGTGTTTTTATCAGTTGTGGGAAACAGAGAACCAAGAACTCTAAATTTTGTTGTAACATGATGCAAAACATCACAAATTGTTTAAATTTACACAAATACCAGTTTAAAGATATTTTTTAAAAGCTGGAATCAACAACATGTAGGAAGGAACTATTGATGAAATGGCTTTATAATGCAATGAAAGTATAAAACTGAATCATATAATATTGATGGCCAATAGGAAATATTGAAATATATACAAGTCTGCATTATGTTCTCCCCGCAACATAACTAACTGTTCAGATGAGGGACTATTTTGAAGTCCATGACCCGAGTGAAAAATCACTCACCCTCGTAACAAAGTTGAAATCATTCTATCAATTATTAGCTGATGAACTGTCCACTATCATAGAATTAAAGCTGGGGTACCAGAGGTAGGTTAGCATTATCATTATCACAGTACAAAAGAGTAACCTTTCCCCTTTTGACAATGGTGTGTGACAAGTTTAGATGGATATTTCAGAACATACTTGTTGCCAAGCAGGCAAGGGGTTTGAGGTTTCATAATTCATTTTTATCAACTGGCTTCTCAGTAATGATCATTTCGTACAAATGGAAGTCAATATAAATATGTTTTGTTTGCCTCCCTTGAATTAAATGGCCTCAAGGTTTTTATTTTGAAAAGATGGTTCATGACAAAGTATTTGGACAGCCTTTTTCATTGTGAGAAGGAGAGAAACCATGCATGAAGCCTATGACGATGACACTATTTTCAAGTGATCTGATAAGACTGCTCAGGTTGAATTAAATCAGCATGTCTCTTGTTTGTAGAACATGAAACAAAAATATGCTTATTAAAAATCTTTTCATGCAGACAGTACTCCTTGAAATTAAAACTGGGAGATAGCAAAAACTGCAGATGCTGGAGTCAGAGTCAACACAGTGTGGAGCTGGAGGAACACAGCAGGTCAGGCAGCATCTGAGGAACAGAGAAGTCGATGTTTCAGGTTGGGAGCCTTCATTAGGACTTGGATGGTCTGAATGTTGTTTGCAGTTCAAGAGGTATGAACCGGCTGTGTGGGCAGGTACTGAGAAAGGAGATGTGGCTGTAGTAATGGGTTTGTTTCAGTATGTGGTAGAAGAGCTTCGAAGCAAAGCAGATTACCAGTGGGTTGCAGGGGGAGAGAGATCCACTGAAATCTTTCTGGAGGGAGGAGAACAACTTCTGCAAGGTAGGCATTCTTGGAAGAGGCTTTGCAGTAGAGTTTTCAGTCACTGAAGCAGGGGCCCAACCCGAAACATCGACTTTCCTGCTCCTCTGATGCTGCCAGACCTGCTGTGTTCCTCCAGCTCCACGCTGTGTTGATCTCTTAAAACTGATCTACTTGCATTTCACATAAATGTTTATGAAATCCCTCTTTATTAGTTCCAGTATATTAAATCCTACAAATAATGTTTCATAGTATGGTGTATAATTGAATTGTTCCTTCCCATTACCCGACCAGGAAAAACAAAGTTTTCAGCATCATCAAGTTCACTCTTTAAATCTTTCCATTCTTCCTCATCTCCTCCACGTTTACAGTATTTCCAAAAAGTTACCCTTGTCACCAGTTTTAAAAAAACTTTTTCCTTTTTCTTTCTGACTCGGTATCCATTTCCTTTATTAATTTGTGAAGTGCCTCTAAATATTTATTTTATTTCACATCTTCCGTTAAGTGCAAAATGGCCATTACATATCAGATGACTGATGGTGGAGCACAGGAAAAAGGAACCACAAGTTTTAATTGATAACTTGAAAGGAAAGGAGGAGTAATGAGACGGTAGAAAGAGAGGGGTAGATGAAATAATCAAGGTATTCTGTGAATGAGGCATGATTACTTAGAAGGAGTAAGAACAAAGAATGCCATAGAGAATGTTTTCTAATCGATCCCCAACACAAACAGGGTGTATTTATTATTGAGTCCTTTCATCACCACGACATCTCCTATTTGAAAGGAAAGTAGCAAAAGAGAGAAAAGCCAGGAGTGAGATCAAGAAAAAGAGCCGGTACTGATATCGATATCAGAGTCTAAAAGAATGATCATATTCTTTCAATTACAATGTTCAATGTCATTTTGAATTGACTAGCAATAGATTTAAGATCTTTGTACACTTTCAATTTTTACCAACGTCAGGTGACAAACTAGAACTGTAAGCGCACATGTCTCTGTGGAAGGGTCACAGTGCCAGAACTGGCTAGAGAATGCAATTGCAATGGGACAAATTTATATGGATAGTTTCAATTGTATATGTTGATATGGAAATTTGTATAATGGAAAAATAAGGACAGATGTATGGCTCTAAAATAGCAGTGAATGCTTAAGCGCACCCTGATCCAATTATCCCTTTCTTATTATAGTGCACACATTTGGAAGTGATCAATACTGCCAACAGTGTTGATTTCATTATAAGAAATAATATTTCATTGTCTAAAATTGTGAAAGTTACGAGAATAAATGAGAGAGAAAGATAAAAATATGTTCTTGCCCTCTCTTCCTCCCCTTTTCATGCTCTCTACCCATTCGAACTATTAATTTATTGACAGAATTGCAAGATTTGGCAATGCTAAGCTAATGACTACATACACATGCAGAATTGTATGAAACAGGCTCGACGAATTGGAGGCCTGTTTTACATCAGACTATACTATTGATTTCAATAGAGAAGAAATAGCGGTAGAATGGAGAACAGGCAATTCCAACTCACCATTTTCTGCTACTGCTGAAAACTTAAGTTATCTAATTAATTAATATTAGTGAAAAAAAATTGGGCAAATGGGGCTTAAATCTCCAAAAGGAGGCCAGCAAAAACAATATGAAAACTTCTGTTGTGATGCATAGGCAGCAAAGAGAGAAAAGTTTGCATTTGAACAACATTATTGAGGGCCATAGGATGTCCAAAAACATTTTACGTTCAGTAGTGTAGCTGCAGGGTGGGATAAAAGGGAGAAGAATGAACAAGATTGAAATGCCCAAAGTGTGTTAACTATCACTTTTAAGATGCTGGTTGGGAAATTTGCCTTAGTTGCACAAGCCGCACAATTCAGAATTGCAACAACTCTCTGGAGCAGATGGTACCATGAGCATTCCTCATTAATACCATTAAAAAATGCCATGTATGCTATACAACCAACACCTGGTGGTGCACATTGCACTCAAATAATTAGTGTAGTTTGTGTATGGTGCCATTTGAAATGGTACCACACAAACAAATTACTTCCCCTCATATTGACTCACATTGACATTCATTTTGCAGCATTTTATGATACACCATGGAAGTGGAGCTGAAGCCAGGACAGGAGGGAAGGTTATTGTCAAGTCAGCCAGCATCCCTATCTCCAGGGAGGACATAGAACACTTAGAGGCAATTAGCCTATTTGCAGCAATTCAATCACTACCTGGATCTCAATGACAGTGGATATGCCCAGTGCTGTGGTTGAAATTGGGCTGTTCTTTGGCAGTGGCATCCTGACAGTGGGTTGGGGTCTAGAAAGGGAGCTGCTTCTGCTACCAGACAACAGTGGTAGGTGAGATAAAAGGTACTGCAGATGCTGGAGAATCCGAGATAACAAGCATGGGGCTGGATGAACACAGCAGGTCAAGCAGCATCATAGGAGCAGGAAAACTTGACGTTTCGGGCCTAAACTCTTCATCAGAAAAGGCTTTCCCATGAAGAGATTCTTCTTCATAATGATGCCTTAGCAGCTGTAACTACAAATAATTTTTAAAACTTCGCTTATCTCCCGGGGTACTTTCCAAATCCAAGCCATGCTTCATGTTCTCATGTCTGCCACAGGAGCACCCACCTTTGCCAGCAGGACATCACTGTGGAACCTTCCATTGGGTCAATTGAAAACCTGTTCCACCTATTACCTTTTTAATTGGTTGGTGATACAGGAATACAAATCTCAGTTGGCTGACTCCATTAAGATCGTGCAGGCATAAGGCCAGGCATCGTCATTGGTCTCATCGCTTTCAATTCTAATCTCAGAAAGTTTTCAGTTGCAGTAAGATTCCACCAATTTTGTCAATTTCAAAGAACCTAAGTATGACTAAGATTAAAATCTCAACTGAACAAGCCTATGAATGGCTTTATTAAATATTGTATCCTTGAGACAGTGTTATGGTAAATATTTGATGGAAGCCAAACTAGATCTCAAAAAATCTTTCTTTCCAGCTTTCTCGCCTGTTTTTGTTTTATTTTTAAACCTTTGCCAATGAATAAGCATGTAAGTATGATAGGAAAATAAGAGAATTGACAAAAAGGCGTATGTCTACGTATTTTGCAGTATGTAATTCTGGCTGCTTCACTTCAAAAATAACTTAATTACTATGCAAAGTCTGATGGTATGCAAGAGGAAAATTTAAGGATTTATCATGCAGTGATTCTGTCATCACTAATCTGAGTGTGAACCATATGGAATCAGATTGTATTAACAAGAGGTTTGCAGGGTGTCAACGCACTTCTGTATCAGAACTAATGACAGAAATTGAATACATAATTTCAAAAGCTATATTGCATGCAAATCTCAATTAGAAGCCAAGGTAATTTTTTATTTGCTTATTGATTTGGTAAAGGAAGTACAGAGAACTCTGATAAATTATAATTCTGTATGACGACTTTGAGCATCTGCATGGTACTTGTAAACGGTTTTCTGATAGTCATTGGAAACAAAGGTCTTATCTTACCCAGTTATTTTAGAAAGTGATCCATGGTGTCTCATTACCACTCCATTTGGAAGAAGGATAATCAGAGGATGAATTACAATTATTTTTATTTTGTATTATTCACCAGAAGTCCTTGAAGGTCACTGTTAAAACCTGGCGAACCAAAACGGTTGTAGACACCCTGCTTCTTGATGATCTGCGATACGGAAGAAACAGTGCAGAGGTATGCAATGATCTAGAAGAACAAAGAATAAATGGATCTACATTTTTAAAAACTGCGGGTTGAATCTGACAGTTTTCTTTGGCTGAGTCATGTTGGGTTTGGTGAAATGACTCTCATCAGGCAGCCAAGTGAGTCGTGCTGCCTTAACTTACTAAAGTTATTGAATTAGTTGATGTTTCAGCTCTTAAGGTGAGTCTTATGTCTGATTACCACTCCATCTTAACTCACCCCTAACTGGCGATCCTGGAATTGATTGATATCCCTGGTACTAGCACCAAGTTCAAAAAGCCATCTTGCATCTGGACAAGGTCTGTCAGTTTGGAACTGCCCTGCATGGTTCCTGGCATTTGGCCCAAACTTGGCAGAGAGGAAAAACAGCGTCATGTTTTGCAGGCAGTGTGCTGGAGACCCTGCTGGGCAGGGTGGTACACAGCATGGGACTACCACTTCTCCTGGGACCAGCAGTGGAGGCTATAGCCTCAGACCTTGTCAGCATTGTCCTTTGTTGCTACCTGGATGAGAGCAGTCTTAGCCATCTGGAGGAGTGCCCAGCACTTTAAGAAGAAAATCAATGTCCTCTTCCACTTTGCCAGTGTAATTGGCATGATCTTCTGTCCAATGCCTTACAATCACTTCATCTCCATTGCTGCACCCAGCTTCCCTAAAGGGTCATGCTCTACCACTCTCACTAATGCATGTACAACTTCCCACTCACTCTCACTCATCTGAACATTTGTGACACCACTAACTCTGCATGACTTCTGAGCAGCCTACTCACTTGCTCAGGAAATCTGAACCAACAATAATAGCTGTGGCATTCACATTCATTTTCTGTCACATCTGTCTCTCTCTCATTCCAACAGGAAAACAGCTCACAACATTGCTGAAAAAGTCAAGGTTGATGGTGTGCTGCCTGACACTCGACTCCTCACCTCTAATCCGTAAAGGATACTGACTGACTGCCTCGAAAAGGGCCTGGACTGGCCACAAGCTGTCTTTCACTTAGCACACTGGATTTCCCTCCGTGAAGGCTGATGCCTGCTGACAACCGTAGCAAGATCTTTGGATTACGTCTGTGCTAAATGGCACAACAAGACAATGGTGATATGAATCTGGCATCTCTGACCGAAGGTGAAATGCACAAAAAGGCAATGCGAGGCAGGGATGCATTCAGGTAGGCTCAGAATGAGCGAACACGATGGGAACAAATGAACTGTTCAGAGATGCAGCCTGGTCCAGTCCACAAGCTGGCTGCCTGCCCCTGAGTGAAAAGTACCCTTGCAGCAGTATTACTATGAGTGTTGCTGATGCAACTTGAGGTGTATCATTGAAGTGCAGAAGTGTCATGTCATGTAAATGAATTGGATATGTGCCAAGAGGGTTCATAGAAGTTGGCACATGTCAGAAGCCAATGTCCATGGATGTGGGGAGCTTGTGGCCAGTGCTTTTGTTCTTGGCATCCAACATGGAGGTCCTTTAAAGCAAGCAGTGAGTTGACCCCACCAAAAACCTACTTTAGTTTTCATGTTGGGCTTCTCCGACAGCTAATTTGTATGGCCTCACCATACCACACCACAGCCCTCATTATCACAGCCTGGTAAGATTCCAATCTATTCTCCGTAGGATGAGGTAAAACGGAAGATGAAAATCTGCACCAGGTAGAATTGAGAGAAATACTTTGAAAAGAGAAACTGTATGAGCAGAGTTGGTTTGCCAAAAGAATGTGCTTTTATGTTGTGCCTTTGGCTATAATAATAACCTTATAGACATCACATACTTGTTTAAAAAATTAAATGTCATCAAAACCAGAAATATTGCTGTAGAAACTCAGCAGGTCTGGCAGCATCTGTTGAGAAGAAAACAGAGTTAATGTTTCGAGTCCAGTGAACCCTTTTCAGAAGAAGTTGTTCTGAAGAAGTGTCCCCAGACTTGAACATTAACTGTTTTCTTCTCAACAAGTGCTGAGATTCTTCAGTAAGTTCTGTTTTTGTGTCAGATTTCCAGATTTCCGGCGTCCACAGTTCTTTGTTTTGTTTTATTAAGCAATACAGTATAAATGTTATCTAGGAAGGTTTCAAAACAGTTTGTAGGATTGTTAATTTATTATGTGTTGAAAGATTTATTATTCTTCAACTACTGGCTGCTCTTTACTTAGTGAAGCAAAACTGTATTAATTTGTGTGAATTTACCAATAAATTTGGGACCAGTTGTCCATGGTTCTGAGTGATGTTTACCTCTGAACTAGTAGTTCATTTTATTAAGTTTTGTACTTGATTTCCCAGCTGCTTTTTCAGATCTGCGCAGGATAGCAGATGCTTGCCAAATACAAATTAACAATCGACAGATGAAAGAAAAACAGAGATAAACTCTTAAGTATAGAACATACGCAGCTTACACACAAGAAGCACATCAAAGCATCGTAGTTGATTCTCACTTGGAAGCAGATGTGTATGAAAATGCATCAGTTTGCATCACCGCTGCTTTTACATTTGTTGTGGTTTTCAGCATTAATTACCTCTAGGTCACAGCTTCCTCAAATGTCTAACAGAATTCAATTCTTAAGTGTCAGTTTGCCTCCTGCCTCTGAAATAGAAGGTCATGGGTTCAAGCCCCACTCCAGGGACCTGAGCACATCATTTATGCTGACACTTCAGCACATTGCTGAGGGAGCGATGCATTATCAGACACTCTGTCTTCCGGATGAGGCATTATCTCATCTGGCTGTTTAGGTGGACATAAAAGATCACGTGGCACTATTTGAAGAAGATCTTGTCAACTGAAATAACCTGCTACAAAAGGTTCTGTTTTTCATCAAGGACAGAGCATTTAAAGGGACAAAGCGCTCCACCTTTCATAAAGTTACCTGGAAAATAATAGATCTAGAAACATTTACATTCAAAAACGTATTTTCTTCCTTAGAAGGAACAGGAGACATATAATTACCAATAGTACATGAAATGAGATTGAGCAGCAAGACTGAAACACTAGGTTTGTATGAAAAGGAAGTTCTTCAAACAATTTACAGCCAAACAAAAGAAAATATGGAGACAGTGACTTTGGAGCTGAGGTCATTACAGAAAGTTGATAGGGTAAATCTCATTGTAGATTGCATCAGTTCCATGTGCTTGTTTAAATTAGATCATCTTTATAATGATAAATGACAGTGGGAACACAGTGGAGCATGATTTTTTTAATTTTCCTATAATAAGTGCAACTGATGAGGAGCCCAATCACTCTGATAACACTTAGCAATTCCAAAATTATGTCCAAAATTAAGTCTGCAACAGATATCAATTCAGCATCAACTCAATAAGGCATCTTACCAGCACAGGCACAAATGAAAGTACACCTAGTTGGAAGCAAGCAGTGAGATAGAAGGGATTTTTTTTTTTGCCAGAGGTGACGCGGAGTGCAAATCAATGAGCATAAGGACTTGACAGCAACAGAGCGAAACTGGTATTTTTCCACTGAAGAAATGTCCTTTGCTAACATCAGCATGACTTTACCTGCTGTCACATCACTTCCCAGTCCCCTAGAGAAGATAATTAAACGCCCTGATAGATGATATTGAGACATAAGCACTGCTTGTTGGCTGATAAAACTGTCTTAACCAGTCCTGACTTTTGTGCATTTTTAACCTGTTTCCCTGGCTCCGTTATGAAGCAGAGAGATTGCGTGACCATCCACAATAAAATTGTAAATGCTATGTTGCCACAATCCGGAGCTTTTCTGTAATGAATGTGGAAACTGTTACCTACGCTGCCTTTGAGGATACATAAACAATTTCATCACAGTAGTGACCTTGACTTGCTCAGATGCTGTTGTTCTCATAGTGCAAGTAGGTTCCAGGATTTCAGTCAACATTTGTCATAATCCCATCATATCTTCTACGCAAAAAAATTCGTAAAATTGGAGCTGCTCCATATGGCAGATGATGAGTGTTGGAAATGCATTAGTCATTGTATCAGTTAGACTTCCTTTTATTTTTGTAGGCAATCTACAATACTTGAAGTTAAGAGTTAGACCAGTGTATATGTACATCAAGGGACTAAAGGCAATACTAATATTCACAACATGCTCCACATGGTCTGTTTCTTCAGGTGTTAGCAGCCAAATCAATAATCAGGTAAGAGACTGCTCAAGGCTGCTACCAAGGAAGGTTTTACATCTTTCACTCATTTGAAAGATCAGGGCAAGACTGAATGCTCCTCCTGGTTCTCTGCATTAAATCCAAGTTTCATGATAACTATCACTTATCACTTCTTCACTTCCTGATTTCTTCCCTCCATTCTTCTGAGAAACTAGGCAATCATATGAACCAACAGATATTCCTATCTTGTTCTATGACCATCAAGCTGATTTTGCAGCCACAGATGTCAGTTGCAGCTCACCTACAATATCCTGGTGAGTAGGACAGACAAATTTGCAATTTGTAAGTTCGAGAACAAGCCAATTTCTCAATTAGAGTTTGCAGTCTTAATGCCTGTGAGTATAAAGTATAAGAATAAAGGAATAGATATAATTGATTATCAAAGTACATCATTAACACTGCTGAAGTATCTTATTCTCAGTGTCTAATAATATCAATCAAATATCACAAAGAAGTAGATTTTCAACATAATGTCTGAGGCCTGCCACAATTTTTCTTCATTTAAAAATTAGCAAACACTTTGCTTAACCTGTCTTTCACGTCCATCCTTATATTTGACTTCTAATTAACCCTGAGAATAGGTTTTCTGTCCTTTTAGAAGTGAAAGGTTACAAAGTTGTACATGCAAGCAGGTCAATCCTTTATCTAAAGTTTTAACACTGACTCTGTTCATGCTGAATTTGTTATTGGGAACACATCATGTCGAGAAAATTCATCCACTGATAGGCTGTACTACAACTATAGCTTAGACCCTATATGTTTCCTATACGAAAAGGTCACATAAAATTGCAGGTTGTGTTCTTTCATTCGGATTTTCTGTCTGATAATTCAATTAATTTCAGTTCTGTTAATTGTGTAGTAATAGCTTATTTCTATCATCAAAAAAAAAAGAAATTGTACTAATTATGCAGAGTTAATGCCAATGTATCAATTCCACTTCAAAGAATTGTCAGTCAGTCAACCACCTGTCTTGAACTTCCCACATAAGTACAACAGTCGAGAAGGCACAACAACAACTCTTCTTCCTCAGGCAGGTCAGGAAATTTGGCATGTCCTAAAGGTCCCTCACCAACTTCTATATATGCACCATTGAAAGCATACTGTCTGGGTGCATAATGGTCTGGTATAGCAACTGCTCTGCTCAGGACCATAAGAAACTACAGAAAGTGGTGTGCACAGCCCAGACCATCACGGAAGCCAACCTTCCATCCACGGACTCTACATGGCTCGCTGCCACAGAAAGACAGCCAACATCATTAAAGACCCATTGCACCCAGGTAACGATCTCCTACAACCTCTTCTATCAGGCAGAAGATACAGAAGCCTGAACAGACGCACAAGCAGGTTTAGGAACAGCTTTTTTCCGGCCATTATCAGTCTGTTGAATGGACTATAGCTTCAAATAATGTAAGCAGAAATGTAACCTGTATGCCTCTAAGTCTTTTTGATTTGTACATCCTTTGCTTGCTGTGATCTGCCTGTACTGCTCTTAAACGTAGCTTTTCACTATATTTTGGTACATGTGACAATAAATCAATCAATCAGTCAATAATGTTGCAAAAACTGAAATGAATCAATCCCCTTTATTAACTTACTGACAATTTACTCTAAAGTTCAACATGATGGACAACTCCATATTCCGAATATGGCCTTGTTCTCAAATTTATCCGCAAATAAAATGGTAAAAGTCTCACAAAGTCGTAGCATACAGACCATTAACCTTTAATTCAATTGATTGATTTAATACCTGGGACTTCCATTTGAAAAAAACAATATTTTAAATGAGTCAGGACATTGTATTTTAAAATGGCTGCAGAAGTCACCTGATCTGCAAAGTGTCTAAGTTTCTGGAAACTTCCAAAGTGGACAAAATTGAGACATAACTGGACAGTTTCCTGAAGGAATCCATATCTGCCATTATTGAAATTGTCTGCAAAATCTAAGGACAGCAAAATAACAGACATCTCAACCGCAAAAATCTGTAAAAATGTGCAGAGATAAAGGAAGACTACTGAGACCCGTTATTGCAGTGAAACTTTCCCAATTTGTTTCAAAGGTATGGTGATAGCTTTCACAATAGAAGATTCAAATCTTTTCATTAATATGGACTGTCCAATTATGTGCCAAAAGCTAGCTACTGTCAAGCCACATGATCAAAACCAGACTTGGAAAGACCAAACATTATATGCTTGTCTGTTTGTAACATTGAGGGGAGTCTGCAGAATGCTGCAATAAGATCGTACCTCCTTTCAGAACTTAATATCATTTCTCCCTCACTCTACAATTCTCAAGTTTGAACCCTATCTCTGTTACGTTCTGGAATACGTCATAGAGCGAGAGAACTTTGATCAAATAAAACTTCATGTGCCACAGCACCCACTGTGGAAAATGACAGATTATCTACTTACACCAGCCAACTTGTCACTGGAATTCTACGATCACTGAACAAATGTATGTTTCTTCCAATGGATTTTACCGTTTTTCAACTCCACATCCCTCACTGTGTAACGTGTTTTGCTTTTACATGCTTACGTGTGTATATGTGTATGTGCGTCATGGGATTTGAGGTTGATTTAAACCTTTTTAAAGAAGTTTAATACTTGAGCAAATTTTACAATAAAAGTAACACCTTATTTTTGTTAACTTGTGATCTGGCATTTTATTTCATCATATACCTTTACGTAGTCAAGCACATTCTAAATTTTTTAAAATCACATCTTTTTTGAAATTGAATCTCTATAAGTGAGGAATTTATTCACCATTCCAGATTTTGGTTGTAACAAGATTTTGACTGAAACAAATAAAACAGTTTTTTAAAGTCACAGAAGCATTTATGAGTGTTAATAATTAAGCAATGATGAAGTCCAAAGTATCTTTGAGAGCAGTATCAGACCAATACCAGGGTAAACTAAAATTGTGTGTTAAAACTATATTAATGCAGTGAAAGCTGCCAATAGAAGTGCATTTTTAAGTGACATAATTATTGTAAATAAACCCCACTAACCTAAAAGCAGAAATAAAACTGATAGAACTGACTGAACAATGAATTATAGGGTTAATTACTTTTCAGAGTTTTACTTAAACAGTCTCAACAGCCCTGGCTGGATTCTTCCTGCAATGATAAATTTCACGTTGCGATTAAAAGTTGAAAGTGAATGTACTGATTATCAATGAATGTTTGCTAATATTGGCACTGATGGCAATTTTGTAATTACTTAATCACTATTAGTGGAAAGAATTTGAATTCAATGGCTTCATCAGTGGTTAAAACTATACCATATGGCTCGTACTCACATTTATGTAAGCCAGAGATGTGTGGTTCATTCCTTGGCTGTATCGATTTAACTGATCTGTAGAGTGGCATCAAGCACTACATTTGGCGTCAAGGTTCCTTTAATAGGAAGTAGGAAAAATCATCAAGGATTGTTATTTGGTAATCCTGCTGGAAAATGACATGTATGGATGTCAGGTAAGGACAATATAAACATGTCACTGTGACACCACCAACAGCTGAATAACCTGACACTTTTGGCATTCTCCATAAAGAATAGCCATGGCACTGCTAGCACTCTCAGACCTGAAGCCTGGCATGAGTCACTGCTTATGGGAAGGAGAAGGATTGGCGTGAGATTCCATATTGCTGCATTTTACAAACTATTATGTTGCAAATAGTCACTGTAGGTCAAACAAATCACAATTCTTACTGCATTTGTTGTGGCAAAGTAATTGTAAAGAGTTTCTGTTTATTTACAAGGATAATAAGTTAATGTAATTTCATACCCTTGATAATTCCACAGGGTTCTTATGATGATAACTAGGTTACATGCTTACACAAGATGACGTGTAACAAGACTTGTTTTTACTGCAGTTGAGACAGAACTCAAATTGCTCCTGAATGACGAAATGTCAAATGGAAGAACTGGCTAGCATAGAGTCAGTCAAACAGGGATAAGTGAATCCATGGGGGTTCACAGACTCACATTCAGAATCACAGATTTATAACTGTTTTCAACCATGAAAATACAAATTGGATGGCTTGTCTGCATCCTTTGCACAGGCAGTAAGTGCTGTTTACTTAACAGCGCTGTTTGTCATGCTCAAATTACTTGCCACATGCTGAGTGTGGCTAGGCTAATATAACCTATCATTTTAGCCTGTGGGCATGTTTGATTGAACAAAACTAAAGAGGCTTTATTTTTGTGGAATATGTTGTATATTTGTAGACTATAGTAGGTGATAGATTTATTTTTAGAGGAGAGTCTCCCTTTCTTCGCAAGAGTCAAGTTGTGAAATGAAAAGCACAAATGAACTCCACTCACATGTAATTTGGCTGTACTTGAATACATCCATTTTGAGTTTAATACTTTCCAATTGCACAAGATTATTGAAAATAATATTAATATTTTAATTTTATCCTCTAACATTTTTTTGGAATGGCTTTATCTTTGTGCTGAATATGGAAGGCTGTTTTAAATTACAAATTGCTAAGTAAATTTTGGAATGCTCAATCATGCTAAAATTATGATTAAACCATTTTCATGAAATGTGATTAGGGCATAATTCAGACAAATGGACCCAGGCCACATCAGTAAAACCAGAACGAAAAAGAGGAAACTGTGGATTTCTGACATAAAGGTCAAATAACCTAGAAATGCACAGCATGTCGGTGAATGACAGTAAAAGAAAGGTAGTTTGTAACCAAAACAATAACAAATTTCTCTTTCAGATACCAATCAATATATTGCACATCTATCCCATTTTCGGGGGCTTTATTCTTTGTTGATGTAGGGTCAATAGGCTCCATGTTTGACATTGAGTGCTTCTTGCTTCTTTAGTTTCATCATTTCCCCGTTTGTGGTCCTTTGTAAAAGAAAAAACATCACAAGGACCCTGATTGTTAATAACATGAGTTTGTTCTCTTGTTCAGTTCTTGTTTCTTTCTTCTTTTAATGATGGAGACATAGACTTTCTACTACATTACGCTGATACTGCCAAATAAAGGTGCCAAAAGAATTGGCAAACGGACACTGAAAAAGCTCTAGGAATTTCAGACGAAAATTACATCTAGCATAAATTCAAATTTCCACAATTTTTACACTACATTTTTGAAAAACACACTGGAAGCTATCATCAAAATCTGGCTTTCTGTAATTTGAATGATATTTACCAAAATCACTCATTTGCAGGTATTCAAGAAGAAAGACTCTCAAAATAAAGCTAACTTTTTAGTGCAAGGGTGATAAAGTTTCCTTTAAAATAGCATGAAAAGAAAGCCTTTCAACACTAATCAAAAAGCAAAATAAGTTGAATGCTGGAGATCTGAAATAAAAATAGAAAATGTTGGAAATGTTTTAGTATGTAATGCAGTATCTGCGGAGATAGCAACAGGTTAATGGCTGAAAATTATGGGAGTGGAGTGGGAGGCCGACAGAACGGCAGATGTTTGCTACCCCAGAAGAGTAGCAGGTGACAAGCTGACAGTACAGAATGAAGATCACCTCACTGCCGTTGTTCATTCACACTACAGGACAGAAAGGAGGCCATTCAACCCATCATGTCTATTTCAGTCTACAAAGATCTGAATATTCTAATCCCATCTTCCAGCCTTTGGCCCTTAGATCTGGAGGCTGTAGCAACACAAGTGAATATCTAAATACTGCTTAAAAGTTTCAAGATTTTCTTACTCAATCTCTCTTTCAGGCAGTGATTTCCAGACTCCCATTACCTATTGAGTGAAAGAAAAGACTTTGCAACTCTCTTCTTAGCCTTCATCCTCTAATCTTAAATCTATGCCCCTAGTATTGACCCCTCTACTAATGGGGAAAATAGTACATTCCTATTCATCCTATCTGTGCTCCTCCTAATCTTATATACTTCTATCAAAACCCTTCTTAATCCTTGCTACTCCAAGTAAAACAATCCTAGTCTATCCAAGTTTCTCCTCAAAGCTCAGGCCCTTGAGCCCAGGAAGCATCCTGGTAAATCTTTCCTGAACACTCTCGTGCAATCACCTCCTTCCAAAATGTGGTGACCAGAATCATACAGTGCTCGATTTATGGCCTAACCAGAGTTTTATGTAGTTCCAGCATACTGTCTGTGATTTTGTATTCTAAGTCTCAGCTAATAAAGGTAACTAGCCCGTAAGCTTTCTGAACCAACTTATCCGCCCGTCCTGCCACCTTCAGGAATCTTTGGATGTGTACATCACAGTGCATTTGATTTTCAAGGGTTGAACCATTTATAGTGTAATCCCTTGATTCATTAGCTCCCTCCAAGTGGCACAAATACAATGCCTAATTATGGAACTTCCAGCTCACCCTGGGGAGGAAGCCTCACCCTTGGAAACTGCCAGCCAATTTGGTAGCAGCACAATCTGTCCAAAATGGAATGCATGTCTTGTCCTGCTCTTTGGAGTGTTGGCTCAGAAGAGTGCATGACAGAGAGCTGGGTGCCAATGGACAGCTGGTGCAGTTTATGACTGAAGGCTTTTGACACTACACAGCAGTGAGCACAATCACAGTGATGGCAGGGAGTTGACTGTGAGAGAAAGCTCTTAATCTGGCAAGTTGTACTTTTAATAAGATGCAAATACATTCAAATACGCTTCTTGCAGTTCGGAAGGTCGACCTGATTTAAAGGTCGGAGAACTTCGCTGCTAAAGATTAACCCACTGCTGACTTTTGGAGACTTAGAATCATGTAGTACAGAAGAGGCCCTTCAATCTGTTGAGTCTGTACTGTCAAAAATATGCTATACCAGTTGCATTTTCCAGCACTTGGCCAATAGCCTCGAATGTTTTGACATTTCAAGTGCTCATCCAAGTACTTTTTAAAGGTTGATATTTTTCTGTTTCAACTACCCTCCAAAGTAATACATTCCAGACCCCTAACAACCTCTGGGTGTAAAAATGTTTTCCTCAAATCCTCTCTAAACGTCCCTCCTTTCACTTTAAAATTATGTCCTCCTGTTATTGATCCTTCAACTAAGGGTAACACCTGCTTTCTCTTCAACATGTCCATGTTCCTCATAAACCTCTCCAGCTCCATCAGATCCCCCCTCAACTTTCACTGCTCCAAAGGAAATAACCAAACTTATTCAGTCTCTCTTTGTAGCTGTAATTCTCCATCCCAGGTAACATCCTGGTGAATCTCCTTTGCAACACTTCAGTGCAATCATATCCTTCCTATAGTGTGGTTACCAGATCTGGACCAGAACTTTAACTGTGGCCTAACCAAAGTTCTGTAGAGCTTCAACATGACCTCCCAGCTGGACTAATCTATACCACAACTGATAAAGGCAAGCATCCTGTATGCCTTCTGAACTTCCCTACTTACATGTCTTACCATCTTCAGGGATCTGTGGGCAAGCACCCCAAGATCCCTCTGTTCCTCTGAACCTCCTTATGTCTTGCCATTCATCGAGTATTCCTTTATCCTGTTCTTTTTCCCAAGGTGCATCACTTCACATTTACCAGGGTTAAATTCCATCTGTCACTAAAATCCAATCTGACCAATCCATTTACATCCTACTGTATTCTAGCACTTTCCTCCTCGCTGTCAGCCACCTGGCCAATCATTGTGTCCACCAAAACTTACTTGTTGTGCCTCCCACATTTGCAGCTACATCATGAATATCACAAGCAATAATATTTTGTGTCCAATTACATTTCGCCAGCTGCGTTTCCTCTCACCTCCTCTAGGTAGGAGAAGATCCTACCTGTTAACTCTGTTTTCTTCTCTCCACAGATGTGATCTACTTTGCTACACTTTTCATCCTTAAATACTGCACCATTATGCTGATTTATAGAAGATTTTACATTCACCAAGGTTTGAGAGAAAATGTGAACCCAAAAAAATTCTGATCCTGAGCATCATTTGCACCCAACTAGAAAATCCTTGGGCATTGTCATAACCAGTCGACTGGCGCGACTGAAACTGCCGATGTTGAAAAGGCTAAATTAAGTTGACAGTCGAAATAAGAAGATCTCCGAAGACAGTTATTAATGCTATTATATTAATTCATTTGCCTGAAAATATTAGTTATAGTAATTTTATGCGGCTCGTTCCCCAGTCAATTTGCTATGAAGTGTCAATGCAAATACCACAAAAAGAATGATAATACTTTTTCCAATTCTATGGTCATGATTTCTTAAAATATTCAGTACTGTTGCTAGGACTGCTTCACCAGAATTCTATCAAAAAAATTGTTTATGACTCTACTCCATTCTATTACAATGAATGTCTGTGTTTAAACCTTACAGATTTACAAAGCAGTCCTGTATGACAATTAGTTTAAATGTTAACTTTAGCAAAGACCTCAATACTTATACTGAAAGACAGTAGTGTTTAAACTTTAACATTTATCTTTCATTGAATATTAAACGAAAGTTGCTTGGTTTATTCAAAGGGTGACATTTAAAATGTTAATTCTTTTACATTATTTCTTTGTAGTATATGACATTCTTTGTAACATATTGGTATATGCAAATTATTTTGTTCTTTTTCAGTAATTAATAGTTAAAAACCACTATTGTTCATTCAGTCACAAATTAAATATTCATCTGGTTCTCAGATTGCAATCACAATGGAAATATAGCTGCAGAAATGTAAAACTGATAACTGAATCGAAATATTCTATGTTGGCTACCAAAACAATGTTAAGAATTATTAAATCAGTCTGTTGACATGATTGTTGTTGAAATATGAAACATAGAATATAACAATTTTATTACTGTTAATTGTGATATCACCTGAACTCCTGGCTGATTTACCAACCTGCAAATCACAAAGCTATCAGTTATTCTCTCGATATTGTAAATTCAAACATTAAATTATTACAATGCAATTTCTGTTGAAGATACAGTCAATTTACTAACAATCCCAAGAAAGATAGGATGCCAGGAATAAGCCTTGCATTTGTTGATTTGAAGAAATCGAAAGGTTTTGCTTATGGAAAAGAATTTCTCTTTGCAACTTCTCCACATGCAAAAATGTTTTACAACAAATTAAGTTGGGGAGACTACATGACAGAAATAGTGCATCAGCTAAGTTAGAGTTCACTAATTGCAGCATTTTAGTTCAAGAATAATCATATATTTTCTGTTTATTACTTGCTTCTGTTGCAGTAAAACTTTATGTGCATATTATTACAAGAAGGTCCCTCAGTATTAAATGACCTGGTTTTCAGCTAATACAAGACATGTTAGAATTCCCAGCTATTAATGAAAGACAGAATGTAAAAATTCCTTCAACACAATTAAAAACTGAGGGTCCTGCCCTTTGCAGCTTTGAGCACTATGTTGAATTAATGTAGCATGAAAAATCATTATGCGTAGACACAGATGGGTGTAACCATGCAGAAAATGTAATGTTCAGTCGAAAGATCCACATATGCAATAAATAGTGTATATATTTTCATACTGTAGGTTTATCCATAGGTTTATATGCTAGCAGATGAGTTGACATTGTTGATTGCAAACCTCAACACTGTTTGTTTTACTTTCGGCTCCCATAGCTCACTTAGCCAAAGCCTAAAGAGGTTTGGTCATGTGTAAATATTCAACCATTAAAGCAAAAAGGACTCAAGCCAGGATTTAACTGAAACGTGGTATGTGTGAAAATACTGTGACCTTTGTATACAGATTAATTTATCCAGCTTTCTCCAAAAAAAATTAACTATTTAAGCCATCAGTACGTCAAAACGCAGCTCATTTATAAATGTTGCCTGTAATGCTATAGATAAAGGAAATGGGTTTAGAGACATAGAGAACAGCATTTCTTCAGTCGTACTTGGTACAAAACAAGAAACTGTTTTTTGTTTCTTTTTTTCTCATTTGAGATGCAGACTGCTGTTGGAGCTCTCAGAAAGAGAGACAATTGTTCTTTGTTGAGACTTTATAATATGTCTTCAATATGCATTTTTGACAATTTAAATCAGCATAAAATAAAATATGTAGTTTGCCCGAAACTTCTCCCAGGACAGTTACCATCTTTTTCTAGCGGGAATACATGGAATTATTTGGTTAGTGGCAAAATGTCACCATTTTTAATAACATGAAAACATCATCTGCAAAGCATGAAAATGAAATGCTGTGTTTGTAATAAAATGACAACAGCATTAAACAAGTAAATAAATTAAGAAATAAATAGTAATGACATTTACTTCTTTAGTTGATTAGTGGAGCCCAATTAAGAAATGGCATTAACAGCCACAATGTGAATGTGTTTTCATGGCTGTAATTAGTCACTTTTCTGCAAACCAAACACCACACCCCACCCCCAAACCCCAAGATACAACTAAAAGTTCAAAGTAAAATATTCACAATGTATCACAGTATTGATATTCGTTTACCTCTAACTTTCTATAAGATTGCCCAGAGTTCTTTGACTGAATGGCTAAACTTCTGGTGGCTGCGCATGGGGATTAATAACTAGGGATTAAAATTCTTTTCAGATTTTAACATCCTGGGTGACAAATATTTAAGTGTTCTCATCTGTTAAGCAATGTTATGGAGAGAGGGCCTGGTTTAAGGCTCACTGAGTTTGCTTAAAAGGTTGAAAGCTGGGCTACAAGAAAAACACTTGTGCTCTTTATTACAACAGAGAAAGGCATTTATATGTGATCCGTGGTAAATAATTGTGGAAAACAGATGAATTTTACTTTCCAATTCTTAGTTTTATGAATTACTATTGGGAATTAATTTTATTTTACTTATATCAAGTGCAGATTCAAATGGATACATTTGTAATTTAAGAATAATACAATAGGAACAAAACCTTTTTAAGTCAATGACTAGTTAATTTTCAAGGCTGAGGGTATTCCACCTTTAAAAAAATTAATTGTGCCAAGCATTGTGCCAATAGGTGCTGGACATGGTAGTTCTTGCACATGGCTGAAATAATTGTTAATTTGATTTCCACACTGAATGAATAATTTGGATTCGTCTTACTCAGGACAGTAACATTTTCCGGCAAAACTCAAGGATCTTTGTGATAGGTAATCATTGGAAATGTGTCGAAAATTGATTCCTTTGGTAAACCAATAGCCCGAATTGAAGTCTGTAGTTTCACATGAAATAACAATCTTTTTAAAAAATCGGCACCTGAAGTTTGGATTTGGAATCATTTGCACTGTTTTGGACTTATTACAGAAAAAGTGACATTAATGTCCCCCCAGGAAATCCTTACAAATGATTAGAGTCAAAAGGTGCACAGAAACAGCAAATGTGATTGAATACAGTTAGGTAGCGTCATTTGACCAAGGATCAAAGTCTTCAAACGTTATCTCCCCTTTCTCTCCCTCCCTTCCTTTCCACATTATAAAAATTATCCAAAACCGTTTTAAATTTTATGAAGGAACAACTATATACTTTTAAAATTAACATTTAAGTTGTGGTTGATTTGGCATATCATTGCAAAAGAGTTTTTTTTCAATTAGACAATGACACAAACTGAGTGACGGGATAGTTACATGATGAGATACAGTACTCAGTTTACTAGCTTCCTGCTGCTTCACCTTCTGTGATAGCACTGGCATCTCTTTGCCCACAATGCCATAACAACTTGTTCATCAGATGAGAGCATATGAAAAGATAGAAATCCCCCCACACAACTCCCCAACTCCTATGTGTGTCCCCTCCCTGGCATGTTTCACCACTCTGTGCTGCCAGAGGAAGGGAAATTTCTTAGAAGACTTCAGCAGGTAATTCACTAAACATCTGTACATGAAAGTAGGACAGTTTATTTGTTACAATGAAGAAACAAGTACATGCACAAAGCGGTTAAAGAATAGGAAGAGAAGTGATACTGGCAGATTTTAGAAATAGCAGTACAAGGAGGGGGCACTGAAAGGTATTATAGTGATTGGATGTTGGGAAAGTGAGGTGAGAAGGTCAAAATTTCAACTGGTGCTCTTGCAGTAACGTGGGGCAGGGCCGTATTTAGAATGATGAAAACCTTTTGAATGGAAGTGTTACCTTACCAGCTTAGCAGCCTAAATCAGGTCATTGAACTTCTTTGTACATTGTCTCCAGGTCTGAGGGGCTAAAGCACAGGCATTAGCATGCACAGCCACGTCAGACATGCTTCCATGGCAATGTGGTGGGATAAGTATTTCCATTCTAATGGAAATAATATATTCCTCCTCCTCTTTACTTCATTAACTAAAGACTCTCTGGCATTATTGGAGAATCTGAATACTCTCCCAGCCAACACTTTTAAACCTTCCAATCTATAAGCAGCTTTTAGTTGAGCTTTAAGATGGCTGCTGTATTTTTTCTTCAGGAGTAATAGGCTACTAGAAACTTATTTCAATCCTCCCCATGCACCAAATGGGTGGATTGTCTTATTACCAGCTCTTTTGCAACAACAACTTTGCAATTTAATTTAAATGTGTCAAGAGCCTGAAAAGTGATGAGGCTTTTTGGTAGACAAAATGGCTCATTCTCATCAATTTTGGGCATTAGTTGAAAGTTCCTTCCAAGGTACCAATTCACTTTAATAATGTCCTAAGTGTAAAATCTGATTGAGCTCCTACAGAGTAAATAATCTTGCCTCTACAATATATTAGACAAAAGAAATTGTCTCATCTTCACTAACTTTTTTATGCAGTTAAATATTTAAATGGATTGAGGAATAAGACTTGAGGAAAATCTTGATCTTGCCTGTACTTTCCAAAAAAGATGACTTAACTAAGACACAAATATAAATCCAAATACAGAAATCCAAATTTCAAATTTTCAGTTTAAATAACTTCTTTAATTGCCATTTTTACAAAGGTATTTTGCAATAAAGAAGCTTTACATCAGTGTTAAACTATATACTGAGAACTGCTTAGTACAAAATGGCAGGTCGAGGTATTCACTGACATTGGACTTTCACAGGTAGAAAGCAACTTGAATGTCACAGATCTCTTGGTTGTTCTTAGCATATTACAGGTTACAGGATCCAGAGGTACTACATGCTGCTATGCTACAGTTTTAGCTGTAGTGAAGTACTGTGTACTGCTAAGCATTAAAGCTGTGAATGCCTACAATTTGTGATAAAGACAAAATAAGTATGAATGGCAATCACACAAAATCTAAATAACTGAAGTTCCCTTCAGATGAGAAGAGATTAGATACTTTTAAACCCATTTATATATCATTTTCTCTAAGAGGAGTGCAGTTTGCTAATATGATGTTCAGATTTTAAATAGTGAAGATTTTGACTGGAATCAACAATCTGAACAAAAGAATGCATAGGATCTGTGAGAGCAATTACATTTTCCGTTGCCTGGTTACCCTGAGATGTTGTCCGTTTCAGCAGAAAGAAATGGGATTTTTTTCCCCCTACCAACAGCTGGACAGTTGACTGACAAAGCTGACTCTGTTTGAAACTGCAGGAGTGAGGGTAGCAATTTTTTGAATGATTTGAAAAGTGAAATCTAACTGATATTAACAGTTTTCAGCATTTGAGGAGTCAATTAATTACATTAAAATGAAGATGTTGCAATAAATCATGAAATAATGTTTTGCCATTCACAATAATTATTAATGATTAAGATGAGAGAACTAAATGTAACATCTCCAAGTTGGTAGATGACACAAATCTGGTTGGAAGAGTGAACTATAAGGAAGACGTAGGTATGGTTCAGCGTATGTTGGACAAGTTGAGTGAGTGGGCAAATCCAATGATGCTTTAAGTATAATATGGACAAAAGTGAGGTTGTCTACATTTGTAATAAAAACAAGAATGAAGATTATTTTCTGAATGACGTTAGATTGGGAAAGGGGAAAATGCAGTGAGATTTGGGTGTCCTCATACACCAGTCACTGAAAGTAAGCAGAGATAACAAGGTGTGGGGCTGGATGAACACAGCAGG